>VYXC01009950.1:0-27944 GCA_013397175.1 Platysteira castanea
AGGCATCTGGTGGAAAAATGCACAAGTGGTCCTCAAGGGCAGCATGACACTCTCTGCAAGGTCAACACAAGCTGTACCAGAGCAGCACCAGTAAGCACCATCCCCCCTCAATTTTGCCTGAACCATTTTGACATTGACTAAACTGAATGTCCTTAACTTGTCCCTGCAGCATGCATGCTTCAAATATTCTCCTAATACAGTCTTCTGTGTGTAATTTGTTTTCTTCAACCACAATAGGATTAAGAAAGCAATTTTATCATGTGATGTTCTATGGCTGCAGGTCAGTTGCAGAGGTGGAAATTTCAGATACGGAGTTTGGGCTCAGACACATGGGCTAGTGGAGTGAGGTAAAGGTGCTGAGAATATTAGTGCAGTAGATTGTCACCTTCTCAGTGAACCACAGCCAAGGTAGAATGAAGCACTGACAGTTTAGTCTTTGCCTGAAGAGACCAAGTCTCTCATAAGGCAGCTCTTATCTAGTTTAGAAAGCCATGTCCTGCTGTGCCTCTCCTCCCCTGCATGTCTACTCTCCTGAGCATCCAGACTGTCTGCTGTCCCTCATCTCTGCCTCCTAAACTCTCTTTGCAACCAGTTCTCTGCTTTTCAATGTCTTTCCTTCTCCTGCAGAGGTGTTCCCTTCACCGTCCTTGGTGTTCCTATACCACTTCTCTTTGATCTTTTTACACAGTCACCCTCCCATCTCAACTGACTCATCACTCTTCCCCCCAGGGACTAGTTCTCTCTGTTTACCTTAGGCTGCTTTTTTCCCCTTCTCCCCTTTTTCTGCCTGCATTTGGAGCCCAGGACAGAGTGCTGCCTGTACTTAGTTCCTCTGCCTGATGCCACAATAGACTGCCACATCTGGGAGCAGCAGTGCCAAAAAAAAAGTCTGGCTTAGCCCTGTCTGCTCTGGGTTGGAGCTTGTCCTCTGTAGATGCAAACAGCATCTTTAGAGGAATCTTTGGCCGCTTAGACTTCCAGATTCTGAGGACTCTGTGCTGAGCATATGCAAATGAGATTTTTCAAAGGCTTGTGACAAGGCAAAAAGCTGGTTGTTTTTCATGGGAACTGCAAAAAGACAACAGTGATCTTACCTTCCAAATTTCAAACTAGTGCTGTGAAGAACAGACACAGGAGCTGCTCAGCAAAATTCTTTTAAGGCCCTTTTTTGTTCTCTTGTTTGTTTCGTTTTTTCTTCCTCCCAACAGGGGAAAACTGTGTTTTCCCTCAATCTTATTTCCTGAAGTGACTAAATCCTCTCACTTGAAACATAAAAAAAAAAAACAATAATCAGCCTAAGGCGGAGACAGAGCATGGGAATTTTCATCCCGAATACTTAGCTTGGCAAAATTTATAAACAACTGAAAACAAGCTCTTATAAAGGGAACTACTGAGATCCCAAACTACAGAGGACTTACTTGAGTTATACACAAAATTCAGATAAGAATTTCACTGTGATCCATTTGGGATACTAAATTCAATTAAAACAAATCTGCTTTTCATATTTCAGAAATCCACCTTAAGTAACAAATGTCGTAAGGAAACATTTAGTTTCAGCACTTCTCAGGCCATACCAAAGCTGTTGCAACTAGTTGATTTGTTAAGCATGCCTGACACAGATTTTTTTTTTTAGTTTTGTTGTGGTATTTGGTGGGGTTTTTTACTGAATCTCCTTTGTTGTGAAACATAATTTAAGTACTTGCATGCACATTAGAAGTACAGCCAAGTCAGCATTGTGAAAGCTGAGCAGTAGGATTCCTTCAAGGTGTATCCTTAGAATCTCTTGGGCAGAAAATACGAAAATTAATGACAGATGAGGTTATTCTTAATTTAGACCAGTAGCAAACTTGTTTCCCACCAGCACTCTTGCACCTAGGCTTATAGGACAAATCCTGATACTTCCACCTATTGCCATGGTAGTGGATGGGATGCATTTCCACCACAAGTGGATTTACATGCCCAATTTCTCTTCCTGTGAAAGAGCAGGAGCACCTTGTCAGTGTGCAGCATTAGGCAGGGTATCCTTCATGCCAAGGCTCTGTGAAGGTTTCTGCAGCTGCAGAAGGCACGACCTTGGTGAGCAGGCTTCACTGCTCCTCTCACAGCTGCAGAGGAGCTGCTGTTGCAGTCCTATTTTGCTGTAGACATTTTGGCATGGAAGCAGGTTTGACTTGGGGTGTGAGTTCTTTGCAATAAAAAGCAATAGAAATCTTCTCAACCACACCCACTTCTCCCAGACCTTTCCTACCCATTCTCCCATTGCAGGTGCCCAGATGCACAGACCTCAGCATGGTACCAGGTTTCCTGAGCTGCCTGGCTGCTGCTTTCCCCAGCTTCACAAAGGAGAGCCTATATTTATGATGTCCTGTCCCCTCAGTTAGCAGTCCTTCCTCAGAGGGAGTCTTGTGGGCTTTCAGTCTGTGTCCAAATGTAGACCTGGAAAAGCAGTTCTGAAACCCATGAAAATGTGGAATATTTGTACTGTAAAGCTTCATTTGATTCCTGTGGAAAGTAACAATCATGGCTGCAAAGACACTAATCTGAGGTGTTTGTCATTCTGGAACTGTAAAACATGACAGAACAGATGGAGATGTTGTTGACTTTGAGGTCTTTGCTTTTTAGTCACTCACAGACTTTTCACTTTTCACAATAGAGTGAAAAAATATTTTTTTTCTGAATTTAATATGGCAATATATTGTGGTTGTAATGTTTCCTCTATCCTCAGACTAACAGGGAATGTTCCAGCCAGAGCACAAGTTTTCCTCAAGTGTTCATGTATGAGCTCCTCCCTAGCTTCTCTCTACAGGAGGCTCCTGCCTCAATCCTTGTTTTGACGATGAAGTCTTTTCCTTAATATGTCAACAGTTTGCTTTAAACTTACTTGAAAAAAATCCAACCTGGGGTGATTTAGACAAATTAAACCAAAATAGAGCAATAACTACTAAGAGATATGCATGGGCCATCAACAGAAGAACTCCACAAATGTATTTAAGTTATTTTCTTCAGGCTTTTTAAATATAATATTTGTAGGTCAGCTGTGGCAATAACTGAAAATTTTAATGCAAGATGACGTAACTCTAGTTCAGTGATTCTTCAGAGAGAAACTACCTTGACAACTTCTTTTTATTTTGTTCTAATTTTATGAAAAAACAAAGATAACAAAACTGAACTTCTTGATGTAAGAAAAAAAGAAAATAATTTGAACTACCAAATTTTGAAACTCATTTAAATATTTCATCTCCCTTACACTTCCAAATATACTTTCCTGGCAGTTTCTGTTTCTATCCCCAGTTCCCAAGGTTTAACCATCTTTCTGGGTAGAAGAGGCTAAAGTAGTTTTCTTCAGAACCTACTAAATGCTTGGCAAAAAATCTCTGCCATCCCCACAAGGGATCTTGCTTGATTTTTCCACAGTCTGTCTCAGCAGCACTGGTTCTACTGGAAGACTCCACATGGAAAGATCAGTTATAAGATCAGGATTGTATTTTGAAGTGAAAATTGCATTTGGAAATACAAGGAGGTCATTAAGCTTACTTGTTTTCTGTCCTTGGATGTTTGGGGGTTTATTTTTTGTCTGGCTGAAGGCGGAAATCATAAATTGTTTCTTCAAAATTGAAGTGACTGTGTCAGCTTGAAGATACAGCTTTGGAGCTTGGTGTTATTTATTGTATTATTTTTTAAAGGGTAATAGTGAAGTCCCTGTTTTGAAATAAATACGGTCTCCCAAATGAAGCTTATTTAGTTAGTGAAGCATTTAAATGGAAGGGTTAGAAACTTTGCCACTCTGCAACTGGATGTTTAAAACGGGATTATCAGAAAGACACTGACTTTGGGGTTGTTTTGTGTCCTGGTGTGTTTTTCCTGTGGCTGCAAAGCAGAACATGATCTGCAGTTTCTCCAGGAAAAACCCCTATCTGTTCTCATCCCACTGACTCCTGGGTCTCACTGAGCTTTCTCCAGCCAGATCTCAGCAACGGGGCCTCACCAGTTACACATGCAAACCCACAAACATTCCCAGCTCTTAAGGGTTTATTTGGTTGGGGTGGTTTTTTCCTTAATGTGAACTTAATATTTCCCTTCACGTTCATCCCAGACTTTTGCGTTCTCCCTCCTACTGTTGGCAGACCCACCTCCCACACTGATGTTCATGTCTGACTGCCATAGACAGGGATGTCAGGAGAGCTGTTGGCAGAGGTCAGCACATGCCAGCACACAACATGCCTTCTTGTCTTGTCTGCCGTACGGCTGCCTTCGGCTTCGCTCTGCCTGCGCCTCACTTCACTGCCTCCCCCACCTGATGCCTGTCTTGAACTCTTTGCCGCGTGACTGGCTTGCTGCCCTTGCATCCTGAGCATCACCCGTGACTGATTTTGGGTGGTGTTGTTCAGAAGAGGTAGAAAGCCAGGCACATGCACTGAGCACTTCCAGGCAGAGCTGCCGTCTGCTCTAACAAGGAGGAGGGTTAAGCAGGGAATGAAATGCATCTTTATGATCATTAATCTCAAACAGTCCCTCTAGTGACATCTCTGAGCTTAAGTCACAGGAAGTGTGATATTATTAAGCTTAGTTAAATTTAGTGTATTTCACATCTGCAAAGCCTTTGTGAATTAGTATTTAGTCTTAAATTGCCACTTGCCATGATATAGGGGCTTCATAGTATCCCACATTACGTCTTGATGTGTTATGAATTAGGGTGCAGAAGCCTAAAATCCATGTGACGTGTGAAAATCCCTCAAGTTTCAGAGTAGTTCTGAGGCAAATACACAATTAATTTAGTTTGCGACATTTAGCAGGGATGGTACCCCTATAAAATGTTATTTCCTCCTTTATTTGCTCTCACAGCATAGGTGTGGGAAATGGCCACAGGAGATCCCTTTTGCAAAGCTATGCTTATGAGCTGTGTTGTTTGCCCGATGCAGCTGATCCTTGCCACACACTTCACCTCATCAGGCTGTAATAGGTGCAGACCTGTATTGATTACCACGACTTGTGGGAGAGAAAAATCTTTGCACTTCAAATTGGGTATAAATTATAAATAGCGTCTCCAAAGGCTGTGAGTTACACAAGTGGCGCTCTTCTGAGACAGCCATATGTAAAGCTGTTGTTGTAGAGGTTATTAATTTGATGATTGCAGCACAGGTGTACTTGACCCTCAGCAATGATCACTGTCCATAAAATCCCACCATCTGGGTTCAGTCACCTGCCTCCTTCAAGAATGTTCATGAAAAACAACCAGCAAAGATCATGCTAATAAAAGAAAGTTAACCCTAACTATATTGGTGTAAATTCACTGGTGAAACAGCACTATCTTCTTTCCATTTTTCTCACTAGTACTGCTATGCAGACACCTGGAAGTGGGTCATGTAATTCCTAGATGCACAGGGTGGGGGACTGTAATACGTGTACACATGTAGACAGCCAATAAGATGCTGATGCAAATAAGAAAAATATATCTGGGATGGGTTAGCCGTAAATTACTTACTGCAAGTGTTCAAAGATTATTCACACCTCAAATCTGCAAATTTTTTTTTTCCAGGAAACTTTTTATACTTATTTGACATAACTAAAATTTTATCAAACTTAAGGGAATCTGTTAGTTACTCCCAAAACCTGATCTTTTAACTCCATTTGTTACTTGGTGTTTGTGTTCTGGTGGCCCAGCTTCATCTTCCATGGCATTTTACAAACTCAGGTATGTTTCCGTTCCATTAAGTCATTAAGAAAATGCCCTGAATTTCCCATGAAACCATCATTCTCACCTAGGAGATAAACATCTCATTTCTGTGATCATGCAAAGTAGGGCAGCTGCATTTTCACAGATGTGTCCTCTTTTTCTGCCCTCACCACAACATCTGGGAGGTACGTTTGTCCTGTGTGCTTTTTAAAATAACTTGCCAAAGTCAGACCTGACTTTGTTTTGCTATTAAGAAAGAGGAAAACATGGAGAAGGAAGATGTGTTTGATTCTAGCAACTGGAAGACAAAGATGATTGTGAGGAGAGATTGGAGCAATGAGTTAGAGGAGGTCTTCTTGAAATGACTAGAGCAGTCAGAAAAAGGCGAGAATTGGTGGGCCATGAGAACAGACAGCTGGGGTCAGTGTGTGGATGAGATGCAACAAGATCAAGGCCAGGCACTGGGCATGAGTTCAAGAAGAGCTGCCAGGTGAGCAAGCTGTGGAAGAGGAATTGAAAATTGGATTTCCTGGAGAAACAGGTGTTCTGGAGAAACAAGTGTCCCAGGTGGATGAAAAACAGGAAAGGAGTAGGAAGAGACTCAGGTGAAATGGAGTCTCAGGAAGTACTGAAGAGGTCATTCCTGCCCCTGCGGCTTGCATGCCTACTCAGCATTACGGGGCAGGGGAAGAGGGGGATGTGGAAACACTCTATCCGCCTGAGACACATGGAAGTACTTTCACTGCCAAGCCTGATGTGTTTCTGAGCATGGACAGAAGTGATACCATTGTAAGGTGCAAGCTTTAAGGTCAGGAGTTGAGGTGCCTGTGGAACTTGGATACCTCAGGATGTGGTGAGTGCCTGAATTGGGATTTTCAAGATCACTTGGATTTAAGCTGTTCGGTTTCACCTCTCTTGGTGTAAGCTTTTCATTAGGTAGTGGCTCCTGAAGTAGGTGTCCAGCAGAAGCGGGAAAGCAGGTCAACAGCCCCATCTTAGCCCACCATTTGCTAACCCCATTTCCACCGTCCTGCAGGAGCAGCCATCAGAAGGGGAGGACCAGGTACGGATGAGGTTAGGTTTCCCACAGGACCAAAGCTGGCCCTGTAGAGGCAGCATTTGGATTCTAGAGGTTTTGCCCTCTTACCTGTCACAGGATTAGCCTCTGAAGACAAATCAAAGGGAACTGCCTTTTCTATGCTGCTCCAGGACCAGGGAGAAGATGGATGGTGCCAGTGGTCCTTTGGAGGAATTGAATTGTATTGAGTTGGGTTAGGTTAGGTTAGGTTGAGTTGGGTGGGATTGAGCTGGTTGGGTTGGAGCCAGCCAGAGGCAGTAGTCCAAAGATGAGGTAGATGGGTTAGTGAATACCTTTGTACCAATGAAAATACTCTGGATTTGTGTTGGGCAAGACACTATAATCCAAGTAAAAAAATCAGCAGGAAAAATGCTTTTGAAGTATTTCTTATGTAGAAGATTATGAACATTTTCCATTGTGGGAAGGCAGAGTTAATTTATTCATTAAAGGCTTGCAATGTATTAATTCAGATTCTCGGTAAAATCATAAAAACACACTGGGTGTTTGGTGTGTTTCATGCCCCGTGCATGTTCTCATTGCCGCTTGTTCTTTAGACACTGGCTCATTCCTGTCCCTTGAAAGACCTTCTCTACTTCCACAGCTGCCTATGTCAGCATCCACACCAGTCTTCAAGTTCTGCTTCTGGTGTGAAAGAAGAGAAAATTATATTCTGCCGCTTTAGTGCAGTTTGTTCTTGGGTCCAAAATTTGACAAATAGGCAAGCAATGTGTACTTGCCCTGCTAGTGAATAAGAAGGTTTTTACATCTTCAGTAGATGGGGTGTCTCTACTGCCGTGTAACATGGTATTTTAAAGTGCTGCTGCCTTTCCTACCTGCTCTGTGGTGCAGGCATTGCCATTTCCATGGTGTTGCATTGGCTGTTGTGTTTTTGTAAAGTGCCAAAATCTGTGTTAGTTTATGCTCATGCTGCTGGTACATCCAGATGTTTGATGGCATAATTACTAGTTAGGAACAAATAATCATAAAATACCATTACAAAGAGTAGCTATTTTCTAAGCAGCTGGTTGTTTCCCTTCTTCTGGTATCACCGATGAATTTCTTGCATTAGTAGTGCTCTCACAAGATAGCAGTGTGTATGTACCCTTCAGGTCTCTGCCTCAGAGGCAGTAAAAAGCTGTGGGATTTTGGAATAAACTCAGATTTTAAAATCAGCCCTTGAGTATTTCAGATTAAAGTAACTTGGAAGAGTTGCTGCAAAATGTTTTAAATTAGTTTAAATATATTTTATAAAACCTGTGTGCTTGTTAAGATCAGCGGCGGCATCGTTCCATGACAAGAGCTCCTGCTGTGGGCTCAGCAGAGCTCAGGTCCATTCCTGGTCTTGGCTGAGCCACTTAGTTTGCAAGAGCACAGTAATGATGACTTCTCACTTACAAAACTCTGTTAAGTGTGTCTTTGCAAAAACACATTGAGGAGTGAGGAGAAGGAAGTATAACTGACTGCTTGACTCATGCTGCAGCATGTTGAGAGCTGTCAGGTAAATTAGTATTTTTAAGGTTTATAACCTGTGGAAGCTTCAAGGTTTGAACACTTGGTTTTCAGTGTTCTCAGCCAAGAAGTCTTGTGGATGTGTGTTCTCTTGTGAAGTGCTGAGTTTTGAGCAGGTCAAAACTTCATGTATTTAAAAGCCAATTTTCCTTTCTCCTAGTTGAGAAAATAATTGTTTTCAAATGCTATATACTTTATTTGTGCTCTTGCTTGCAAATTTATATGGATTTTCTCCCTAATTCATGATAGAAAAAAGGCATGTGCATTTAAAAAATTATCTCACTAATATATATTGCTATCTCACTAATATATATAATGCTTCAGAGCTACTGTGAAGTATCTTGCTAATATAATCAAAAGTATCTTGCTAATAAAACGAATTTTAGATGTTGCTTAAATAAAGTCAGGAAAGTCACCTAAAAGACAGGGCTGGATAGAAAGAGACTCATTAAGTTACTGAATTTATCCACATTGCCAAGGGTAAGGTCAGCTATACCCATAATATTCCTAAGAGGTGATTGTATTGGTGAGATCCTGCACCTTCCATAGGTGTGTTCTTAGCCCAAAAATAACTTTGGAAGATGTAACCTGAGTCTCCCACCTCACATTTGTCAGGTAAGGACTTTTTAGACTTGTCTTTACATGCAGATAAGGGTGGAGTTACAGATGTGAAGAGATAGATGGAGGGATAGATAGATAGATAGATAGATAGATAGATAGATAGATAGATAGATAGATAGATAGATAGATAGATAGATAGTGTTTTGATATAGATACTATGTAGATGGAGATCTATAAAAATTGTATAGAGATAGAGATAAATATGGCAATAGAGAGATATACAGATATATCAATATAAATATAATTTCAAATCCTGCCTACTTCTCTCTGCATGCTACACCATTTTAACATGAGTTTTCGAATCTATAGTTGCGTAATATTGAGTGCATCTTTACTGGATCCCTTCTTCAAGGAAATGGCTTGCTCTCCTGCAGAAATTCATTGCACTGAAAATTGCTGCCCCTGAGAGTGTTTTTCAGTCACATACACATACCGCATGTCTGGGTCAGCCGGCGATGGGTGGGATGCTGTAACACTGATGGAGCACATCAACCCCTGAGCATTGCAAGGCGGCATTTGTACGTCTTCATCCTATCTCCACAGTTCTCTTGGAGCAGCCAATATCCCAGGGCAATTTTGGAGTGCTATAACCTCAACTGGCTGGCATCAGCTCTCCTGCCTGATGCTGTCTTTGCCCTGTGGTGGGTGTCTGAGTCTCTCCCAGTGCTCTCCCGAAAATGGGGCTGTGAGGGACAACACCTTGGAGAGGTGTTTGTGAAAATGGTGCCTCCTGAGAATCCCATAGCTCTGCTGCAGTTCCTGGGGTCTGGATCCACCTGCCACATCTGGTCTTCTCTGCCTGTGTCCATGGCCAGATGCTCTCACTGTAGTCATTTCATAGAGAGGAGCAGCCCTACGTGGGTTTGGCCATTTGCCTGCATTTCTGCCTATTTGTGCAAAAGACTGTGAAATTTTGGACTGAAGAACAAGTTTGCTTTTCAGCACTCTTAACCCCTGAGCAGCAATTCAGGCCTGCCCACAGCCTGAAATCCTGTAAGTCTTCTGTCTCTGGAAATGCTGTTTAAACAGCCTTTGTTTGTGAATTTTTCCCTTTTTTAAAGCAGCTATACGCCATTTGTATTACTATGGCTGTTTGCACTGATATTAACAGCAGTTCTATCCTGGGTGCCTGGTTCTTACAAGAAGGACCTTATAGGTACTTGTTATCTAATTTTTTACTTTTTTTAATATATACTCAAAAAAAATTGCTTGACTTTGGTGATACAGAGAATGACCGAACTTTTGGTAACCTGTGCTTGGGAGAGGACAACCTCACAAGTTTCACTTATTTGGCCAGTTCACACAAAGAGGAACAAGCAAATGACCTGTGCTCTTGGGACTGTCCTTAATATTAAATGAAGAATAGTCAGGAAAATTATGGCCGTGTTAGACTCCTATCTCTTTCCTGCTTTGCAGACCTTGCTTGCAATGAGCTTTTGTGTCAATCTTTGCATCTTGTTGCTCAGAGGAATTTACTAAATTTTTTTTTTTTTTTTTTACTATTTTTAACCACTTGCTTCTTGTGGGAGGTTTGTGTGTTGTAAAGAAGGCGTGGAAGAAAAGCCAATTGTAAGTATGGGAGTTCAGAGATGATCTTTTTTCTGGGTTGGTAGGATGCTTGTTGCTCTGTTTTCATCATCCCGCTAAAGATTATTATAGATAATACATGTCCAACAAAAATAAGGACTGGTTGTGTCACAGTAGGTAATAACCAGGTAGAAAATGTCTTTAGTGTGTGTAGTCTAGTCTCCAGCATTGCCATGGTTTTTCTTATATGAACATTGAGCCTTAACCAGTTTATTGTGTGTCTAAGCCCACTTAATAAGCTGTATTTCATTTCTTCAAATTTTTCTTTTTCTTCCCTCTTGGCTTCTCCAAAGAATTCATTTTCCTACACAGTTACTTTTAGATTATTATCATGCCCATGACTCCACAGACAAGTACTTCTTAGCCAAAATAATTACATCAAAATTTGGGGATTGGTTTGCGGTTGGGGTTTTTTTTATGTCCCCTCAGAAATTACTGCTTTCATTTCATTAATTGATGTTCAGTTTACCTCTTAATTTTGCCTAAGCTTTTAACCTTTCTTTACCATTGTGACATGTAGAAATGCTTATGCAAAAACTCCTAAGGTCATTGGATCTCAAAGTTATTGAGATAGTGGACTCATTCACAATTTTTCCTGAAGCTCTCATTTTCTTAGTCAGGACTGTTGAGTGATTTTAGGCAAGATGCATTTTTTTAGTCTCCTTTTTCATTAGCTTTACTAGTGATACTCTGGGAGCGTCTTCTGTTTTGGAGTTTGAGACCTGGACATTTACATCAGTAGACCAAAATAGTCACAAAAAACACAATGATTTCTTCCCATGCAGATCGACAGGATAAAGGAATTCTAAGTGGAGAAACCTTACGAATTAAAAGTAGTTCTGCCATACTTGATAATGTCTGATGCACTCAAGGGTAAAAAAAAAGTTAAATTCCTGTTCAGAAATAGCTTTGTGTTTGTGATACAGAAGTAACTTGTTAGCATACAGAAAGATGGATGCAGGACAGGCAGGAAACATCCCTTTCTCACACATAAGTGCATATTTGGACAGTATTGTTATGTTGCTACAGAGTTACAGAATTGCAGAACTGAATACCTAAGAATTAAGTAAGTTCTTCAATGTGTGTGTGGATAATATAAGAAAGAAAGAAATTTCCATTGATTAATAACTTTCAGGAGAAAAAATCCTTCCTGAAAGGTCTATCACATTTGTCTACCCAAGTCAGATGGAGTTGGCTTCTCTGTTAGTTTATGTGTAAAGTAGGAATGAGTTGTGTTGCTTCTCATGTTTAAAGTGTTTTCATTCCTCCAAATGCCTGCAAAAATCTGTATTTCAATCTCTGAACCATTTAAATCAAGTTTTGATAAGACTGAGTGCCTTTTCTATGTGTAGCTTGAATCATAAATGTTAAAGCAACCTCTGCCACTGTCTTCAGACAAGATGGCTAAACTGCTCGCATTGGCATTTTGCAGCATGCCAGGGCCTCAGTGCAGATTGTGTTCACAGGGAGCAAACTCTGCTGAGCAAGATCTTGTTGAAGAGCAGCAGAATTCTCCATCCCAATGGGGACTAAACCCCAAGGCGTGGAACACCCTTAATTCATTTTGAAGCCCGCGCTATTTAGAGATGAGCTGCTGCTTAGAGAAGCAGACCCGAGGTCAGCCCTGTTGCTAGTATCTGTGGAGAAGCTTTTCAACCTGGAAACTTTTCTCTGCAGAAATATTTCAGCGCTAAGGCATGTATGAAGATCTCTCCCAGCTCCTGTGCAGCATAGGAAACCTTTGTCCCACACATCTTGTAAACGCGGCGGGGGGCCACCATTGTGCTGTGCATCTTCTGAGCACCGCGGGAGGAGGCTTTTGTCTGACACAGTGGGCAGGCGCTGTAGGAGGGCACCTTTGTCCTGCACAGCCAGTAATCGCTCTGCAAAAATGAATTACAGCGATTGCAGAGCTCTTCTCTCTCCAGACACTCTGGTTTCAGACGGAGGAGTTTGGCAGCCTTGCTAGGTGGAGAGCTGCTTTTCCTGAGTGGAAGTGGAAAGGGAAGACAGTGAAAATGCCTTTGCATGCGTGTGTGCAAATGGCCATCAGGATTGTTCACATGGTCATATTGCATGCCTACTCCTGCAGACGCCATTCCCAGTTTCAATCTTTGCTTTTCCTCTTCTTTACTTTACCTACCCATTTAGGCTGCCTTTTTAATTATTATTTCTTTGTTCCTTCTTACGTTTGTACTATCTTCTATTCCTGTATTCAATATCTATACTCTCAATATTGTTTCAGATTACTAATAACCACATTTAAAAGATTTGAACCCAAATACCAGTCCCTCTGGGACTTCATTGGTATATTTTCAACCCCATATTATTACTTACTATTTGTCTTCTCAAATGCTTTAACCACTTCCCCAAAAGCGTGCCAACGCCCATTTCCTGGAGTCTGAGATAATGTACGGTGGGAGAGGCATAACTCTGCATCTGTGAGATGAGATGAGATGAGATGAGATGAGATGAGATGAGATGAGATGAGATGAGATGAGATGAGATGAGATATGAGATGAGATGCTAAGTTTGGACCCTGTAGAGATGCCATGTGCACTGTAGGTGCTGGTGGACATGCTGCTGGCAGCTAGAGCCAGCACAGGCACGGCAGCGCACATTTGGGAGCTGCATTACCATAGATCTCAAGTGTTTGGGGGCCCCTTGACTGGCGCAGAGCAACTGATGTGCAAGTGAGAGGTAGGAGTGACCACAGCACATTAGAGCAGTGAAGGTCATAATCCATTTTAAGTGATTACATTGGTTACCACTGCCCCAAGGTTGCCAGATTGTGCTTTGTGGAAAGCACAGCAATGTATAAGTCTCTCACCTGCTGATTTTTGTTATTCAATAAACTTTGGGTTTTATCTGTTCTTGTCGAATTTGAGCCTGTTGTGTCTGGTGTTATGCTAAAGGTGCTTGTGATTTTTTATAATGTTGATCTACTTTACTAATATTCAGACATGAATTTTACATGTGGTAGTTAGTTCAATTAATCCTCCTTTTCTGAAATTAGAAATTTTTTTCTTCTCATCCCCACCCCAGTCCTCTGGTGCCTACCTGATTGTACATGAATTCTCAGAAATAATTGCCAGTAGTCCAGCAAGTTCATTAACTAATTCCCTGAAGACACACATATGCGTGACCTGATGATTTGGATATTAAATTTTTAGAAGTATTCCCTTACCTGACTTTTTGTATCAACAACTGTATTGGCAAGTCTTCATTATTTCTAATTATATATCTCTTTGTGGTCCTTTGTAAAATTATTCTGGAACTTGTTCATTGTTTTACAGTCATTACTTGTTTCACCTCACACATTATTGGTTCCCCCATCTCTTTGGAGCTCCTTTCCAGTGGTGTTATACACACATTAAAATATATATTCATTTCTCTCTACATCTCTCCATGCTGGCAACTGAGAGATTAGTTTGCTTTTTGACATTTCTGTCATTTCTCTCGGTGGGACTGGGACTAGGAGGGATTTATACTTTTTTATTCTGCAATTGTAGCCTTTGCACATTTTAGAATATTCTAGCAGTTTCCCACATTTAACAGGTTTTTTGTATCTTTTCCATGCAGCATGCTCGTAAGATTTGTCAAAGAATTGATATCTGAAATCACTACACACTATGCAACAGCCCATCAATTAATACAGTATATTGAATCATGTGGTTTATCATCACGGCTGTTGAAATTAGTGAGCACTAAGAATATATACCTCGGAGGACCTTGGCTTTAGAACAACTGCTTCTTATTGTCTGTCTCTTAAAAATTATTCTTTCTATCAAAAAACAGATGGCTGTTCGTGCATTTAATTTAGATCTGTGTACAACTAAATACACAATTGAGATTGCAGTCATCAGTGATATTCTTCCTCTGGCAAAAATCTTACGGCCAAATCTGTTCTCATGCTTAGGACATAATTCCACTTGCTTCAGTTGAATTTTCCAAGCCTTTGGTATATAAATCATAATGCACAGTCTGTGCAATGTTAAATTTTTAGGGCTCTCCCTTTAATAGTATTTGACTGTGAATACATAAGGGCAAAATTTGACCTTTAAAAATGACTATAGAGGGCCAAAGCAGATACTTAGCAAGCTTTTCTTATTGCAGTATTAATCAAGCAAAGAATCATCATAATCCTGGAAACTAAATATCCATTGTAGTGATTTTATCACCAGGGAAATTGTTCATCTGCCAGTAAGATTGTTACTAGGAAAGGGAAAATAGGGAGTATTAAGATTGCTTTAGACTGCTGAATCATTGAGTCCCTCTAGACTCAAAGCTTGAATTGTTTTTTGAGAAGAGTGGGTTGAGAGGAGTTGCCACAGGAAAGCTGTAGGTTAATCAGTTTCAGTAACAGTAGTGAATGTGAGCATGATCTCTCTTGAGGACATGAGGAAAGTGCATGGGAGAAGGCAGGATGAAGAAAGAGAAGGGAGGCTTCAGTAACTTACTGTTTTGTTGTTTTTTGTTTCTGGATTGCCCTTTCACAGAGGAGAAAGGTTGTTGATGAAAAAGGAAGAAAGAGGAGAAAAAACAGCATAATATTCACAGCCTATATTTCTAATTTATCCAGTAGATACTAATGAGGATTATTACAAATAAGACAGAGATGCAGGCAGGCGGAAGTGAGAAAGATGTGTTTGTGTGGGAAATGTCTGTGTAGGGATCAGAAAGCCACACAGAAAGATGCTTTGCCTTCAGGGCTCGGAGTGGAGTTCCCGTATGCTGTGACAAATGCATGTGAGAAGGAGGTGAAACACCTGTGCAGGAGTGTCCGTACAGTGTGCTAGGGCAGCCTATCCCTCCATAAAAACGGGTTTGATAGATGAGTTGTGTGTGCATGGTGGCAGTGGGCAGTCACAGTATACCAAGCCAAGCCACAACCTCAGGGACATTTCTGTTAGGCTGCAGGTTTTGCTGGAAGGGGAGCTTTATCCTCTTGCTGTGTTGGGCCACCTCTGTGTTTCCAAGGTGAGGAGCAAGTCTTGGTGAATATTGCTATGGGGTGGCCTATAGGGGATGGAATAGGTGATCTGTATTGAAAGCCACCTGCAGGGTAGAACCATAGAAACTTTTATGTTGGACATGACCTTTGAGGTCACAGAGGCCAACTCTTAACCCAGCACTGCCAAGTCCAACACTTGATAGGGTGGACTGCCTCTCAGCAAAGACAATTTCTACGATAGGTGAATTTGAAGGTAGAAAGCATTTGTATAAAAGGAGAAAGTGGGAAATTTCTGGAAGATGTCATGAATTGTCTCCATACAATGAATGTGGAGAGGGGGAGGAAAATCTGTGTGTGCACGTGACGTGGATGCTCTTTGTACAAAAACATCTCTTTGTGTGGGAAGTAGTGTCTTTCCAGAGAGTGTTCTTCAGAGTGTTTTTTTGCTTGTGTGATGGCTGCCTTTGAGGGAGCAGGGGGGTGCAATGTGACAGGTAGTGCCTCCATCAAAGACTTTCTGGAGAGGAAACGTGCATGGACACACCAAGGATGCTCCATGGATGGGTGCATAGAGGGCAGTGCCCTGACAGGGTCCTGACAGGGATGTGAAGGTGGCTGTGCAGCAAATGCCATGCTAGAGCAGCCACCTCATACCCCAGGGGCTGATGGCCACCCTGCATCCTGCAGGGACCATCATCCACCCTGGACTGCATCCCTCTCCACCTGGCAGGCCGTGGCCACTGTGTCCCTCATTGTTGTCACCCCCAGATTGTGATACTGTCACAGAACTGTTGCTAGGCAACAAATGTGGTTACCGGGTCTCAACGAATAGCTGAAGGGGAAAGTGAAGTGTTGCACCATTGTAGAGTAACCATAGCAATGACCTACTATTACAGACTAAAGAATTATCATTAACAATGTTAAAGTATCAAACAGAGGCCCAGGATCCAAAGACTACCAGGCAGCATCTCTGCATAATTGGGTTACCCAGGAAGAGATCCCAACTCTTTCACACCCCTTGGCTCCCTATCTTCATTGTCTTGGTTTTGTTTTGGGGGTTGGTGGTGGGGGGAAGGAGGGGGGTGTGATTATTTAAATAAAGCAAATGGACTATGTGTTGAGGAAGACACTTGCAAAACAATAGAAGCACACGCCAGAAAAAAAAATACAGAGGTAAATCTGTGTGCAGAGTGAAGATATAAACAGGAAAGGCCCACTTTACTGTCTCAGTATTATCTATGGGAACGAGTGCACAAAGGATGCCTTCATGATGCATGAGGTGTAGTTCAGATCAAGTGTTCTCTTTCACTTGAAAGCGCATATGCCAGGGTCAAAACAGTATAAAATGAAAAATAAATAATACAAAGTATGCCTGAAAAGCAGACACTTTCTTTTTCCCAAGGTCAGATAGATGAGGTGCTTCAATGAAGCTTTTATTAGGCAGGTGCTTTGGGATCTTATTTTCCTAGATACGAGACATGTTAAGGATCTCTGATGTGTGATATGAGTGGCCATGCCTGTGCATGTGTGCATGTTTGTGCATGTGTGTGGCTGCATGTGTGTGCAGTTGCTCCTGTCCAGCTGCCCCAGAGCTCAGCAGCAGGACAGCCCTGACCCTCCCCAGGCTCCCTCCAGACCAGCTGCAAGCAGTTGGGTGGCTTTCCCGGGTTTTGCATTTTTGTATTTTATGGAGCACTTATCCAGTGAACAACCAGCAAGTCACAGAACAATCCTTAGTCAAAATGTCACCTTTGTGTTTTGCAGGTACAGAACGCCATGAACTAACTTCTTGGAAGAGTTTTCCATCTATTTTCAAGTTCTTCAGTGAGGCTGTAAAGGCAAAGAACAGCTTGGTGAAACCAACCCCAACACGGCGCTCCAACAGGATAAAATATGAAGAATTCTAAAAGGAAGGGAGGAAAAAAACCCACCACCACCAATGTCTTTGCTGCTTGTTTTCTGCAAGGAGTCTCCCAGCCCCTCATTAGATTGTTTTCTTCCTAGAGCACAGGGTCGTGATGTATACATCTAAATAGCGTTTTGCATTATTTCTAGATGAGTGCAACTGTCAAAGCAATATGGGTTCACTGGTTGTGCTTCCTGTGGGCTGTAACTTGGATTTTGTGCTGCCCATCAGTGTGCAGATTAAGGCTGACAGTGGTACTGCACAGTGCAGCATGGTGCAGCTCTAATTGCCCTGACATAGCTCTGCACCAACCTGATGCCAGAATTTAACAGCTTCATCACAGTCCTATTGCCTGCAGGAATTTTTGCAGCTTCCTTCTATTTTGAGACAGAACAAAATATGAATTACTCTTTTTTAAAAGACAACTCTAACTCAGATGTGTTAACCAGCCTATGAATTTACACCTAGTAGCCTTCTCTTTCTCTGGGACCAAGAGTGTCCAAGAAGTTTGGCCCAGAATTCTAGAAAGGCTCCATTGTTGGAAGAGATTTTCTTGCTAGATCAGTGGCATTATCTGTAGATCTTCTCTTCCTTTGGAAAGCTCTTTAAAAAAAATGCCTATTCATTAACAGGCTGGATCACACTGTGAAATATGACAGCAAAAAAAAAAAAAGACGACACACTGCATATTTTCCTGTGTATTTTTAAACACAAAGATGCTTCCATTTTCATACTCTGGGTTTATAATGACTTGCTATCCCATGGTTATCCCTTCTCCCTAAACTCTTGAGTTCATCTCCACTTTCCCAGGCTCTCAGACAAAGGTCAGCCAGCAGGGCTCTCTGTTTGGGGATTTCACACCATGCTTAGGGGGTGTGTGGCCATAGCCATTCTTGTTGCTTTAGGCAGATTTTCTCCACTAAAGCTAAGGGAGAAGATGTGCTTGATAGCATGCCCTGTGAGCAAGTGCTTTAATTAAGCTCCTTTGGTGTTGATAATACTAAATTAAAGTGGTCCTTCCTTTAATGACCGTGCCCACCTCACCTCTGATGCTGTTAGTGACACGGAGGCACCACTCAAACACATGAGTTTGGGACCCAATCCCACCCTCTCCTCATGCAATGTGTCCAGTCCTACAGCTGGGGGCCAGAAATGATGGTGGGGAGCATCAAAACGAGCAGTGCCAAAGCAGGGGTACCTTCGACGCCACAGAGCAAAAGCAGAAGTATTCATAGTGAGGTGCCAAGGGAAACCCAGCTGGGTTTGGGCCTAAATCCTCCAGGTGGGGGGCTCTCAGGACCTGCAGAGCACTCACATCCCTACCTGCTCATACTGGCAGCAGAGCTTCACTTCCCAACACCTACTTCTTGTCATCTCACTGCGTTTAAGCTCTGCCCTTGAGGAGGGGTGCTTGGAGCACCCCCGCGGGGGGGTGGGGGAGGTCTCAGGCCGTGCCTACGTGGAGGGAAATGCAGTATCTGTGCCTCGCAGTTTTTCTTCCCGGAGGGGAACCTGTTGCTGAGGGGAAAGAACTGCACCCAACTTCTTCAGCCCTCCAGTTTCCACATTTACTCCCAGTCGGAGGATGCTGCTGCCTTTGGCCAGCCTGGTACCCCACTGTGGGGGTCTGCAACCCCCCTCCCAGGCCCGCATCCACCCCAGCCCCTGGACCCGGTGTGTTTAGGAGTAGGGCGAGAGTTTACATGGTGTGGTTTGGGTGCCTTGTGCTTCGTCCCACAGCTGGGGAAGATGTGGAGGCCAGGGAAGTTTGCACACACACACACCAGACCCACCACTGTCTGTCTCTGTGGAGGTGAGATGGAGTCTCTAGGGTGCTCAAATATTGGAGGAGCAGATGTATTTTTGTAATTGTTGATGAGAAACAAACTGTACAAAAATTTTTACTGTGACACTTCTTATTTTCTAAAGAACTTTTCTTTACTGTGCCCCGGGCCCAGCTAACATTCTTGCTCCTGTTGGGGGGCTATAGAGCAGAGGGGATCCTTACCATTAGTACTGCTCTGCTTGCAGGGAACAAAAAATAAAGATGCTCTCTTCTCTCCTCCTTGCACACTTTGTGTCCTTGGACCGAGCTCCACAGGAGCCACAGTCTCTGGTGGGTAGGATGGGGGCTGCATGGGCAGCAGCTCCACCAGCCTCGGAATACATTTGGGGGGCAGGTGTGTTTGCAAACAGGACCTGTACAGTTTCTGGGTCGGGGGTGGAAGGTATAAGCAGGCTGTGAGGGGGGTGAGTCTGGTTGGTGCCACAGAGTGGGCTGCATGTCCAGCCCTGTGGCTCAGCCCATGTGAGTGTGAGCTTCTCTCCACGCCCCCACATCATCCATGGGAGGCTGCATAGGCAAGTGTGCCACACCATTCTCTCCCCTTTTAGCTGTTCATAAACATGAAGAGGAGACAGATTTGATCAGTTCTTTGGGGAGAAGGACTTCTTGCAGGGGGGCATGGGCTGGAGATGGAGGAGGCAGCATATCCGGCCCTGGCTGCAGAGGGTGCATGGGCTGCAGAAAGAAAGGAAGGTGTGGGAGTATCCCAGCATGTACCACCACATTCATGTCACATGGAAAAATGACAGTGGTAACCCTGAAGCACACTAAGGAGGGATGAGTGTTGATTTAGTCTATTCCTTGGGATCAGTGTTCTTAAAGACGCTCACCACTGGCCTCTCACACCATGATGTCTTTAGGAGACAGAGGTCTGACATCAACCTCCTCCTGATTTCATCACAGGAAACCTCCTTGACATGCTGCAACAGCTTCTGCCCAAGGTAACTTTGGAACTAGGTGTGCAAAAGTGACAAAAAAAAACCCCACAAAAAACACAACAAACCCCCAAACCCAAAACAACAACAGAAAACTAACAGAACTGACCCTACAATGGGATCTAGGAAAATTCCCCAGCTCCTTGCCACCGGAAAGGTTTGCACACCATTGTGTGAGTCGAAATGCCACCACTGAAGCCATGAACCGATGAGAGCAGTGCTTCCTTGTCAAAAATGGAGGGCAGGAACGAAGTGTTTCTCGCAGAAAACAGCCAGCAGACCCCAAAACACAGCAGGGCTGTGGGGTAAAAGAAAGAAAAATGGGGGAGGGTGGAGAAGCAAATACATCCCTCATCTTCGTTGTGCATACATGGCAGTACACTGGTTATAGTTAACAGTCCTCACAGTGTTATTCTCCCAGACTCAGAAGAAGCTGCTGCTTTTCATGGAAATGTGCATTTTTCCTCTGTCTCTGAGAAATATCACTTATTGTGGGTAGTGGGGCTTTTTTCCCCTCTAGAAATTTCATTCAGAAGTACAAATGAAAAGTGTCACATCTAAAACTGCATGGAGCCACATATTGCACCATTCTCAAGTCAACCAAACCAAAAATAACCTGCCAAGAATGTATACATCCATCGTACACCAGGGTAGAGCTACATCTTAAAGAGAGGAAGGATGCGTGTGTGTGTGTGACTGCACGCATTCATGGATATCTCGATCCTGCAGGGATGTGTGTGTGTGTGCGTGCATGTGTGTGTGCGCCCGCATTATGTTGATGTACCCGACAAAGTGTGAAAAATGTACTTCTAGAAAAACATGAAAGGAGATGTCATTTATCATTGTACCATCATAATACCACAAATTTCACTTTTCTGTTCCATTTTGGATTGCATGTGTTTGAGAGTATTTCACTAGATCAGTGACAGCTCTTTATTTGCATAATTATATGCTCTGGTCTGAAGAGAAAACTAACCCCCAAATTTCATGGGTCACCAAACTGCAACAATCAATGTTTTATCACATATGCTAAGCAAAACCTAAGGAGCTATATGAAGTTTCTTGCGGATTTTTTGCTCCTCAGAAAATTAAAGATGTGCCTCCTGAATAGATGCAAAATCTTTCCAAGCTCTTTGTAGCTGAATTCCATTTGAAGAGAAAACTAGAGATTAGCTCGTAGATCTGGATTTCAGACCCACTAGCATTCTTACTTCAAAGTAGATTCAGACAGGCAGCTTTACTGCATCTCTAAATTTTGCCATCCTAAGTAATGTCATTTAAATGGTGGCAATGAAAAAATTAAATGAAAAGAAAAAGATTGGTCAAATGTGAAAAATACAATGACCCCCTCTCTTATCAAGCCCACAGTGACCAGTTTCATTTCGTTCATTCTGTGCAGTTTTATTTTTTCAGCTGGGTGCTATCCCCATATAAAGATACAGGTATTTGGTATAATATTAAGAAAACCCTTTCCTGAGCTGCAGGATTTGTTCTGGTCCATCAGTTGCACAATAACCACACGCTCCAGTTAGGACACACATATTCCAAGTTTCCTTCTCAGTCAAAATGCCTTGTTATGAGGAGGAAGGAACCTGGGGATGGGAACTGACTGGCACTGAAGATCCCCCACCTCCTCCTCCTCCTCTATCCACACTGGTACCACTAGAAAAGTTTAGCTCTTGCATAATATATATCAATCATATCATATCGTATCGTATCATATCATATCATATCATATCATATCATATCATATCATATCATATCATATCATATCATGTATCATATATCATTTATCATATCTCAATATAATTAATATAATAATTCACATGAAGTACAGATGGACCTCTCAGAGGTGTAGGTGAGCAACATCTATCCCAGGGAACGTGCTGCCCACACTTAATTTCAGTGCAAACAACCCACAAAAGACCCCCAAAGTTTCTCTGGTCTCCAAACTGTAACTTTGCTGATAGAAGTACCCATGAGTTGCTGCCTTGGAGCTGGGTGTGTCTAAGCTCTTGGGAAGAATAAACTTTTGAAAAGGGGCCTCTTTCAAGTAACATGGCTCTCAGTGATCTCCTGACCCCATGGCAGGGAGAGCAGTGCCTGGGAAGGAGCACACAGCCCCATGGCATTGTGTGGGTTAAGCCCCTGGAGAGAAAAAGCACTTCTGCTATTCTATCTGTGGCGCTTTTTTTTCCTTTTTTGGGGGGGTTGGCATTTTTTTTTTGGTTTTTTGGTTGGTTGGTTGGTTTTTTTGTTGTTTGTTTTTTGGGGTTTTTTTGTTTGTCTGGGTTTTGGGGTTTTTTTTTTTCTGACTTTAACATCAACTCCAGAAGCCTTCCGGCGGGAAATGGGTTTCCAGCACAGACTAGCACCTGAGAAGTTTGACTTCTCATGTTTGACTCCTGAGTGATCTCCAGACACCTGCTCCAGGCAGACACCAGCTTCTCACCACCTCCTTGCCTTTCAGGAACAAGGTGAAACACGAGTGGGAAATAAAAACAGTGCTAAAACACAAGTCTCCTCACCACCCTTGTCTGACTGCTGGCACACGGTTCTGTGGAGGGACAGGGTCTGCCCAACACTAGTGACTCTCTTCAGGGAGACCCAAAGAGAGAGGATAACCCACTCTGAAGCATCTTCTACCCCTCCACACTGTCTGCATCCCTCCACTGGGTGAAGTAAATATGTGTATTCACAGAGGCTGGTTCTGCAGGCTGGTTTGTCCCAGCGGAGAAAATAGCATCAGTTATTTCCCACTAAATGCAGCACAGGAGAAAGCTGACCACTCTGAGGAGAGGCCTAGGTCATCTCCTTTTGTCATTTCCATTTCTCTTTACTCATGCCCTACCTACTCCCCTAATGCCTGGTAAAGGACTGTCTCCAGATTCTGTCTTCTTTAAAGCTGCTATCTCTGCTACAATTAGATAAATAAGCTTCCTGCTCATCTCCCCTCCTCCTGGGACTGCTTTAAGCCTTCTCCTTCCAACTCAACTCGCCAAACAATAATGTTTTCTGTACTAAAGCCCTTGATGTGGAGGGTCCTCCACGTCTCCCCACAACATGCGGATACAAAAATAACATACCCCACAATATTGTGTTCAGGCCTGCTTGCCTAGTGCATGTGGAGGAAGCCCCTAACATCACACGGAACTTGCAAACAGTGATCTGGCTGTTCACAGCGAGCCAGGTGTTCCCAGTTTTGCCAATGGCAGGAGGCCATCTATCATTCACACACTTCTTGATAGGTGCTTCAGATTTTGGTGGGGTCTTTTGTTGTTTTGGGTTGTTTGAAGTTTTTTTGTATGGTGATGGCTACTTGGATTATAAATCGTTTCCTTTTTACTTTCTCCCAATTTAGCTTGTATCCTCTTGGAGGGGGGACAGGAAAGGGGGGTGCAGAACTGCAAGCAGTGAGCAGAGCGGGTGGCGGCGCGGTGCTCATTGCAGTGTTTCCCGTGGGCTCCCCACGCCACTGAGTCTGTGGTGTGATCAAAGCCAAGACCGTTCCCAACAAGCGGCGGCGCGGTGGGGGCAGACACCGAGGAGCAGGATGCCATTCTTCCCAGGGCATCTCGCAGTCCCTTAACCACGCTTTGCAGGTGCAGTAAGGCTCGTCGGCTCTCGGGGCGGGCCCAGCACCAAGGACAGCTCCGGCTCAGGGCTCGGGGGCGTCCCCACGCCCCCCGCGGCCCCTCACCGCCCGCGAGGGAACGCTTACTGCCAGGCATTGCTCAGTCCCGGTGACAATCTTCCAGGAGTGCCTGGACCGCCCCGTTCCGCCGGGGAGATCCCCCGGGGCACCCCTCGGGGAGGGGTCGTGGTGGGGAAGATCACGCCGCTGCTCGGGCACTTGGCTGTCGCGACATACCAGAAGTCATGGGGCTAGCAGGGAGTAACTCTAATCCTGTGGATTCCGGAGGAAGGGGAGAGAAAAAAGGAGGAAAAAGTTAATTTCCCGGTTCACTTCTGCCGGGTGGCGGGTAGGAACCCGGGGTGCTGGGACTGTGTCGGGTCTGTGCAAGCACCCCGCGGCACCGACGGGGCCCAGGACCCCACGCACAAGATTTCCCCCACTATTCCTTGTCCCAGGGCATACGGAGCGTCGCTCCCCTGGCCCAGGCGCAGTGCCCCGGGATGCGAGTATTGTCTCTGGAGGGGGTTCGTCGTGGAGCCCCCGCGACTCCTTTTACGCCACGCAGAGTCGGATGCAGGGGCCGGGGACCGGGAATCCGTTTGCTCCGTCCCGCGCCTCACAGTCCCGCTGCCGCCGCTTGTCGCCGTCCCTTTGTCGTTTTGGGGCTTCCCGAGGGTGATGTCGAGGTAACCCCCTGCGCTCCCCCGGCCTGACTCAAGCCTCCATCAGCCCAGAAGTGGGTGGAGGGCGTGCGGGCTGCCCTCGGAGGCCGGGGGCCGGGAACCGCGGCAGAGACACCAGTGGGTACCTGTGTTGCTAAACCCGCTGCGAGAAGGCTCTAGCTTGTTTTGGCTACACAAACCCCCTCCCCCACTTCCCACACCACGGGGGCCTTCGCCCAGGAATTTCGATACGGAGGGAGACGCCTGCACCAAAGCCCTTCGCCACTCACACGCCAAGTATTTTGCAGCACTGAATATTCTCCTAGGATTTTTCTTTTCTTTTCTTTTCTTTTCTTTTCTTTTCTTTTCTTTTCTTTTCTTTTCTTTTCTTTTCTTTTCTTTTCTTTTCTTTTCTTTTCTTTTCTTTTCTTTTCTTTTCTTTTCTTTTCTTTTCTTTTCTTTTCTTTTCTTTTCTTTTCTTTTCTTTTCTTTTCTTTTCTTTTCTTTTCTTTTCTTTTCTTTTNGTTATTCTTATTACTTTACTATTGTTGTTATTGTTATTATTATTATGGTCGTTATTATTGCTTTTGTTATTAATACTGGTGTTGTTTCTTCTTTAAGGATAGATGGAAAGGGAGCTGTCGTCCATTCTATGCTTTGAAAAAAGGAGCCTCCAGATCTCCAGCAAGCTGCCAGAGAAAAGCCTAGGGCTATCTTGAGAGTTTTGCAAGCAAACGCAAACGCTGAAGTTTCTTTAAGATCCGCCCTAACTTCTTTGATTTTTACCTTAACTGCTCATATTTAGTTGTGTGGTTTTGGTGGTTTGTGGGATTTGAGTGTTGGGGATGAGTGGGTTTTTTTAAGACCTCTATTATTCTCTCTCTCTTCCTAACGCCTTTTTTGCCCCTGGCTCTTACCCCAAGCCGATTGGGCAGGTGCCGCCGCCGCCCTTGCCGCGTTCCGCTGCCCTGCCCGCTAGCCCTTCGTGGCCGTGACCATGGAGCCGCTCCCACGTGGAGCCCCGCTCATTTGGCCGAGATCTGCGGAAAGGAAAGCGTAGCTCAGACGCGTTTCTCCCCGTCCAGGTTTCCCTTCGCCTGGGGAGCACAGAAAGTTTCCGGTACAAATAGAGCCAGTGTATTTTATCTTCCGTTTTGGAGGCTTTCTCCTGCCGCCGTCTCTTTGGAAAAAATAAACAAATCTTCCCCAGCCCTAGGAGGAGTCTGGAGACCTCCTTGTCCTCTCTTCCTGTAACCCTTCAAAGTCGTTTGAAATTACTTTTTTTTTGTCTTTCGGCCATCTGTCAATGTCACATCCGCGCCGCCTGCTCGGGGTGGGGGGAAGCAGAAGGCGGATGGGAAGGATCCCTGCGCGTTCCTGGTCCCTCGCGGAGGCGAGGGTCCTCCTCTACACTCCGCTACCCTACTGACACACCCGCCATCCCTTCCCCCTCGACCCCACCACCAGCACGGCTCCGGGGGCTCGGCTTGACAGCGGACGGGGTTTTGTCCCGTCGCCGGGTGGCGACATGAGGCGTCTCTTGGGTGAGCGACAGGCTCCGAGCACGCATCTCCCGTCCGAGGTGGGCAGCGGGGCCGTCTGCTCAGAGTGGGGTGAGAAGAGGAAGCAAAGTGCAGAGGAGGGCTTAGGACGTAGCCTTCGTCCCCAAAGCTCACTAGTCGCCGTAGTCTTCCTCGTCAGGGTAGGGAGCACTAACTAACCTTGCCGTGAAGATTTTTGCTGCAGAAGGACAAGAAGGAAAGAAAAATAAATCCAAGCTCGTGTGGTGTTGACAATGCTTCGGGAAACGGGGTGCTCGTCTTTCTGGCGTGACACCACGCGATGAGGAGAGGGGGTGTGCCTTGGCCTCCGAGCACCGCCTGGGGCGCGGGGCGAGTGGGGAAGCTCCGAGCCCTCTCCTAGTTCTTCCCTGAAACGAATACATGGCTGAGCTCCGCTGGCGAGAAATTCAAAGCTCAGGACAGTCACAGCTTCGGTAAAAGGGCAATTGTCACGGCTCTCTTCCCAGCTGGACGAAGTTTAGAAGACTATTTTCAAAATGATTTTATTTTATTTCCCAGAAAAATAGAAGGGATTTGTTAGCATGTAAGTAACTGAAGTTAGAACAAGAGCCAAACTCTTCAGCATAGAAGTTTCCATTATCAGCTTTCAGCCTAGCAAAACTAGAGCCATTTGCTTAACTTAATTTGTAACATATGTTTGCAACAGTAGCAGATTTTGTGCGTGTGTGTGTGTATGTGTGCGTGTGCATGCGTGTGTACGTGTGCCTGCGTGTGTGTGTGTGTGTGTGTGTGTGTGTTTTGGAGCTGATCAAGTTGTAAATTTTCCGCCTGAGGTTTTCAGCGCCTCCTAGATACAGCCTAACACCTATTGAGAGAAAGAAAGAGACTCCACAAAGATCCCACGGCACCAAATCCGAATANGCGCCACCTAGTCCCCGCCGCGGGAAACGGCGCGGCGGCGGCGCGGAGCGGCCGCGGGGAGCGAGCGGGCACGGAGCGGGAGCGGGCGATACTGCCCGGCGGGACCGGAGGAGGCGCGGGGAAATGCCTCTTCGGCAGCNTCCAAAATCCCTAATAAAGTTTATCAGTTAGGCCACTCCAACTCCTTCGGATTCATCCCACTGAGAAAGCAGCTGCCACGTTTCTGAGAAAATTGAACGAGCAATTCAGTATCATCCCCATCATGCTTTGTCTGCGTGATTCAATGTTTACTATTACTTTTTTCTAGTCTCATATACCAGTTTTCCTCAAAGTACCACAAGAATAATGCAAACGATAGAAGCCTCCCTGTTCTGCTAACAGCAGTAATAACAGCAGTGACAGCGTTAGTGGTGATCCCACAGCAGACCGGTGGTTTAAAGCCTCGTTCACTCTGTTGGCTTTATGTCCTACAACTTTTAAAGCATCTGTCCTGCAGGAATATAATTTCTTCCGTACTGAAGTGACATTTAGTCTTTAAATATGGGGTTATAACAGAGCCCTAACAAAGCAACATGAGATTTTGAGGAAATGTTGTACACACACATTCACACACACACACATACACGCACACTCAAAATTTAGCATCATCAGTCTTTACCTCGGCTAATGACCCTTGCCTTGGGGAAAAAAATAATAAAAATTACACAGAACGGCTTAAAAAGATCCAAGGCCCGTGATTTTTTGCATCTGCACTTTGGATGCATCATGATTGTTTGGAGTGGTTAATGGCAGAGTGGTACAGGGGTAACGCCAGAGGACGTGTTGATATTCCTGCCAAGCGAGTCCCCGAGAGCCTTTTCCACGGCACAGCACTCCCAGCCCGCGGCTTTGCGCCCTTAGCCGTGTCCCACCAAGGCCTGCGGCAGCTCGCTGCACATTTTAGGACACCCGCGAACGTAAGAGTTCTCGCCCCGCGCCTTTCCCTCGGCGGCACACAGCTGCAAACACCCCTCCGAGGGCGCAGCGCCCCCGGCCCTCCGCCGCCCGCCGGGCGCTCCGCGGGTGCGGGAGCGGGCGCGGAGCGGCCGCGG
>VYXC01009951.1:0-41527 GCA_013397175.1 Platysteira castanea
CCAGCCCTTGTGCTTCCTTATTACTGCAAATCGCCACGTCCCACAGCTTCTCCCCCACAGCCTTCCAAGCTGACACACTAAAAGCAGTGCTAGCATCTGCAGGAAAGTGTTTGCCTTTTGCCCAGAGCAACATGCTCTGCAAAGCAAAGTCTGTAGTCTTTGTGCCCGTACGCTTTAACATCAATTTCCAAGCGGACACTACAGTCTTTTCCTCTGTGGTTAAATTGTTCCCCATTTTGAGTTAGTCGCTGGTGGCTCACCTCATACAGGTGTCGATTACAGGTTACTGGTCCAGACCATGGGCAGAATCCCCCGCCTCTCTGTTACACTGGGCTCCATCCCCACAGTGCCTCGTCCCGCTGCTCCCCTGCTCTCTCAGCAGGCTTCTCTGGACCTCGTCGGCTCCTCCGATCACGTTCTCGGATCGCGTCTTCAGATCAGGATCACGTCCTTGGGTCCTGTCCTTAGTTCAAGTCCCTCTTAATCACGTCGGGTGCACCACTTGTGGCCGTAGTCGGGGCAGACAAAAATGCCACAACACTACACATTCATCATGCAAAGGTAAAGAGAGTGTCCTTTATTACAGAATCAAAGGCATTCTTATACCGTTTTACTTCCCGATAAGCAATCACACAGTTTCTCATTGGTAGCGCTATCTGCTTCTCAAGCATGCATACAAGCGGCTGCTATATTTGGGCACCTTTTTTGCTCTTTAGGTTTTCCTAACAGGTGCATCCTGGCTTTCCACCCCAACTTCCCCTTTTGCTACTTGCTTAATTCTTCCAGTCGCTAGCTTAGCTGAATTTCTTTCTGCTGACTTGCTGTAACTTGCTTCTTTTGTCCCATTCCTTTGTCACGTCCTTCACGTCTCAGGGGTATACTATTATTGATTCCAGATCAGAGTGAAACTCTGCAAGACCCTCAGTCCAGCTGGTGGTCCTCACACTCACTGGGGCAGGCTTCCACAACTTATGAAAACCAGTGTTATTTACTTCATGGAGAACAGTATTAGAGTCTCCATGCTAAAAACCTGATTTGAAGTTTCAGATTGCAGTAACGTACCTACTCAACAGGAAGAGAGCTCACACCATGCACATTTTCTGCTGTGTACACAATATTTTGATAGTAAATCTTTCCAATAGTATTTCCATTGTAGTAATTTTGTCTGTACCCAGAAATCATCAGTTCCATCACCTAGTGGCTTCATTACTTAAAAAGCAGAATAACCAATGTTTTTCTCTTCAGTTCACCTATGAAAGTAAAGGTACATTATGTCAGTATGAAACATAGCATTCTCTGAATTTCTTAATGGTTTGGCAATAAATTGTATCAATGACAAGAAATTGCATTTCTACACAGAAACCTGTTTTTCCTGTTCTGAATATTGAAAAGAAACCCATCACCTGAATGAAATCTTCCTTTATTCTTATATGATAGATGTAAGAGTGTATTTCTGAGCCAGTACTGTGGCTCCAGTGGTTCCATCAGCTGTCATCCACAAGCATGGACAAGGCTACTCCTCTGCTAGGGGCTGATACACCTAGACTTGACTTGAGTAATACCATAATGAGTTTTGTCTGACATTTCCCATACTCAGCCCCCTGTCCAGTTGCACAGACCTCTGCCAAACATAGGCCAGAAGGCTACAGATTTTCCATCCATGCTTACGCACGTTGAATTTCTGTGAATATTCAACAAAATCAGTTTGTCTGTCTCCAAGAGAGCACTGTGTGAGCCAATTGCCCTGGGTTCCTCCTGCTGCCAGAGGCAAAGCAGGTATTTTAGAGAGGGGAGTCATTAGGCCTCATTCACATCTATTGAACATTTTTTTCTTGGAAAAGATTTCTATTTTCGTTGTGTATGGGTGCCTGGAATGTGTTTGCATCGAAGATGTCACTCTGCTAAATCCTTCCATGCAAATAATAGAAGAGGTCAGCTTCTTTCTTGCAGGGTCACATGCTGTTTTCCAACTAGTCAAAACTAACACTGCAGCTGAAATGAGCAGCCTGTCTGCTCTGTGTGTCAGCTATTCTCAAAGTACTGTTCTCACCCTTGACTAATCTAGAATGATTTGGTCTGGCCTGAAGAGACTAACTGAAGAGGGTCTGTGCTTGAAGCGGTAGATAAGACTGTCATTTAATGAATTTCAGGTAGCATATAAAATCACAGGTAATGACAGCATGCATGGAAATTTTATTCTGTGTTTTACTGATACACTGGATTTGCTTTTAAGTTTGCAATAGAAAATGCTTTCTTAAAAGTATAAAAATTATGTCTTATGCTTAGATGTCAAACTGAATATGCTGGTCTGATTTTTAACAAAAAATACGTTTAGAAAAATAGTCTGGAATTTTCAGAATTGTCTTACTAATATGTAAATATCATTGAATTTTTCTCTCTGGGCACTATTTTCAAAAGTGGAGGATAGGTCTTCCCTTAGACCATGAAGAGCAGTCAAAAGGGATGTAAAGGGGGAAGCAGAAGATCAGGCACAGGCTTCTAAATTGATAACTTTTTTTTCCACAAGGCTCTATTTAATGTGGTGGTGTCACACACTACCCAAGATTTGAACTGATGGAGATGATCAAATCCATCTGCCAATGGATTTCACAGAATCACAGCAGCTTGGGAGAGATCTCCAGAAGCCATCTGGACTAGCTCCCTGCTAAAGCCAGAACATCTAGAACCTGTTGCCAGGACCATGTCCAAAGGCCTTTTGAATATCTTCAAGGATGGAGACTCCATAACCTCCCCAGGCAATTGTGCTTGGTCACCCTCACAATAAAAAAGTGTTTTCTAGCGTTCAGAGGGAACTTCTCCTATTTCAGTCTGTGCCTGTTGCCTCTGGTTTTGTCACTGAGCACGACTGAAGCCTGGCTCTGCCCCCTTTGCACCCTCCCCTCATGTATTTATATACATTAATAATATACCCTTGAGCCGCCTTCTCTCCTGAACAATCCCAGCTGCCTCAGCTTTCCTCATATGTGAGGTGCTTCAGTCTCTTCATCATCCAAACAGCCTCAGGTGTCTGAATAATTTCCAAGAATCCTGCAAAATGTATATCTTGTTTTGTTATTAATGTCACCATTTCTTACAAGTACCTCTGAGGTCACAAGTGCAAACACTAAGTAGCAGAGTCAGGCTTACAGTCCACGAGCACCATAGGAACAGCCTGTTGAGTAAGACATGTCTTATCTGTTGACTACATTAAGTAAAACATTTACACAGATCCATTTAGGATACAGCATTTTTGCTTTACAGTGATAATCAATGTTTGGTGCAGTTACAAGATTTGACTGAGAGAAGCCATTATCAGCAACATACCCACTATCAACTGAATGCCTACTTCTCTGGAATGTTATCTGAAGAAGAAAACACGTTGGCTTCATGAGATGCTGGAGTTTGGCTGCCTGGGCCCAGGGCCAAGGCAGTTCAGCTGGGGCCATGGGGAGAGGCTCCCAGCAGCACGGTGGGGAGGCCATGGCCACAGCCAGCCCTGGTCTTGGGCCCTGGCAGAGCTTTGGCCACTGCCGTGTCGTGGTCCTGCCACGGGCCGGTTGTGACCCCTGATCCAGGTGCAGAACATGCCTCCGGGCCAACATGGATGTTATCAGGTGTTTTATGACTCAGGAAAAAACAGAAACAGATATTGGTTTACTTGGAGGATAATGCATTTATTAGTTCAGCCTGCAAGGTCCTGCTACGCAACAGGAGGATGTTTTGATGAAGTGCCCAAGCAAAAAGTCCATCCACAAGCACATTTTCCAGAGAAAAATTAGGGCTCTGTGCCATTAATTCTGTATTTATGTTGCTTCTGTTTAGAACATATCTGACTAATTGCATTTATGGTTGTACTCAGAGAAGGGGAGCCAGGTGTTTTAGCAGTTTGTCCAAATGTTATATCACTTCAGGCTCTGACTGGAAAAAATTAATAGTTTTTCAAGTGTTGTCCCAGAGTCACATTTATCTGATTACTGAATACGCATCTTGCTAATGGGATCCTTCCTCTGATAACAGTATTGAAAGTTTGGAGACTGAGGGCACAGAATCATTAAAAATACCCCTATGTAGTTAACTATCTGAGATTAATTGCAAACGCCAAAGAACATTGTCACTAAAAGCCTTCTGGTAAACACAGATACAATTTTTTTCACAAATAATTTATCTAAGTACAATTCAGATTTTGAGAACATCATTTTTCAGGAGGAAGTGGCAGTACAGGTCTCTAACATCATGTTTGACAGCAGCTGATGAAGAAAAAACCCACCTTTTAAACCTATTTAAACTAAACTGGCTGAACACCAGATCTCAGAGGGTGAAAATCAGTGGCACAAGGTGTAGCTGGAGGCCTGTCCCTAGTGGGGTCCCCCAGGGTTCAATACCAGTCCCAGTATTATTTAACTTACTCATCAATTTCATGGATGAAGGGACAGAGGCCTCCCCAGCAAATTCACTCTCAACACAAATCTGGGAGGAGTGGCTGATACCCCAGAGAGCTGTGCAGCCCTTCAGAGGGACCATGACAGGTTGGAGAGATGGACAGAGAGGAACTGTCTGAAATTCAGCAGGGGCAAGTGCAGGGTCCTGCACCTGGGGAGGAATAACCCCACACACCAGTACAGGCTGGGGGCCGACTTGCTGGAAAGCAGCTCTGCGGAGAAGGACCTGGGGGTCCTGGAGGACAAGTTGTCCATGAGCCAGCAGCATGCCTGGGGGTCCAAGAAGACCAATGGGATCCTGGGCTGTATTAGGAAAAGCACTGCCAACAGGTTGAGGGAGGTGATCCTGCCCCTCTACTCCAGCACTGGTGAGGCATCTGGAGTGCTGTGTCCAGTTCTGAGGTCCTCAGTACAAGAGACACACAGAGCTCCTGGAGTGGGTCCAGCTGAGGGTGACAAAGAGGATGAAGGGGCTGGAGTACCTCTCCTATGAGGAAAGGCTGAGGGAGCTGGGCCTGTTCGGCCTTGAGAAGAGACAACTGTGAGAAGACCTCAACAATATCTGTAAGCAACTGAAGGGAGGGTGTCAAGGGATATATAGATCCAGACCCTGCTTGGTGGTGCCAAGCAATAGGACAAGAGGCAACAGGCAGAAACTGATGCACAGGAAGTTCCACTTTTACTTGAGGAAAAGCTTTTCTGCGTGCGTGACCGAGCACTGGAACAGGTTGCCCCAAGAGGCTGTGGAGTCTCCCTCACTGGAGATATTCAATCCTGTGCCATGTGCTCTAGGATAACCCATCTTGAGCAAGGAATTTGGACCAAACAACCCACTGTGGACCCTTCCGACCTGACTCAGTCTGTGATTCTGTGAATTCAGAGGCATATGCAAGGACTGCAAAGGCCTGTTTATCTGTTCCATTTATGATGTTTGATAGTACAGAACAGGACTCACGACTTTCTCACTGCTCCTACTGTACTTGCAGGTTGCATGTTGCAGGTTGTTTCTATGTTTTCGCAGTCCATTTTGTTGCTTGTGGATATCTTTGTGTTCTCCTCCAGCTGGTTGCTGCCTTCAAGACATCAAACGTATCTCTGAGCTATTGTGTCATCTGTGTGGATTTTCCAGGCTATTTTTCTGGTCACGTGTTCTATGTATTTATCAGACTCAAATGAAAGAGTAGTCAGTGCTCTGCCATTGCTGCTTTACCCTGCGTTACAAACTGCTAATCCTAATTGCCCTGGCTGCAGCTGAAAATCCCTTTGCCAGAGCATTTTTCGAGATTAGGTTCCTCACTGTATTTCTGGAGGCTGGCAATGATCTTGTTTTTGTTCAAATACTCTGAACTTTGAGAATTCATGGCAGATTCACAGAAACAGTCAAAAGCAAAACACATAGAAGAGATAAGAGAGAGATTTCACAGTACTGACAGAGCAGTGATTGCTTTGGTGAGAGAAAGCCAGCAGTACTGGCTGCAGCCAGCCAAATTTTGTGCTTCAGTCTCTCAGAATCAGACCTGTCTGTATAAAGGCTGAAATCAATAGATTCAGTCACAACTGTGCAACGTGGAGAGCTGTAAGAGATTGTCATACACCCAACATATGTCTAACATACCTTTATCTACTCCTGCTGTGCAAAGCAACCCTGTTAGATTACTGCTTTGACCTTGACATCAGTGCTGCAAGGTTCTTGTGGTTTTGCACAGGAAACAGCAAGACAAGTACAGCAAATGTGTGTTTCTCTGCTTTGTGATTCATCTGGCTGTTGGTCAGGTTCTGCCACACCAGAACCACTCTGGATTTGTAATCCTCCCTGTGCCTTTCTGCACATATATGTGTATATGTATATGTATGTGTATGTGTATGTGTATGTGTATGTGTATATGTATATGTATCTGTATCTGTATCTGTATACACTTAACTGCTCCTCACTTCATTACCATATTTCTCTCCAAAATATTTGAGCAAGGTCACAAGGATCTCTGCCCAAACAGAACCATAAGCTCAGAACGACTCAGGCAGTAAGGGACATGGACAAAGAAGTGGTTAGGAACAACTGTTGCAGTCCGGTTATGGCCTGCACCCTCCCTGAAGACAGCTTTGGCCCATAGAAAGAATCAGGAACAATATTTTTGGTAGATATTCATGGATGTTTTATTTCTCTGGCCGCATGGCAGCCAGGAGAGACACAGACCGGCCGCATGGCAGCCAGGAGAGACACAGACCGGCCACATGGCAGCCAGCCACAGTTTTCGGGGCGGGGAAAACACCTATAACCAATAATGAACAGGATAACATCAGTGAGCCTGGAAACCCCGTGTAACCATGCTTCAGCTTCCATGCCCATCCCCCCCGGGGGGGGGCACCTCCACAAACAACCATCATGGATTTTCCACGAAGCTATGGTGGCTGACTAGCCTGATTACCTTGAAGAATGAAAACACTAAGGAGAGAGAGTTTTTATGCACCTTGATTCCGTAAAGACTTTCAGCAGTGTCCCAATGATTCCTTGTAGCCAAATTGATGCTAGATAGATTGAAAAAGACAGCTATAAGCTGGGTGGAGTATTCACTGGACTGCCAGGCCTAAAGGGTGATATCGGCTGTGCCGAGTCCATCTGGCAGTGAGCCAGCAGCAGCACCCTGCAGGTTATTATTAGCAGCCTAGCCAGCATCAAGTTAGGCGAGAGCATTTGGCACATTGAAAGGAAGGGCCACCATTCAGAGGGACAGACAGCTTTACAGAGTCTTCATTATTTCCAACCATGGTGAGTGCAAGGCCTTGCATCTGGGATGGCTTAGCCCACCTGCACCTATTCTACACGAGACAGGCGAAGCGCCCAGCCAGGGACTGACTGGCTGCAGAGCAGCCTCGATGAAAAGGGCTGGGGGGCAGTGGACGAAACACAAGTTCACTGTGCACGCCCACAGCAATGAAAGCCAACAGCCGGCTGAGCAGGGAACTCTTTGCACCACACTGGTGTAACGTGCACCACCAGTACACCACACTGGACTCATTACACCACATCTAGAACCCTGGTCCAGTTCTGGGCCCTCCATTATGAGAAAGATCTGAGGCCACCAAGATCTTTGGGGCTGGAGCACCAGAGCTAAGAGAGACCAAGGGAACTGGAGATCAGATGGTTTCAGGGAGACCTCATAGACCATGGATACTCTATGCACTGGAAATACCACCGGAACTGCAAGGGACAACTCGTCATAATTAGGGAGAAAAAGGAGAAATAATACAATACCCTATTCCGATATTAAGAGACGACAAACAAAGTTTTCTTCAGTGTCTTTTAGGACAAATCTGTACTTTCTCACTGGAACAAAAGCAGGGCAGGTAAAAAAGGCTGCAAAAATTTAAAGTAGGAGAGCAGATAAGGGACAAAAAAATCGAATAAGATAGGGATACACTTTAGGTTTTTGGGGTTTTTTTAAACTTTTTTACTATTCTTGTTTATTTGGGCTTTCATAAAAATTGGTTAATTCATAATAAAAAACATTTGCTTTACTGTATGCCTCACAACTGGTAACAATAGGTATATTGTTAGTATTTTTGAAGACATAAGCAAAACACTAGGTTTTCAAAATTCACAACATCAGACTATCAAAAAGATGCCTGTATTCCAAATATTTGGTAATATTAAAAAAATTATGACATACTAAGAATAGAATATGACAAAAATGCTGATAAGCTTATGGAGCTTTATCTGTATATTTATGATTGAGAGGATGGAAATACACAATTTTCATCAAAACTTGAATATAGTTTAAAAAATGCAATGTACAGTGAAAATGTGTATTTACCTACTTATTTCCAGTTAAAACTATTAAAAATTAAGGTAAAAGATACTGAAATTAAAAAGTCAAACATTGACTGAAATTAACACAGCTAGCAGAATAATGGCAGAAAAACCCGGAGTAGGGTTTTCTGGGTCAATGCAGAAGTACATTGCATTGTACATTCAGTATCACCAGACGTTCTACCCTGTCTGCAATGACATATTCTGAGATGCTACAAATGGTCTGAGTATTGTCAAGGTTACACAACTCCTGAATGGGAAGACACCTATAGCAAGGTATCATTTTCCGAACTTTCAACCACAGCATTTTTCTTTTCAACTGTTCCATCTGCATTGCTTGTTTCTTCCAAAACTACCACTAAACTTGACAGAGTTGTGTGAGGATCAAGCAGTTTCACAAGAGGGATGTCCACCTTTCTCTCTTGAAAGACACGGTTCTGAATTGTCATAGCTAACATTGAGTCTATGCCCAAAGATGAAAGTGGTGTATTCATGGTTAGTTCATCTGCGTTCACTCCTGTGAGGTCACTCACCAGTGAGGTGATGTAATCCTCAGATTTGAGAAAGGCAGTCTCTGGGACTTCAGTTTCCTCAGAGGTTCCAATCTTGTTCCTGAAATCTTCTAACATAAGGGATACAAAGCGACTTTTGAGTGAAATAATCCGAGTAAAAACATGATGATACAAAGCTTGAAAGTTCAATTTGACGACAGCTTGCTGCGGGTTGTTTATAAGTAAGGTCTTCCTGAGATACTCATGAATTTCATGCACTTGCAGAATGTCTATGCCCTTGGACCCCAGGATGCTCTGAATGTGGCTTTGATTGAGCAGAATGCCAAGGTTCAAAGCACCCCAGTTAATGGCCTGGCCTGAAAGCCCACAGTTCCTCCGGTAGAGGCAGAAGAGATCCAGGAAAGAGTTTGCAGCTGCATAGTTTGTCTGGGTGGCATTGCCCAGAAAGGAAGTAACAGAGGAGTAGCACACAAAGTAGTCCAGCTCCTGGCCTCTGGTAGCCCAGTGAAGATTTAGGGTCCCTGCTACTTTTGGGCTCAGCACTTTGTGAAAGTCAGCCAGCTTCAGGACTTCAAGGTGGCCATCATGTAAAGCAACAGCACTTTGGAATACACCTTTGATCGGACACCCCACAAAGGTGTTGGCAATGGACTGGAAAGCTTTCTCAACATCACCGGTTGAGGTCACGTCACACTGCACAGACACTACTTTGCTCCCTTTGTACTGCTGCTGCAAAGCCCTCATCTCCTCTTGCTTCTCACTGCTGGGAATTCTCCTGGAGAATATTGCAATACACCCTCCTCCATTCTCTGCTATGAATTTCACTGTTTCAAAGCCAAGTCCAGTGAGCCCCCCAACTACTACATAAACAGCATTCTGCTTAAACAGCTGCTTCTGGGGCTCATACAATGGGATATCTGAAAGCACACTGGTGTCCTTCTGCCTTCTCAGGGCAGCAAGGGGGACAGAAGTGCAGGTAAAATAGGACATCACAGAGTTTAGCCCTTCAAAGTTCTCAGTCTGCTGAAAAACAGAAACCGAGAGATGCCTAAACTGTTTCATATCCATGGAACTGATCCAGGCATGTACAGTCTTGTGCACTTCCTTTAGAGGTGCTTTCCGGAAAAGGCTGGAAACAACAAGGATATGAAAGGTGATGTTTTCATGATCAATTTCACTGACATTCTGGATACATTCAGACTGTTGATTGCCACACACGATCACCACATCTTTAAGAAAGTACATGTGAGCCAGATCCTCCCAAGACAGTCTGTTGACTGGAGGAAGAACAACAAGGGCACTGCACAGGTTGATATACCGGAACACGTTAGGAGTGGGCTTTGCAAGGACTGTCCTCCAACCCATCTCTTCTGCTGCTGCAGAAAGAACGTGGCACAAAACTGATGATGGCTCTGTAGTAATAATACCCAGTGTTCTGCCATGTTTCCCCTTGGGTAACCTCTGCACGAAGATTTCCCATGCAATGATGAAGTATGACACACAAGGGACACTTTGGAGGAATGGGAATTTCTTTACATTGAAACAAGCTGTTGCTGGAATCTGAACTCTGGATGATGCAGCAGTGGGGTAACATGAAACCACCTGATCTCCCACTTTCATTTTTCTCACATCAATGCCTGTTGCAGTGACTGTGCCACTGAAATCAAGAGCTAAAAGTCTGTGTTTGTCTCCTGCTTGTGAGTTCCAATACAGTGTATTACCAAAGTTGCAGCTAGAAACACTAATGGGAAAATAATCTTCGGAGTGGAGACAAATTTTATCCACTTGAATTTCAACACTGTGTTTGTCAAGCTGAGTAGCAGCACCGGTGGATAATTCCCCAGACAAGTCTTTCGCTGTGTACGCATCAGAAGTGTACAAAGTGAATGTCTGTGATTTCTGGAGAGATCTTACAGGCTGGATGTAATCTGCATCTACAAAAGGTGTGCGTCTGATTTCGGACACATAAATCCTTCCCTGGCTGATGCAAACTTCTGGATAGTCCCCACCTTTGTATTTGACAAGAACATCTGCTAACACTGAGATGTCCAGGGAAGTGGAGGAGCTGAGGTCAATCAACTGAAATGTAACTTCTGGAACTTCAACAATACAAGTTCTGGTCATGCCATATAAGGCAAACCCACAGTTAACGTGGTCCACATATCTCTCTGTTGTTCTGTAGGTGATCACTCTGACGGAACAGCGGGATGTCTTCTCTCTTAGTGCCACCACTACTTGGCGATAGGCTTCACAGCACTTTGCCAACTGATCTACTGCTTCCCTTGGGAAATCTTCATTTAACTTTTGAATTCCCCACAGAAAGAGGATTTCATCATAATGCTCAACCTCTGCTCTCATTTTAGTCTGTGTGTTGCCTTCCACAAGGCATTCCCAGTCTTCATACATAACATATCTCGAAGCAGGATGCAAGTACTTTTTGAGCTGCTCAGCTATCCCGAATTTGTCTGCAAACACAAGGACTCTGGGCTTAAACCCCAGATGTCCAATTGTCTGTGAAAGAGAGACTTCTTTCCACTTGTTTTCAAATAGGAATTCATTGTCTCTGGAAGATGTTTCCTTCATGAAAGTGATGGCAACACGCTTGAGCTCAGCCAAAACACAGCCGTTTTTGTCCACGAAGCATCCACAGACCTCAATGCAGTTCCCAGTGGACTTGCTCATTCTCATATATATCATCATTTCTTCCTCTAGCGGGCGGAGCATCACCAGGCTGCCTATCCCTGAAGGAAAGCCTGCTCTGGACTGAAATGTCCTTGAGGTCAAGACAGCAGTCATCTGCAGAAAACAGTCGAGCAGCACTGGGTGGATACAGTAGCTGTACATCTCTCTGACAGTCTCCTCATTCACTTTTATGCTTGTTATAGCTTCCTTTAGCTCCTGGCAGTAATGTACATCACTGAGCTGCCTGAATACGGAGCCATACTGAAAGCCAACCTGAGACAGTGCTTCATAAACCTCCTCTCTGCTAATCACTGATCTGCATCTTCGATAGATGGCTTGGAAGGAGATGCTGCTTTCTTCCACCACACCATCAAGCCCCTTTGCCACCTGGCCAGCAGCATAAACTGCACTGGAGGAAGAGAGAACCTCAAAGGTTGTCATGGATTTTTGTGGACTCAGCTTGATACACAGCACTTGGGAATTCTGTGTGAGAACACACGGCGCAGAAAAACTGATACTCAGCTGGCAGGTGCTCAGAGGCACTTTAGGTCTAGAGCTGCTCATCACAGAGGCCAGACCAAGCTCCACATAGAAAGCTCCAGGGACTAAGGCCACCCCATTGTTCTTGTGCTCATATAAGTACGGTGTCGTGTCCTGGGACACCAGGCAGCCAAACTCCACGTTGTCATTGTTTATGCCGTAAATCAAAGGATGACTGGCACTGACACCTCTTTGGTTTGCTTGTTGATGGATATCCAGACAGGCCATGAGTTTTTGGCGATCAAATTGATATCGTGGAATGGCCACTGGAATACTTTGATACCCGGTATAAAAGTGCTGCCAGTTGGGATTATACCCCAGTTCAAACAGATTTCCTGCCAGAGTGAAGAGTGCCTGATATTCTACATCAGTTTGCAAAGAGGGCAACACCTTTGTGTCTTTTCCTAGAGTTTCCTTTATGCTTCGCTGCAGTGCTCGGTGAGGACTTATTTCCACAAACACCACGTTTTCTCTGTCTCTGGCTGCAGTTTGGATGGCTTGCGTGAAAGCCACAGGCTCACGCGTATGCCGCGCCCAGAATTTGCCCCGAGCAAAGTCATTTTCAGATGCAGCCACCCCAGTTAGCGTTGAAATTACTTCAATTTCCCCTTTCTGCTTTTCTAAAGGCTCTATCTTTTCTTCTAGCTCCCCAAGTATCATATCCATGCTGGGGCTGTGGTATGCAACTGGAACATTTAAAACATGAAGAAAGACATTTCTCTGTCTGAAAGCTTCAGCTAAGTCTCTCTGGACATCTTCCACGGCGTCTACACTCCCAGACAAGGTGCAGGAAACGGGGCTGTTGAAAGCAGCAATGCACACCTTTCCTGAGTAGGGATGCAGGTGTTCAGCAATCTCTTCAACAGGGATGTTTCCAACCACCAACATTCTGCCACTGGCAGTCTTTGTCTGCAGCCTGCTCCGATGATAAATCACTTTGACTGCATCTGCCAGGGAAAGGTACCCAGCAATATGTGCAGCAGCAACTTCCCCCACTGAGTGGCCAACAGCAGCAATGGGTTTAATACCCCAGTGCTTCAGGAGGGAAGCTACAGCAACCTGCAGGGCAAACAGCAAGGGCTGGGAAAGCTCTGGATTCAACAAGTCCTTTGGGCTATGATTTCTTGCTGGCAGGAGGCTGATGGCAGTGTGCTGCTGAAAAAGGTCTTCTATCTCCTTACACTTGTCTCTGAACACCGGCTCTGAGCTCAGCAGTGCCTCACTGAACTCCTTCAGCGTGACACCATTGCCACAGAACACAAACACCAGCTGTGGTTCCACCTTGGACATGGCAGATTCAGTGCTCGCCGCCGACTTAAGCTCTTGCTGCAAGTGTTGGAGGGAATTGGTGACAAAGGCTTTTCGGTACCTGTAGCTGGCATGGCTTCTTCTGCAGGCAGATGTATAGGCCAGGCTTGGGAGAGTTACGGAGTTCCTTGTGCTCAGCTGCTCAGCTGTATCGGCCATTGCCATCTGGAGGGACTTACGGGATGCCGCTGACAGCAGAACTAATTCCAGAGGCTTCTTAAAGGCAGGAAGAGGCTCTGGCTGTTTCACCTGCCTGACTACAACGTGAGCATTGGTTCCTCCAAATCCAAAGCAGTTGATGCCAGCTACTCTTCCGTACTTACTGGATTCTTCCCAGGGCTCTACAGCTGTGGCAACGGCAAGGTTTAATTTCTCTGTATCGATGCTGCTCATCTCCTTCGAGTAATGCAAGGATGGAACAATCTTTCCATGATGCATCATCAGGAGCACTTTGATTAACCCGGCTGCTCCAGCAGCCGATTCTGTGTGCCCAATATTTCCTTTCACTGAACCGATTTTCAGAATGGAAACTCGGGAAGACCTGTTTTTGCTAATGACACTACCCAGGCTTTCAGCTTCAGTAGGATCTCCAGCAGCAGTTCCTGTGCCGTGGGCTTCAATGTACTGCACAACTGAGGGATCAACACGATTTTCATAAATGCTGCGCAGTAACTTCTCTTGCTCTATTTGAGATGGTCTCGTGATTGGAGTCATGGACCTGCCGTTCTGATTGACTGCACTGATGTTTATCACACCCCAGATTTTGCTGTAGTCTTCCTTTGCCTGTTCCATGAAAAGTTAAATTGTCTTTAATAAACTCATGCTTTGTCTGTGGAGAAGACAATGCAACACCACAACAAAACCAAGAACACACAGAATATGATGCTGACTTTTAAATGTGCGATCCCTTTCCTATACTAGGGGAAGTGCATTAATGCTTAAGAAAAGCTTCATTAATCTTAAGCTTGAATTGGAAAAACTTCTCTGGAAAAGTCATTATTAGAGCTGAAGACACAAAATTCAGGCAAGCAAACAGGCTTATTTCAGGCTGCTTCACAACCAACTTACCTTTTTCAGTGGTTTGAGGAAAACAACACCACAACCTTCTCCCCTTCCATAGCCATCTGCCTTCTTGGAGAAGGGTTTGCTTATGCCCTCTGGAGAGATCATCTTTGCTTTACTGAGAGATACAAAAGTGCGGGGATCGATGATGCAGTTCACCCCACCACAGATTGCTGCCTCACAGTCTCCTGGAGTCAAACAGAAACATACTCATGTTGAGATGGTCCCGGTGATAGACAGAAACAGTAGCAACCCTGATTTCATTGTCCAGCATCTCTTCAGTCCCGTTACCTGATTTAATGGCTTGCAAGGCATAGTGCAGAGCAAAAAGGAAAGATGAACATGCAGTGTCAACAGTCAGGGATGGTCCAGTCAGGTTAAATGTGAAAGAGACCCTGTTGGCAGCAATGCTCATTGCTGTTCCAGTACCATCGTAATGATTTATTTCACTCACTGCTCTGCTGGTTATGATTTCATAGTCTCGATTCATGAGACCTGGAAAACATCAGATATGTGTCAAGTTAACCCAAGCCAACAATAGGCATGCACAGCTCAAAACCTGATGGCGTGTTTCGGTTTTCAGTGTTAAGGCAAAACCACGTGGCATCAGTGCTCCTATCATGAAGCTTTGCTTCAACACAAGTCAAAGGCAAAACTCACAGCAAGTTTCCCTGGACCAAACTTACACAAAGCTACCTAACAACTGAAAATCCTACCTGCCCTGGAAACGACAGGCCTTTCCTGATGGCTTAGCTCACTGTGTGATGCAGCTAAGCTTTCTACAGTCTGCTCAGACCCCTGTATCTCAGTTTGAGACTGGGTAGTTTAGTTTAGCTATGAGAATATTTATCAACAAGTTACAAGGAGGGTAGCTCTGACATAAATGTACAAGACATTAGCTTCAGTTCTACAGATGTACCGAGTTAAAGGTCACAGCACAAACTACATCCAATACTTTGTATTCATAATTTTTTTTTACACTGTGAGCCAGTAAGAAACAGTAAAGAAGAACAGGGCCTGGGAGACCAGTCTTGTCTTTTTTCTGGAAAACAATGCTTGGAATACCGTGGATCCCCAAGTCCACATGTGGAAAATGCAGTACCTCTATTCAGAGAGCAAGGAATAGTGCCGTCAGTGGAAGAAGAGCATCTCTCAGACTAAAAGGTAATCTAAAGCATTTCCCCCTATAGGTACATCAGCCAAACTATCCAAGAAAACTCCTCTTTATAGACACATAGATTACACCAGCAATAATGTGCTGTTATTCTAGCACTGTCTTTCAACAGCACCCAGTATCATCTCCTCTGTAACTTTCCTGGTACTGACAAAAGCAGTTGGACAAGTGCACCTTGGTACCATTCCAATGTCCACAGGAGGATTTCTGCTGCTTTAAAAGGATATTAACCCCCACAACACCTTAACCAAAGTAATACTGGAAAACAATATACTAGGCCTGTGTAGAAGCCGATAACGTAAGGGCTTATGTGTACGTGTCAAACACTGATTGCCAGATAGCCATGGAGCCAACCAAGGATTGGCTGGTCCAACACTGGAACCAGGACTGGTGATCCCTTTTTCTCTCTTTCTCTCTCCCTTTCTTTAATTCTTTCTCTCTTTCCTTCTACCCTACATTTTAATCCAAAACTCACTGCCATGTGCTGATATAGCAGGTCAGGGACTAACATTCCGATTTCCATGCCAAGTGAGTATTTTACTACTAAAACTTTGTGGGTTTTTGCAGACCTAAGCAATTACACATCTTGGGTGTTTGCTTCCCCTTAAGAATGGAACATCACAGCCCGGCTTAGGAGTATCTTTCTCAAGAAGTGTTGGGTTGGGGAGGCAGTTTTAACTGTTTCCTGCTTCACTTCGGTTCCTGAACACAGGAAGAGGAGCACCAAAAAGAGATACAGGAATTGTACCATGAACTTCCAGAGCAGCTTGGTAATTCTTACCAAAAGTAACCAGTAGTGCCATAGCACAGAAACCTTAGATTTCCAGTCTAGATCCAGCCTAGATCCAGCCTAGATAACATGGAAAGGTTATGAAAGGTTATGTTTTTAAGGTTCAACACACTTTCTTTGCCATGAAATTTTCATCTTACCAATAAAAACACCTGTTTTGGTGCCACTGACAGATTCTATAGGAACTCCTGCATCCTCCAGGGCTTTGTATGTGCACTCTAGCAGTAACTTCTGCTGTGGATCCATGCGTTCAGCTTCCATATTTTTAATCCCAAACAGGTGGTTGTCAAATGAATTAAATCTGAAATGCACAGACCAGAAGATGATATGACATATGTATATAAGATGCATTTACTTCTAGACACACAGTAAACATTTTTTGCAACTTCAAGAAATACCCGTGCTTCTCCAACAATACATTCACAATGCTTTCTGTGTGTGTATGTGTGTGTTTGTCTTTAAAGCGTCTTCAAAATAGGCCCATGCTTACAAAAGACCAAGTCCAAGTTCATTCTTGTGTCCCAAGATCAGATTTGTATGGCCTTCTATCATCTCTTGATTTCAGAGCAGGATTCAATATCTAACATGGGACTAAGCACTAATTCTGGGTCCTATGATTCAACCCTGACCAGTATAAATCTCAGGAGACAATAAGATTTCTTCTGTGCATGTCAGCTTCTCCTTTGAATGAAGCTCTACAGCCTAAGGATTTAAGGTGAATGCGAAATTCAAATAAAAGGCATTTAAGCTGACCTTACTGTAATCTGCTGTTCTTCACACTGGTCACAGCCCCTGAAAAGCTGTACCCATAGTGTAAGTACCACAAAAATCAGAGGTGCAGCAGGGTAACAGACTCACTCCTCGAGAAGAGCAGCTCGTGTTGTACATATTTTTCCTGGCTTGTTATCATCTGGATCATACCACTCCTTGGCATTAAATCTCTCGGGAGGGATTTCTACCGTGCAGTTCTTGCCTTCCTCCAGGACCTTCCAGAAATTATCAATTCCATCTCCTGTTGCATAGAGTTTTTAAAACAGATTAAATTATGCACTCTCCCTCCCCATACAGAGTCAGAAACGCACAATCAGCTAAAAGGACCTCCCACATGTAAATCTAAGGTGCTCAAGCAGACTTGCCACAGAAAGAAGTGATCATTCTTTGGTGAGGGGAAAATGAAAAAGCATGACTTGATCCCCTCGCTGCTTGTCTAAAAGCAAAGCAACCCCACAAAATCTTTAACCACCTTCTCTCCCTATTTCCCTACCATCTCTCTGTATCTACTCTACCTGCTGTAATAGAGCAGGAAGCTTTCTTGTAGGAAAACCCAATCTGTTTGTGTTACAGGCAAAGCTGGTGATAATGTCCGGCCCTTGATCTATCCTGTCCCTACGGATGCAGAGTCCTGTTACAATGCACAATCACCCGGCCAGTGAACACACAGAAAGTTCAAATCATCCCAGACCCATCCAGCTAGTTTGTATGAGTTTTGTGTGCAGCTCAATGCCGTACAGCACTGCAGCTTCGTCTGTCTGTCTGTCTGTCTTGTCTGTCAGCAGACAAACTCAAACCAATTAGTTTCCACCACAGCACCACCTTTCAGAAAGATCCCACAAGCAGCAAAGCAACAAATTCTACTAAGGGGCTCCATTTCAACATTAATAAAAGATCCTGCTTTTCAATGTTCACTCACAGCTTGCTTTGCTTTTGCCCCAAGCTCACCTCCGGGAAAGTTGCATCCTATTCCAACAATAGCAACTTCATCTGCAGTCTCAATCTCCATCTCCTGGGCTGCACAAGACAGATGTAGGGTCGGTCCAGGCAAACACTTATGCATTTACCATTACATAAATACTAGGTTATAGGGTGAACTTCCCACAAACACACAAACTTGTTCAAAATTTGATTAATCTTGAATCATCTACTGTTGGTTGTGATGACAAATGACATGGCCCACAAGTGACCAGAGCTGTACTATGTTTTTCCACTTGTCCCTACTTTTAGAGGAAATTACCCATTTAGTTCCCCAAACTCTCTCATGCATGGACACCTCCTTTTTACTATTTAACCTCTGCAAACAAAAGGTGAATATTTTCAACAAATTAGATGGCAAAGACAAGAATTCCCTTTGGGATCAAATTAAACATCCCCGGATAGAATTGACAGATGGTTTCTTTTTCCTTGATTCTGGGAAAGGAACATGTCAGATGAGAATCAGTTCAATTGAACTGATTAGAACTCCCTAGGATGCCCACCTCTAAGCCCTGCAGTCCGCCTGGACTTCCTTCAACCCACAAAGAGGAGAAGATTCCTCTAGAAAGGTTTTGTGGGGGATACTTGGCAGTGGGGAGAGATTCTCATCTCAGGGATACCACAGCAGGTCCCAAAGAGCCTTTCTCAGCCACTGACGGACAGCAGTGAAACAGAGACGAGGCTGTTTCACAGCCCCACACCTCATTCAGAGTTATTTCTTGGAAGAAGAAATTTGATTTGAGAGGTGAAATTAGGAATAACTTCTCAGATTCACATTTTGAAAAATTTACTTCCAGGTTTCATTAGCTAAGAGAGAAAAAGTTAAAAGGCCACCTAGCAAAAATAAGGAGACCAGAATCTGGCTTTCTAGAAGCAAATTCCATGTTAACAATAATGTAAATTCAAAATTGACACAAGAATTGTTTCCTTTAAATTCTTTCAGAATTGTCTCTGGTTTCTATGATTCTATGATTTCTTATTTTAATGCAATTGCTAAACTAAAGCTGCAAAGCCCAAAAAACATACTTTTATCACAAAAGTACTTTTAAGCATTTTTCCTATGTTAGCACATAGATAGCAAGTAATAGAAAATTAAGGACCTTCCAATCATAGCATAAAACATATCTTTGGCATCTCTAGAGCTATCCAGTTAGCTAAGTAACTCTTACCTTATATCATCCCAATGGGGTGGAGTATTATGCTGTCTGTGGAAGTCGTTTATATAGGATTCTACGTGGTTTCTTTTTTAAATGGGCATGCTAAATTGTTAACGCCTTTCAAAGCAAAAAAAAAATGAGTCATGTGTTTAGTCAGCAAACCTGACTAAAGTTCAAAACTGATTCCCTGAAGTAGTAAATTCTTGATGTCATAAGTTTTCACACCAAAACAGTAGTAAAACCTCTGTTTTATCTAACTTTTTAGAGTTATCAAAACAGATATCTTGCCATGAAATAGCCCATAAAATTTTTATGATCCTAAGAATATGATTTAAAACACTCTATCTTTAAAGTAACAACTAAATTTGGTTTGCTGTTTTTATCAACAAATATGAACAAGCATTAAAGCCTCATCTATTTGCTGGAGGCATCATTTGTGAAAATGAAGAACTCTCTATAAACTTAAAACCTGAGCCTCATATTTGATTCCACAGCTGCTTTCTTTCACCGAGCACGACCATTTAAATGTACAAGCACAAAAGCCTTGTCAAAAGACAAAAAGTCCCAAAATATTTCTGAGTCCACTAGGACATTAAAGGCAATATTGAACTTTCTTTCTAAAAACTGCCATCTTCTTAAAAGCCAAACAACAGTGGAATATCCAGAAGTAACCTCTGAAGGGAACAAGTCCGGTGGTCACTGCTAGATACCTTTTTCGCTCTCCCTCATCTGAATTCATCCCAATCACCTAAACTCATCTTTCTCCTCTTCTGACTTTGTAGTGGAAACACAGAGTTACATTTACTTATGGTTAAAGTTTTCCTTGATTGTGGGACCCAACTCTTTCCACAAAGACAGCAAAAAAGCATTGTGCTGAGAATAAAGATTTTATTCTGCCACCAAATGGCTTCATAACCTGCTCCGAAAATTTTTAAATTCTGGTCTCCATTTCATAGCTGAATCTCAGTCACTCACTTTTCTGAATTCTCAGGCTGTTGGAAGTTATTTAATGATTTTTTAACTTAATTAACCCACTTCCCTGATATCATTATGAGGCTTATTAACAAGATGATTCGTCTGTAAGTGACTCGAGAATCTCTACAGTTTACACATCTCTAAAGAGCACTCGTGTTAGCGCTAGTACCATTACCATTCCCTGGCAGAACAGAATGTGGATTCATCAAGTGAACTATGCACTATGAGGAATGCACAGTGGCACCTCCATTACAGTTTCACAATTAGCCCCTGAAAGCAATGGTTGCTAAGCCATGTTTTGAGGTATTGGTTAGGTATTGGTAGAATACTGAAATGAATCCTGCATATCTGTGGTCATTAATTTCAATGCAAGTTAAACCAATCTGAACCCCAGTGATCCAAGCACAATATGAACACTGTGCTGGACTAACTAAGAAAGTGCTGTTCATGTCATTGGTTCTGAACATATTTGTTTATAGTTTAGCAGTGTGTTGCCTGAGTGCTGATGACTTGCACTATGATAGTTGGAATATATTAATAAACCCAAGTGATTGCTCAATACTTTTGAGCAATGACAGAAACAGGAATAGGAACTAAGTAAGAACATGTAGCAATAATGGATTGAGTCTGTTAGTAACGTAGGCAATCCATTTATAACTAAATTACATGTTGGTTTGTCATCAAGTTCATTACACATTTTATCTAAATTTAAAAGTAAAAGGTTCAAAAGGGAGACAAAGACCTGTCATATGGGAGGCACTACATTTGTTTTGTCTCCCATGCCATTACAGTGTTCACCTCTGAACCAAACCTTTGGTTTTTTCTATCCAGACTTATATCTGATAATTCCAAAAAGACAAATAAAATATATGTGTATTTCCCCAAAGAATGGCATCCTTCTGAGACTCAAATATAGGAAAATATCTATTTATTTGCCTAGTTGTCATTATTTCAATCAAGTTTTTACTGTCTTCTGGTCGGAAAACATGCATGAGTGAAGTATCTGTGGGACTGTGTGTCTTTCAAAGACAGCATGGACAAAAAACATTTGGAATGCTTTTTAATTCCAAGTACATATTAAGACTAAAATACTTGTGGATTCCCTGTTTCCATCAGGACACAAAAAAGATTGCTACACAAATCACTATATCTTATTTTTTCACTGAAGGAGTGCTCTGACAAGAGAGGAGGTTGTGACACAAATATGTCGTTCTGCATTACCATGAAAACTTAATAAGAAAAGGCACTGGCTCTTGGACAAAACAATTTCCCAGCAGTCAAACCTCAAAACCTAGCTTTGTACATAATTATAATTCATGGATATTCATGTGTCATTGAATAAGGGAGCAGTTTTTACATTTTTCATTCTACAGCTATGGAGTTTTCCAGTACACTTATTATCACTGTTGCTTTTACCATTATAGAAGTTTTAATAACACCAAGCACAGTAGGGTTCTGCCATGCCAGGAGCCATACTAATCCATAGGGAGAAAAAGGACCCCACCACAAAGAGTAATATGTGTGACAACCCCTAGTTCTTTTTATTAGCTGTGCACTATGGGGCTACTCAGGAGGAACAGAAGTAAAAGGAAGAGCAGCTTCTGGCCTCTAAATTATTTTTCTTGGAGTTTTTTTTCTACTTTAATAGTAATCTCATGTATGATTGCAAAAACAAGCTTTTTGTATGACAGTAAATGATGCAAAGCTGTCTGCATGCATTTGCTGAAAGCCTGAAACAATATCCAGGCCCTGCCTCATTCAGACCAGCTGTGGATGGTGTGGTGCCATGGCTAATAGTTTGAGCATGGACAGAAGTAACTACTTTCCTGATGATTAGCAAATAGAAGAGAAGACATGACATCATAGTAGGAAGATGTTTGCAAAATTTTCCAAAAATTTGAAAGATAAAGAAACGATGGAGCACAAGAGGATTTCTCTTAACATCCTAGAGGTGGAATCTGGAAGCTGCATGTCCTGTAAACTCTGAATATTGCTGGGACATGGATGGGGTTCACCCCACTGAACCTGAGCTACCTAAGTGTTATGCACATAGTCATGCTAACCATCTAGCTTTCTTCTCCAAAGACAACAGAGAAAAACCTGCAGTGGGAAAATCAGATCAATTTAGATAATTAAAGTTATATAAACCCACTTTTACTGGTAAATGCAGTAGAAAAATAATTTCCCTATATCTATTCAATATTCCTTTTCATGTATGCAGGGATGACATTAATTCTTTTTTCCTTAATCTTAATACACTTAATCTGAGATGTGAAATAAGATTATTATCTAACATGACTCCCAGCTTCCTTTTCAGAACTGCAGCTTCTCAGAAATAAAGACCACATCCTGTCAAATCCCCTCTTTCTCTATTCCTGATGCATGACATTGCATTCAGCTATCTCAGAAAGTCCCCCTGACAATTCTTCTATTGAGTAACTGCATCTGGTATCAAGGCTTAAATTTAGATATTTAAGCTGTTATTTTTTTTTAAAGATGGAACATAACTGTGCATAAATAAGTATACAAAAAGAAAAAGAAAAATGCAGAACTATCCTTGAGCCATGTGTAGCCTTTATAGTAAATACAAACAAGCCTTTTCATAGTATCATAGAATACCAGGTGGGAGGGGACCTCAAGGATTATTTGGTGCAATCTTTCTTTAAAAAAGCACCAGATGCCCCAGCACCCTCTCCAGCTGAATCTTTAAAGTGTCAAAGTTGGGGAATTCCACTTCCTTGGTGAGATTATTCCAATGACTAGTTGTCCTTGTTGTGAAAAATGTTCATCTTCTGTCCAACTAGCATCTCTGCAGAGGTAACTTGTATTCATTACCCCTTGTCTTTTCCATGTGTCTTGTTTTAAAAATTGACTCTCCATCCTTTTTGTAGCCACCCCTTAAATACTAGAACCATTACCACCATCAGGTCTCCCCTGAACCTTCTTTTCTCAAGGCTGAGCAAGCCCAGTTCTCTCAGCCTTTCCTCGTGTGGCAGGCTTAAACCCTTGGATCATCTTTGTGGCCCTTCTCTGGACCCTCTCTAGCTGCCCACCTATTTTTTGCAGAGTGGGAACAAAAACTGAATTCACTATTCCAGGTGCAGTCTGGCAAGTGCTGAGTAGAGTGGGATAATGACGTCTTTGTCTCTGCTGGTGACGCCCTTGTTGATTCAGCCCAGGATCCTGTTGGCTTCTTTGCCACAGCCGCAGACTGTGCACTCATATTCAACTGCTTGTCCATTGACGCCAGGTTCCCTTCCACTGAGCTCTTAAAGAGCTGAAGTTTGCTCTTCTAAAATCTAAACCCTTTGTCTTAGTACAAACCCTCATCATGCTCAACATGATCCCAAACCCCACAAAATTGTGATCACTGCAACCCAGGCTATCACTAACATTGCAATATAACAATAAAATGTTACAAGATTACATTTACAATTACAAAGCAGTGCCTCTTTCCTCCTTGGCACATGTAACATTTGTATAAGGAAGCAGCCCTCTGTGCATTCCAGGAACATGATGGATGCTGTCAGCCATTTGATTGTTCTTCCAACAAATGTCTGGGTAATTGAAGTCACCTGTAAGTACGAGGTTCTGTCAACTCAAAGCTTGTTTAAGTGACCCAAATATTGCTGCATCAGCCTTATCATTCTGGTTTGGAGGTTGGTAGAAGGTACCAACTATAAGATGGCCCTGGAGAAGATTTTGATCCAGAGGCATTCAAAAAGACTTCCACAACTGCTGTAGTTGACTTCTACATATTTAGGTTCTCCTTATCATACAGCATGACTCATCTTTCTCTTCATCCCTGCCTGTCTTTACGAAACAGTCTATTGCCATCCAGTATAATTCTTCAGTCATCTGAGTTGTGTTTCAGTTATTCCTGTGATATCCTAACTTTCTGACTGACGCACGAAGTTCCGGTTCCTCCTGTTTGTTCCCTAGGCAGTGTGCACTGATCAACTCACACCTGAGGTGTGAGGTGGCTGCCCTCCGGTTCTATCTGGCCAGGCAAATAAGGAAAATTCATCACTACTTTTTTGGCCTGACTTACTCTGCAGTTGGCTGCAATGGCATAAGTGTTGCCACTTTGCACCCCACCCCCGGAGTCCTGCTGTTTAAAACTCACCGAATTCTACAGCCTGCTACCACAGATCACCCTTCCTCTTCTACAGAAGTGGATCCCACCTCTTCCAAAAAGGCTACAGTGATCAAAGGATGTCCAGTTCTCAGGCCAGCAGATGGGTGCCTCAATACCCCTTAACAATGTATCACCCACTACAAGCATTTGTCATTTCCTCTTGTGGCATCCGCTGCATGCTGCTGGTACAGTTTCTCCTTGCAGACCTTGTTCCTGGGTGTCTACAGCAGTTAAAACTTCGTATCTGTTCTTGGTTGCAATGATGGAGGGTGGGGAATGAAGCACAGTCAGGCTTTTGTGGGTCATGAAGGTCGAAGATGTCACATTCTTCATGTTGTCTGCTACCAGTATATGGTTCTGAAACCACTTACCTATCTCCATCTCAGCCTCTCTAGTACTGCGCAGTTTTTTTAGCTGTCTCCTGCAACTCAGCCAGCTGATGCAACACCAGCACCCTGTGCACCTCTTTTGCAGACATTTACCTTTTCTCCAGGAGACTGCGGTCACTCATTACAACCTACTGCCTCTACTGAAGTCTCCTTTCTTACCAGTCCCATCTTCATGGAAGCCTCAAACATCTCAGAGGCTTTCTCTGTAGAAACACTGGGTTTATATCTGAGGCACGTGCCCACCATTATGGCAGAGACCTAGAGCACTTCCCTGGGCTGTGGGCCCACAGGCAGCGTGCACAGCCCTTCTCACATGTCCATCTGTGCAAACTGCTGCACTCTCTCAGTCCGTTTGCCCTCTTGATCTCCATCTGCCCATCCTGTTCGCATCATTCCCCAGGGCCGTTTCAGTCTTCCACAGCTGCTCCTGGCAAGCCCTGACCTGCATAAGCCTGTCTTACGAAAGCTGCTGGCTGCAGGCAGCAGCTCCTTGCCCTGCCTTGGGTGTCCCTGGCAGCAGGAACCCCCGTATCCTTTGATCCATGCTCAGCCATAGGCCTTGCCACTGCCACCCCTGCATGCCTCACTGACTTTCCTTAATGTTCAAGAGCAGATAATTTATACTTTTCTCCAGTATTAAACTATTGAACAATTAAGAATTTTAATGCAAAAATAAATTATGTACACTTTAACCTAGCCTGCAACCAAAACAATTAAAAGTAAGGCAGAAGCTCTCTATTTGACAGCTAATAAATTGACGCCTGAGGCCTCAGATAATAGCTCAATCAACTCAAAACTGTTCCTTTAAGAAAAGCTGGTTTTCTTCCTAGTCCCTGTAAACCTGTTAGCAGCGCTCAGTTTAAGAGCATGCATCAGCCTTTGCAGATTGGCAGGCACAGGATTACAGACAGCAAACAAGTTTTCACAGAAGTTAAATCTTCTGGCAATTCACAAGGGTCTTAGGCAAGTGGTGAGACAACCATCTAACTCTGTTTAAATATACATAGGTATTACTGAAGGGAGCCTCTAACTGGCCAAATGTACATATTGCTTTGTCAGTCTTGTAGGCAGCAATTACATATTTAACTATTTTAATAAACTTCACATACATTCACACACAACACATACACACCTCCCAAGCATACACCAGGTCATGACATGCAAATGGCTAATGTTAGCCAACAGAAAGATAAGTAAAATCAAAGGAATTAAATAATACTTGCTAAAGACAAAATAATTAAATAATCCTTGCAGGATCTCAGATATACTAATTACACACATTCATACTGACAGTGAAAAACAGCAGCCAACATATAACTGATCATGCAGATAAGCCTTGCACTGTAGAGATACTTCTGGGACTAAGAAGTGGGCAGACTAAGAGACAGAGCTTCTCACTAACAGAAAGAAGTATTTCTAAAATGTAATACATGTTGTAGGCTCCTAGCAAAGTAAACTCAGATCCACCTCAGACATTTGCAGTTCAGGGTACAGTTCCAGTATTTATTTATAATTCTTAACAGCACTCTCTCCAGCTCAAGGAACCACAGGTGAACAGCGGCCTGGGAGAAAGACTGCTGGTGACTCATCTGTCCACCTGTGTGCTTGCTTCCCTGCAGGCATGACTAATCGGCATGTCAACAAAAGTTGTGAGAAATGCAAATTTTCGTAGAATCACAGAATAGTATGAGTTGGAAGGGACCTATGGAGATCATCTGATGCAACTCCCCTGTTCAAGCAGGAACTTAAAACTTGTCAGCAGAGTTCTGTGAAAACTAGAAAGTTGAAGTGAGTCTCCGAAACACATTAGTAATGGAAGTAGAAAAAAAATACTAAATAAGTGATTCTGTGGTGTAGATACCAGCATGCAATGACCCTTTTATTTTCTGTACCCCATGCTGCACTCCAACAAAGATTATTTTTGTTGTCTGATTAAAAAACATCTTACAAAATGTGTTCATCTACCATTGTCAACAGGAAGGCAATATGGACTATATCCAAATAAAGATTTTAAGAGCTATCTCAGGATTTCAGTGAATGTTTGGGACATAACAGACAAATTTAATTAAAAACAAAACCAAACCAACCAAAGGACCCCCAAACTTGCTCACCCAGCAGACCAGGATATGAACTGATAAGATACCTCTATCTTCAGCTTAAAAGATCCCTGAGCTCCTGTTGTTGCCATCCTGTTCACACCCAAAAGTTCTGTGCGCTGAAAAAGTAAGCATCCTGTTCTAGCAAGCCGATAAGATTCCAGAGACACACTAGACACTCCTGTGAATTCAATCTGGTTTAACAGGCCCAGAGCACAACCAACGCATGTGGATTATTTCAAAACATAGCACCAATGACATTCATTTAATTTTGCTTTGTGGGCGCTGAAGGTGGTGACATCTTTTCAGCCTTTAGCCAGAGCTAATAAATTGCTCACCATAATGAGGTTCTCATTCGTCTACACACCTAATCACTAGGGAATCACCAGGAAGACTTTGGATCATCTACACTGAATTATTTTGCTAGTGGAGGCAGTAGCTGTTTCAGATGAAACCCTTAGCCTTGATTCAGAAGGAGAATCAGCCATTTTCAGCTCCCAAATGAGCACCCTCACTGCTATGCTGCAGAGCCAAGCTCCGTTGTGCTTGCCATCTTGGCACCCTCTTTGAGGTCCTCATGCAGCCACTCAGCTAAAGGCACTCATACCCACGTTCAACCCTTCCTGGACAGTGGCCGTAGGCAATAAGAGGCTATTGAAGAAGTTGGCACCTCTTTACCTGGTTGCTGTTCACTTCTTTTTAACTCCAGATACACAAAATTACCCATCTGCAGCCTGTAAAATGTGGGATGAACAATGCCACCCAGAGTGGTCATTTCCTCTTTTTTTACTGGTAGGTAGGACTTCTTCCCACTCCTTAATCTCTGCATTTCTTGTTGTTCAGCCTCCTGAGTCTCCCATTTCCTCATCCCACTGAGGGATTATAGCCACCTACCTTTAGCTTCTGGATTTACTATAAAGTCTGTAAGCCTATCAGCTACGTGAGTGTCCACCATCAAAGTCTTAAAGTGCACTTACCCACTTATCCTTTCTGGCTACAGTCTTCCTTATAAACCCACAGTTGATTTCTTCTGAAAACTGTAGAAAAGCTTCAAAGTGTCAAGTGAGATGGCATTTCTTGACAACCTATGTCATAAAAAATTAGCCTAAAAAGACATATGAGCTAATCTTCATCTTCCACGTATTTTCTCGAATGACAAAAAAAACCCCTGCAAAATCAAGAGATGAACCAAAAAGCACCTTTCAACTTTCAAAATCTCTTTGAATTTTCAAATCAAAAACAGGTATTATGCTCCAAAGAAAAGCATATAGAATATGATGCACACTTGACCCAATTATCCTGTAGCAGATAGTTACCCTGCTTCTTCCTGCGCAGGGTACTCCCCACCAGGATTATGTTCTCTTGTTTGTCTTGCATGACAAGAACTCCCTGTGAGAGCAATCACAAAACAGAGGAAGGAAGACAGGTAAGTACAGATGTTCAAGGAGCCTGTGGGAGAGGAACAGCAATGTTCTGCTGTGCCAAAAATAATTGCTCCTGTGGTCTGCCTCTCTGCAAGAGGTTCAGTTCCACATCAAAAAACTGTCCTCCCAATAAGGAAGAATAGGTTGGTTTCTTGGTCTTTTGTTTATTGATTTTTTTAACTCAAGCTGTTCCCATTAAGCAAGAGATCTCAAAGTGATTTGAAATATAATAGTTTGGGTTGCAAGGAACCTTTAAAGGTCATCTAGTCCAAGCCCCCTGTAATGAGCAGAGATTTCTGCAACTAGATCAGTTTGCTGAGAGCCCTGTCCAACTAGATCTTGAATGTTTCCAGGGATGGAGCACTGCACACCCCTCTGGGCGACCTGTTCCTGTGTTTCACCACTCTAATTGTAAAAATTTCTTCCTTGTATCTACTCTGAATCTACCCTCTTTTAGTTTAAAACCATGAGATCTTGTCCTATTACTACAGACTGTATTAAAAATCTGTCCTGGTCTTGCTTATAAGCCTCCTTTAAGTATTGAAAGACACAACAAGGTCTTCCTGGAGCCTTTTCTTCTCCAGGCTGAACAACCCCAACTCTCTCAGAGCTGTTTCATTGCTTTGAGCTTTTCTGTGGCCCTCCTCTGTACCCCTCCAACAGGTCCATGTCTCCCCTGTGCTGAGCACTCCAGAGCTGAATGCACTATTCCAGAGCAGTATCACAGATTAAGTGATGCACTTCACCCATAAGAGAGAAGTAGTAATATGTTTATTGATAAAAACAAGCAATTTAACAAAGTCTGATGGTAAATGTGAGAGTGGTTTAACAAGACTTAATTCAAGGTACACCTCATTTTTTATTGCATAATGGACAGAGTCAGACAAAATTGTCAGGGACACCCTTCTGTTGAGTCATGAGGTTCAGAAAGATCCCCTTCCTTTCTAAACTGCTTTCCGAGGGGAGTTTAGATGCAGCTGAATGCAGACGTAGTCCCAGACTAAGTCAATGGTTTATGCTTCAAGGATAATCTGTGCACAATCCATCCTTTGTATCACTCAGCTATGATTTCAAAGTTAAGCATGCTATTAATCACTTACCGAGAATCTGTCGCAGTAAGGCTCTCAGCCACGAGGAGTAGACCTGAGAGGCAGTCCTGCTCCAGGGGAGATCCTGGCATGCAGTTCACTCCCATGCAGGACAGCTCAATGGGCCCAGGCTGTCCACTATGCATGGAATAAGAAGATTGACTTACAGTTGTACTTACATGCCAGATGTATTTTGGGTTGTTGCACGCTCAACTAGCCCTGAGCTGTTGAGCAAAGCTAACTGCCCTTAGCTGTTGAGCAAGATTTAGGGCCCTTAGCTATTGTGTTGTTATCTGTAAGTCAGACACAGCCATCACAACCACCACTGGTGGCTATTAGTGAAGCAGAAAAAGACTGGGTGGGGACCACATTGTCACAGTGGTGTCTCACAAGAAGAAAGCAGAGGGGCAGAATCACCTTCTTGATTTACTGGCCACACATCTTTTGATGTAGCCCAAGATGCAGTTGTCTTTCTGGGCTGCAAGTGCACATTGCTGGCTAAGTGCAGCCTCTCATCCATCAGTGTATCCCCAAGCTGTCTCAGCAGGGCTGCTTTCATTCCCTTCATCCCCCAGCCTGAACTGGTACCAGAGATTGTCCCAACCCAAGTCCAGAACCTTGCACTTGGCCTTGTGGACCCTCATGAGATTCCCATCAATCTTCTCCAGCTCCCTCTGGATGGCATCCTATCCTTCAGGGCTGTCAACCACGCTAAGCTTGGTGTCCTCTGCACATTTACTGATGGTGCGCTCAACCCAACTGTCTATGCCATTGATAAAGGTATTAAATACTACTGATCCCAATTTGGAAGCCTGATGACACCACTCATCACTAATCTCCATTTGGACATTGAAACATTCAGCACTAGTCTCTGATTGTGAAAATTTGGCTCTTCCTTAAAACTTGTTTTGATAACCCTATAGCCTTAGAATGAGCCAGAAGAAACTGGATTGTGGTGTATAGGTAAAACCTTATAAAATTAAGGCCTTGTTACCTTTGTAAAATCATGGCTCAGGCCTGTTACTTCCGGTAAGTAGAAAAGGACAGTGGGAAAGAAACACAGCTGAATTAGGGGTAGAAAACATGCTGTGTGACTGTCACGTGCTCACATCGTGGTGTGTGGTGGTTGGTTGAATTACATTTGTTGTGCTTTAAAACTATGTAAACTGATAACCAGCTAACTGCTTAAAAACGCCTGGGTTTTGTAATAAAGGAGCTCTCCTTCGCACCTGCCTGGGGACTCTGTGTCGCTCATTACTGCAACACTGGACAGCTGAACTTTTGCTTTACTGACAGAAAAGTTCTTTAGAAGACATTGTGCTTCTAAATAGATTTCATGGAAATGGCAGACAGGCACGTGAACTGCTGATTTACGTACTAATCCGGCACACATCAGTTGAAGCCTCTTTATCTAGAACTGCCCACCCACTCTAGATGCTGACAGTATAAGGATCTACTTACATGGGAGATGAGTGTCTAAGTGCCTTTAACAGTTAATGGAGAGCTGGTGTGCTGTTTTGGCTGGGATAGTTAACATTCTTCACAGTGACTGACATGGGGCTGTGTTATGGATTTGTGCTGAGCAGATCTGAAAATACAGAGATGTTTTTGTTATTGCTGAGCAGTGCTTACACGGAGCCAAGGCCTTTTCTGCTTTTTGTATCACCACTCTGGCAAGGAATTTGGGCATGCATGGGAGGTTGGGAGTAGGCACAGCTGGGACAGGTGACCCAAACTGACCAAAGGGATATTCCATACCATATGACATCATGCTCAGTATATAAAGTTGGGGAGAAAAAGGAGGAAGGAGTGGGAGGGACGCAACACATTTGGACTGATGGCCTTTGTCTTCCCAAGTAACTATTGCATATGATGGGGCCCTGCTCTCCTGGAGATGGCTGAACACACCTGCCTGCCCATGGGAAGCAGTGAATTAATTCCCTGGTTTGCTCTGCTTGTCTGCACAGCTTTTGCTTTGCCTATTAAACTCTCTTTATCTTAGCCCATGAGTTTTCTACCTTTTATCCTTCCAGTTCTCTCTCCTGATCCTGCAGGTGAGGGACTGAGCAAGTGGCTGCCTGGGGCTTGGCTGCTGAGTGGGGTTAAACCGTGATAGTCCTTTTTTCCATGGGGCTTGAAGGGTGTGAGATAATGACAGATCTGATTGGGATGTGCTAGACTGAATTGATATCTGTTAGTGCTGTTTATCTGGTAACGAGTGGGCACCTATGCACGCCATGGGGCTCGCTTTCCTGACTGCATGTTAGAGCCTAGTGCTGCTTAGTGACTGCTATTTGCTTTTGCTGCTTGCTGTAGTGCTCTGCTACTTACCACCTTGCGGAATTGTCCCTGGGAACATCTTGATAACAGCCGTGGCAGTGTGCTTGGGCTGGCAGGTGGCCAGGATGCTCCTGTTGTTTCTGTGCTGCTGCACTGGAGAGGTTGGAACATCAGTCTGAACCTGAGCTGAAGTTCAGAGGGAATGAGCAGCTACGTGCTGCTAGGCTGCTGGCTGGGGTTAAACCACAACATCTGGTCAACAAAGGGAATGGAGCATTGAAGGGAGACAGCTGTGGGACCATTGCAAGTGGTCACTGCACTCCCACTCCAAGTGGATGCAATGAACATGAGGAATGGCTGGGAAAGGAAGGAAATAGACTCTTCCAGTTAGAGGATAATTCCTATCCAAGAGAAGTAAAGGGAAAGGAAGGCAGCCAGTATTCCATTTATAATTACAATTAGTAATCTGAGAGCATTGCTAACTGAACAGGAGTGATTTCCCTGGACCATATTCCGGTAGCTAACCGGTGAGGAAACAGAAAAAGGTGAAAAAAGATGAAAATACAAGGCAAAGACCAAGGTGGGATCAGGATGCATCCTGATTCATTTATGACAAGTAATATTGAATGTGGCTGTCAATACTTAGGGATCAAAAAGGTTTTTTTCTAAGGATATGAAGCCTCCATGTGACGTGTCAGCATTCTAGGAAACACAGTCCCAGGCTGACAGGAATGCAGGAAGCTGCAATTCTCTACAGGGTTCTGCTATATTGTATGTAAAGCAGGTACTGACATCTCTGCAAATATTCTGGCTCACAAAATGAAGTTTAAAACCACATGTTGATAAAAATATACAGGCATAGATAGAGCCAGACAAGCAGACTTCCATGTTTGCATCAGCAACAGAAGAAGATATCACCCTGACATGCACACCCATAATAAATAGATAGATGCCAGGAGACACTGGATTAACCTGACAAGGAGACACCTTCTCTAACATCCTGTAGGCACAGAAACACTGTGGAGCGGAAGGGCAGTAGTTACATTAGTTGTGTGTTTGGCAGAAGATTTTCCTGTCAGGGAAGTATAAGATTTCCTTCCAGTAAATGAAATGGGGGGGGATTTGAAAGGATTATCCATGGATAACAGAATAAATGCTCATATTAGCCCCTGCAATATTTTTGTTGTATCTCTGAGCTCTAATAAATCAGAGTTCAGTTCATGGTCAGATCTGTATTCTCTGATATATAAATATTCAAAATAATAAGGTAGTGTTTAAAATAAAAGCTAGCAAAAAAATTCAAGCAGACAATTTCCTTGATGAAAGCAGGAGTAAAAGGAGAGGCACTGTAGTTTTACTCTGTGGTTTTCTCCATAAATAATGTGCACTTACAGTTCCTGAAGATCTTTAAGACCTGAGTGACCATTTTATGAGGCAACTTAAAAACATGTACACAATAGAAAAGGAGTCCACAAAGACAACATACTCCCTAGTAATAACAACTGATCAAAGACGCAAACCTTTTGCAGTTCTCATGGAAGTAAGTTGGGAAATCATTCATGTACATTAAGGAAAGTGAAATGTTATGGACCCTTTCTAAGGATGTACAAGCACAAAAGTTGATTAGGTTCTTCGGTTGTGCCATGTTACATCATATTGTTGCCTTCCAGGGTTTTATGCAGTCTTAATGGAAAACATCATGATTATGAAATCACTGCGGAGACAGGAATTTTTCTTTAAGTCAGCTTGGAAAGAAATATTCTGAGAATTAAACTAATAAAATCAGGCACCTTGCCTTGCCTTTCTGGTATCCTACACTGATAAGCTGAAATTCTGTTCATCATGATAATGTTCAATTGAAACACACAGTTTCTAACCACAGTATCACCCAGACAGTTAAAATACTTAGGTTCTTTCATTCTTCCCCCCCAAAAAAAAGAAAATTGAAATGAATGCAGTCTCATCATGCAGCAGAGGAGCCACTCATCCTGCCAGCACTCAACACGTGGCAGTTTCACAGCGTCACTGTGCGTTCCCAAAGCAAAGGAAAAGCAGCTCCTCAGCATTAATAAATATCTGTTAGTTCTGGGCCCTGGTGCCAGAATAACTTCTGGATTCTCTTTGGAATCTTATATTCTAGACAGACAAGCCATCCTAGAGGAAACCAGGAATTCACCTCCCATCCTGCTGCCCCCATCACCTGGCCACCCCCATCCAGCTTGACAATTCATTTTCCTGAAGGCCAAGGGAAATGTGATCTTTTCTTGCATGCTGGCTGGTGAAGGCACAGAGGCCACACGTCTCCCACTGGCAGCCCCCAGCTTGACAATTAAACTGCTCCCTTTGGACACAGGGCTTTGAGGCACTGCATTTCCCACATGCATGGAAAGAATAGGATAGGATAGGATAGGATAGGATAGGATAGCATAGCATGGCATGGCATGGCATGGCATGGCATGGCATGGCATGGGATACAACTTCTCTCTCAGGTGCTGTGGGGGACACTGTAAAGATCAGTTCCATCAAATTTCCTTCAGAAATGGCACCAGCATAATTATTCTGCATTGTGGTGGAAGAAATGGGATAGAAGACTTCTTGATGTCACTTTGTTTTACTCCAGTGTCCAGTGTGTCTCACACAACTGGCAAAGCACTTTCCAAGGGCAGCCTGGATGCACTTGGAAATGCCCCTCTGCCCTGGCGTTCCAAAGAGAGGGTCAGAAATAAGCCATCTATGCTCTGACTGAGAACTTGGAACTACAAACATCCATTCCTGATGTAAGAACACAGCTCTGCATTTTGAAATTTAAATACACTGTGCTTTCTGAGACTTGGTTGTGTCGCACTTCACCACAGTCTACCACTGAGCTCAAAGACTTTATGAAAATAGATAAACAAGAGGAACTAATTTCTTAGCTTCTTGAGAGCTGCACTGGTGTTCACAGCTGATTTTACAACTTTTCTAGACCACCTCTATAGTAAGAATCAAACCAAGACCTTTTTACGGTGAGGATTATCAGGTACTAGAACAGGTTGCCCAGACAGATTGTGGAGTATCCAGCAGTGAAGATGTTCAAAACTGGACTGGAAAATGCCCTGAGCGACCTGCTCTAACTGACCCTTCAGCAGGGCAGGCTGGGCTAGATCTCTAGACAGGTCTCCAACCAGAACTATTCTGTGAAATTTATTTTGTTTTACAATTAGTTGCAACATTTTGATTTCCTATTTTTTCATGAAAGCAGATAGCTGAGAAATTAAAAGTAGCTAAAGAACAATATTAACATAACTTAAAGTAAAGCACAGAAAAATTGTAATTTCCCCTTTTTAAACTAAACATTCCAAGCAATAGAAGATACAAGCTAGAATTCCTGACAAGGTTTTCAAGAAATCGGGAAAACTTATATGAAATGCTATCTCATGGCATTTTATTTCAAATAACATTTGAAACATGATTGCAAAAAATAACATAACATCATTGCAAAAGATCTTTGCAGTTGTATAAGGAAATTACTTTAAGGATTTATTGAAAGGACAGAAATCAACGATATTTTCTTCCTATGAAACACAGAGCAGATAGGGATTTTCATTAATGCACGCTTGGAAATAATTACTCATGGGGCTGAGAAACTAAAAAGTGCTAAGTTTGTTGACATCCCTTCCTCCTTATTTCATAAGAGTTTTCATGACAGTTTTATTTTAAGTCTATATTCACCACCCAGTCAACTAAGCATGAGTTAGCAGTGTATGAACATGAGTCAACAACACAACCTTGTGGTGGCGACAGCCAACCACACTGGGGGCTGCATTAGCAAGAGCGTAGCCAGCACTTGAAGGAAAGTGATCATCTTCCTTCATTCAGCACAAGACCTCATCATCACTACGGTGCTCAGGGCAGAGCTCCCCAGTACAAGAGAGATACCAGCTCACTGGAGTGAGACCAGTCAAGGGGCACCATGATGGCTGGGTCCTGGAGGACCCAATGTACGAGGGCACGGGACCTAGATCTAGTCTGGGGATGACCATGGATGGGGAGCATCTTCTTGCTGTCTTCAGGCATGTGATGGGAAGGTATAGGGAAGACACAGCCAGGCTGCTCTCAGACATATCTTGGGAAAGAACAAGGACCAACTGTCGTGAATTGTGTGAGAGAAATTCCAGTTAGATACTGTTGCAGGCAAAATCTGTTTATTCCTTCAGGGAATTTCCATGAATTTAATTTATTTGCCAATTAACAATCTATTAATTAAAGATTCTGGTATCAAGAGAGACCGAAAAAACCAAACCAACCCTCAGGAAAAAAATCTGCTTTCCTTCATACATGTCTTCCCCTTGCCCCCCAGACCTTTTGCTCCTCAGTCCCCTCACCCCAGGCCATGCTCAGCTCCTTTGCTGAGGCAGTGGCCAGCGCAGGATACTGGGACCAGCACATGTGGCTGGTTCCTTCATTGGCAGCAGCTTCTCCAGGCTGCACCTTTCAGCTCCTGCTCTAGCAAAACCTTGGATCCAACCCCTGCCCAGGTATGCTCTTCTCTCTTCCCTCCTCCTGCTCCAGTGTGGACTTCTTCCCTCCTTCTCCTCCCGCCCTGGCCTTGTTTCTTCCTCTGCTTAGTGTTTGCCACCCTCACTTTAAGACAAAAGTTCCCAGAGGTGCCACAGACTCCCTTGAGGATGGGCCCAGCCACGCCTTAAGTTGGGTCTGTCGGATCCTGCTGGCATCAACTGTGACCAGCTCAGGGCAGGCCTGGTCTCTCCTCACAGAGGCGACCCCTGCAGCCCCTCTACCAGAACCTTCACATTTATGAGGGGGCAAATCACGATGAAGTAGTCAAACACTGAAGCAGGTTGCCCAGAAGCTCTGGAATACGCACCCTTGGAGGTAACTCCAAACTCAGCTGGGCAAAGCCCTGGGTGACCTGGCCTAGCACCCTTGGCAGCCCTTCTCTGGGCAGGGCGCAGGTGAGACGAGTGCCAAAGGATCCTTCCAAGCCAAGTTATTCCATGATTCTACAAAACTGTTGGAATCACTTCCAGGCTCAGTAAATGTTTGGAGGACACAAGAATACAAAGACCAAGAAGAAAATGTTTGTCTGCATTACTGAGGACAACTTTACCTTTCAAAATAAATAAATGTTACCACAGAGCTTGTAAGCAGATGCAACAGGCAGCCGTGGCCAGAGCAGGAGACGAGCCCTGTTCCAAGTAGAGGGAAATGGAGGCTGGAGGGACAAACTGAAGAAGAGTTTTCAAACAAAAAAAGGCTGTGAAGCAGGGAGTCTCACCAGCCAGGCACATGTTGTTTCTTAATTTCAAATGCTGTGCAGAAGATCACACATGCAGGAAACTGCATTTGCTCTCCCTACCCTGATGTCTCTTCAGCGAGGTGTTGGCTCAGCCCTGGAGCCACTGTGACTCTCAGGCCACAACCAAAGGCATGTCTGCACTTGCGAGCCTATCTGGGTTGTGCCTGAAAGACATCTGGGCTGAATTTTTCTTCTTGCTTCTTGCTTCTGGCAGGGTACAAATGCCCCAGACAGATGGTGGGCCCTGCTGTGGGAGAGAGAAGGTTTTGGCACCTCAGTTTGAGGGTGGGGTTGAGCCAGGGTCTCCTGCTCTCCTCAGAAATTATCTGACAATGAGTGCTGTGCAACAGGGACACAACTCAGCCACCTGAATGGGATCTGCTTGTTCTTTTGCTTTTCAGGTTTTTTCTTATAGGTGCTCTTGACCAGTTAATGTGGACTTCAAATGGAGAGTGTCAGGCACATTCTGACACCACCTAGAGATGAGGCCACTGGGGATATTAAAAATTAATTGCTTGTATGGCTGGGTCTCCACAGATCTTGAAAAGAGGCAAGTACAACCCGCTTAAATGTGAGGCACCAGCTATCCCTCTCAGCTCTCTTCTTAGGCATGTCAAGTATATGTCAGCTTCTTTGACCATACAAATAAAACGTCCCACCACTGGAGTTCCAGGTCCTTCTTCATTTGCACGAGTGGAATTCTTCCATGGGTGATGAACAGTAATCAAAGTCTTTTGTCCTTTTTCTTCAACACTAGCTTTCTCATCAAGGTGAAATTGATGCCAATAGGGGTAGACTGTAGATCTTATATGTAATTAAATCAGAACAATAGATAAGATATAACAAGAGCTGAATACTATAATTATATCTTATAATTTCAAAAAAGTTACACACACAAATATAAAGGTGACTAGTTGAATCTATCATAAGGTTGTCTACAAGTACAGAGTCACAATAGGTTCCCGTACAGGCACATCCATTCCCTCAGGCCCATACTCTAGGCTCCAGGGGTTAGGGTGCAGCTCTGTTGTGATTAATTCAGACACAATGATTGGGTATATAGTATATACCATAGAATTGTGCACTGTTAAAAAAAAAAATCCTGTGCCTTTGGTTGGGCTATAAGTGAAATTAACTAGTTAACACCAAGAGTGGAATTCCTTTTTAAATCTACTTGCATTATCTCAGGTTACCTTTTGGATTTCAGTGGGCAAACTGCTTTCATCTCCTTTATAATTTCTGCCACAGTAAATTGCACCCACAACTGAGAAGCATGTGTGGTGCAGAATGAACTAGAGTTGCCATACTGATTAGCATAAATAAAGAAGTGTGGGTCTCCACCTTTGAGTTGAGCTTGTTGATGTGTGAACCAAATTTGGTTCATGCTGGCAATGATTGCTCCTGCAAGGATAATCAATCCTTCGACGGTTAGCTTGATCTTCAGTGGGGGTGCACGGCATCATTCCCAGTATCATTCCTGGGAAGAGAAAACAATACAGGTCCTGGAGGGGTTAGTCCAAACAGTGGATTAAGTTGTTTAACAGCTCAGGCTAGTGATAAAAGTCCTTTTTTCACTCTCGGGATATCTCTGTTCTGTCTCTTTAAATGCAGCTGAGTTGAATTATAAATATCTCTTTGGTCCGTCAGGGACAGTTTGGCTTTGACATTCCTCAGGTAGAATCTCAACTTTCAATTCATGAAGTGCTTGCCATGCTGCTGTTGCTGCTTCCTCCACCTTTTTGGGGGACAGCTCCTGCGTTTAGAGTTACCCTCCTTGAGTAGGATGCTGTCTGAATTTGACTTACCAGTTTCGCAAAATTTAGCACAGCAGCGGTTAAAGGCACGGAATATCAAAACCCGGAATGTTTTCAATATGAACTTTAATTGCAGAGCGAGTAGCTGACACCGCTTCTCAATGCCTCCTCCTCTTTTTTTTTTCCCCGATCGCGCTCCGCAAGCATTACCTCCGCCCGCAGCTCACTGTCCCCTTCCCGACCCTGCTAAGCTGTGAGCAGCCCCTGTGCCTGCAGCCTCTGGGAGCGCTCCAAGCAACGCCTCTGCCGGCAGCCTCTCCCTTTTCCTGACGCGCTCAGCAGCGAGCAGCCTGCAGCCTACTCTCCTTTTCACCGTCGCGCTCGGCAGCAAGCAACACTCGCTACCGAAGCCTATTTCCTCTCTCATTTAACTGATCCTGCAGTCCTGTCACCAAACCCTGCAGAGAGCCAGTCATTTCTCCCTCTGCCTGTTGGTTGGCATACCTCTCCTGTTGGGCAAAAAAATTGCACATAAAACTGCTTTACTTTTCCCTTCCGTACCTTGGGTTCACTTAACATCACATTTATCTATTTAACCACTACCTCAGGGCTGTACCAATTTCCACTTGCATATTCTGTGTCTGGGGGAGTTGGGTACGCCTTATATTCTTCCCATCTGTCTCCCATACCTGTCTGGAATTCACGGGTGCTATCCCAAATGTACCCCTTTAACCACGGCATCCTGTCCATGATGCCAGAAAAGGGATGTCACAACCTTAAAGGGAAGGGAGCACCCAAGATTAGTAAATGCTCATGGTTGAAAGAAAAGACAAAATTTAGAGGGTCCGCAAAAAGTCACAAAGTTTTATTATACACTTGGCATGGAAATTGGAATGTTAGTGTTTGACCTACTATACAAGCAGAAGGAAGGAAGGAAGGAAGGAAGGAAGGAAGGAAGGAAGGCAGGAAGGAAGGAAGGAAGGACGGCCAAATAGTAATTTGCTGGAATCTCATTTTGAGACTTCCAGCAAATGCAACATAACAATACAGAGATTGTGTGTGAGTTCGAAACTCGGTGTCACCACTTGTGTCCGTGGAGACACAATAAAGACGCTCTTACACCTGCCAGGTTCAGCAGAAAGGAGGAAATGACATCGATTTATTGACATTATCTCATTCTTATACACGTCCCAACTCCACAAGGGATTGGAGAGCATGTCACTTCCTTCTCCATCCCACTGGAGAAGAAAGGTGCTCATCAAAGTTGTCATATCACAAAAGGAATGAAAAACAGAAAATACCGTTAAGTAAACATCGGCTATTATTTACATAAAACTGTGTGAAAAGAATCTGACTCCAAGGTTAAACCAGAAGGCTTACAAAAAACCAGGGCAACAATTGTGCTTTTATCCAAAAAATACCAGAAAGCTTGACTTGCTGGAAGTCCTATGACTAGTTCCTGGCCCTGCCCCAAGGAGCACATTTTATCATATTAGAACTTAATATAAAGTGCATGAATGGGACAAGGAACAAGGACAAACATTCAGATTCTGGGAGACGACTGGTATGTATTACCTACTTGAATACCACTCTGAACTAAGAGTTGGTGGAGCCATCTTTCCATGCTGTAAGCCAGATTCCCAAGCCTCAGAGTTAACCTAAAGGCACTAGCCTGTGCCCAGTGGGTACCCTGACTGGGTAGTTACTGCCGCCAGGCCAGTCCCTAGGTTTCAGTAAGTTAGAAGCTACAGGAAATAGCTTCTAAGTGCCTGTCTGACATACCGGTCTCAGAACACCTGGGCATGGAAAAGGGAAACACCAAGATCCAACCTGGCTTAGGTGCTGAGCACAGCAGGAGATATATAATGCTGCTCAGAGCCTGGCTGGCCGTTTTACACTCACAGGTGCCAAGTGTGCCCTCCCTAGAAGGGAGAGAAGAAATACCTACAACTTTTCTGCAAGTACTGGCAGGAGAGGAGAGGGTTGCATCTTTCAAAGGCAAAGGGAAGAAGTGCATGCCTGTGACATATTGTCTGGACACTTCTCTAGCACTGTCACATCTGAGCTTAATGTTCTTCTCAGCCTGAAACCACTCAAATCACCGTCACCAGTGTCAAGAACACCAGGCTGCAGGATAGTTTTTGGACTTGGAAAGATCCTTCCTATCTTTGCTACTGCATAAAGCTCTGGCACATCACACTAGTGATATTCTTGTGACTTGCCAGTTGGAATCGCTAACCCTTGTATTAAAGTCTTTTATTTCTTCCACGGTCACTTTCCCGTTTTATAAACTGTACACTGAGAGAGCAAACACTGCAAGATGTGCATCACCACTGTCTATGTTTTGCTCTCAGATAGAAGAATAATGCACAGTCGTGAACTAACGACTACAGCAGCTTCGGGGGAAACGCTAAAAAAGCCGATGACGTCTAGAGGATGAAATGTAGGCGCGGGCCCCTGCCGGGAAGCCGCAGGGCACGGAGCCAGAGCCGGGCTCCAGGCAGCGGCTCGGCAAGGCGGGCGCTGCAAACGGGCCGAACCCCGCGGAACCAAAGCGGGGGTGGAAACGGAGGGCAGGGGGGACACGAACCCGGGGCAGGGCGCGGCAGGGGGGAGCTTGGTCTGCCCGCTCGGGGAGGTGCCGGAATCCCCGCTGAGTCACGGCGGGGGCGGTTCCGCCCGCTGAAAAACGCGCTCCGAGGTCCTGAGGGGCAGAGGGCGGTTCTGAAAGTCCTCTCCGTCTCCCCTCCGTCTCCTCTCCTCCGGCGCCGGCACAGGCCGCACCGCCGGGCCCCGGCGTGGGACACGCCCGCGGCGAGGAGCTGCCGCCGGCAGCCCGAGCCCCCCTCGCCCATGGCGGGGC
>VYXC01009951.1:41565-69931 GCA_013397175.1 Platysteira castanea
TGTTCCTCTTCCTGCCGCAGCGGCAGGCGAATGACATCGAGGGGCAATTCACACCGACGTGGGGGCCCGCAAAGGCCGAGCGCGACTTCGTGCGGCGGCACTTCCCCCCCAACGACTCGGAGCGCTTCTCCGCCCCGCGGCTGCCCACCGAGGGCGCCTACGCAGCCCTCATCGCTGTGGCGACGAACGGGACCTCGGTCCTAGACCCGGCGGCGTGGGCAGAGGTGCTGCGGCTGAACGCGACCGTGCACGACGCCGAGTACGAGCGGCTCTGCGCCCGCACCGCCGGCGGCTGCGCCAGCCCCAACCCGCTGCTGTCGCGGTGGGGCGATGCGGGACCGCCCGCCCCGGGGAGCCTCCGCTTCCCCGTCAACGACGGCGTCTTCCTCGGGGCCGCGCTGGGCGGCGTGGAGACGGACGAAGGGCGAGTGCGGATGGCGCGGGCCCTGAAGCTGATGTATTACCTGCGGGAGGACGGCTCCGAGACGCAGGACAGCCGGCAGTGGCTGGAGAGCTTCCTGCAGAACATCCCGTCCAGAGTGGCGGAGTTGCGCCTCGGCTCCATTCAGGTAACGCAGGGGTGGGTACGGTCGTGCGGAGCCGCCGAGCCCGAAATGTTCGGGCAGCCCCGTCGCCGAAAGGAAAGGAGACGGTGGCGGGAGAAGGCGGGCGGGCTGCGAGGGGCCAGGGCAATGCTCCTCTGCCAACGTGATGTTTGGCCTTGCCTGTGCGTGTGTACAAAGACCAACATGAAGAGGAAAAGTGCTTCATCATTTCTTTCCTTGTTGTTTTAACGGTAGGTCACTTACTTTACCTCGCTGTCCAGACAACAGGAGTTTGAAGGAAATACCAAGAGTGTGATCCCCCTCTTCTCCATAACATATTTCCTGACAATAACCTTTGCAGTCGTCTCTTGCCTAAGGTAAAATGTCTCTAAGCTATGGCTCAATGAGCAGTGATAGCTGCTCTTCTTTACCTCCCTCAGTTGGTTTCTGCTTTTGGCGAGTGAAGGCATTCTTGAACCTGCAGACTTCCAGTGACATTTAAGAACAGGCAAAATGTAATTCTTTGCTTTTTCTTGTCTATCTATGCATGTTTCCCAGCTGCTTAGATGGGATTCATGATAAGTGCTAGATAAATACCTGAACAAGTGTTCAGTGCAGACATGACCAACTTGAATGCTCACCTCCTAGAGAAATTAATCTTGTCCAATGCTGACACCTGGGATCTCTCATAGCAGCTTTCATCAGGTGTTCTCTTCAGACAGGGTATTGTTGGTATCTGTGAAATATTTGACAGATAACTAAGATATTCCTTGAAATATTTTCAGACTGAGCTGTATAAGAAATAATATCTGGCTTGCAAGCTGTGGAGTGCTTTCTTCTGGCTTAGCTGTATTGAGCAGCTTTGGATTGATGCTCTTCTGTGGAGTTCCGTTTGTGGTCACTGTAGCAAACGCACCCTTCCTGATTCTAGGTAAGTAGAAAAAGTGAGTCAGATTCAGATATAAAGACTACAGGGAAGTTAAAACAACCTAATGGTGTCAGTCTTTTATGATGTGAATGTCAGATAATACATTTTCTCCTGAAGTGAGTGGAGGAGATACCCAGAGGTGCAGCCTCCGCAGAGCACCCACAGGCAGGTGAGCCCTTCAGCTCAGTTCAGCCTGCCCACAGTAGGACTGGAGCTGGGTTTTGGTGCAAGGGCAGCTTTTCCCAGAAGACAAGGCCTGATCTAGATCCACTGCTACAGCAGGAAGACTGTAAATGAGAGAGTGGCAAGGTTAGCACTTCTGGCATTGTTCTAGTGTCCCTGGAAATGTAGCCAGGATGATTAATCCTTGGCCATATAACATCTATGTACTAACCAGTCTCATTCAGCTACACAACTGAAGTGATGCACCATTTGTGCAAGAAGCTCCCCCAGAAAAACCCAAGGAAGTTGGTATCATTGCATCCTTGTTGCACAGCCTGCTTAACAGCCAGTGCTGAAATTTCCAAATACTATTAGATAATGTTGCTGCAAACAAATTACTGCTTTTAAAATCCTTACTGGTCTCCTATATGATACATTCATCTGATGTTTTCTTGGGCTTGGTGTCATGCTGAGGAAAACACATGGAGCTCCCAGGTTGACAGAGAGTGTGCATCATCGTAGCTGTCCAGTGCCAATACTCCTTAGGGCAGGCATTGTTTCTTTGTTTCCTGCATAATTCCTATGCATTTTTATTTACTTTTGTTTGCTCATCAATGCAGTGGCTGTGTTTATCAAAAAGACCCTTTTGTATACCTGGGGGAGGGCTTAAGCCAGTCTCTTCAGACCTTCAGAAATAACATGCAGACTTTTGTCTTCCTTGCGTTAAAGCAAACAAATTCTCAGTACATCAGAGGATTTGCTTTGAAAGCTGCTTTTCGAAGCAGCCTGGCTCACTGCCATCCAGTAGTACCTTGTGACACGCTTTGCATGTTTACTAGCAATTGCCTGTTCACGTAGCAGTTAGTGTTTTCATCTGTTCTTCTGTGCTTGGCTAAATCTCACTCCATTATTCATGCAGCCCCGCTTTCCCTTTTGTGTGATTAATTTTCAGTGAATGTAAGAGCTCTTGACAACACTGGCAAAATACTGAAAGGTGTGTGATTAAAGTCTTGAGAGTTAGCAGAGCTGAGAGAAGCCCATTGGCTCTTCCTTTTTGAACTTCAGCTCATTTACTCTGGCATCTCAGCAAAACCCAAGCCCAGGATCCAACCTTCCTGGCAGGGTTTCCCAGGGATCTGGCAGGTAATATTTGTGAGGGTATCAGTATAAATGTAAAGATAAATGAATAATAAATCGTGAATAAGTGCTGAAAGATAAACTGGAGAGAAGTGGAGGGCAAAAAGCATTAAAAAGTGAGCTACTGAAAAACTGGAATCACTCTTCTCCTGTGTGGTAGCAAGTGCTCTTCCTGTCTGCTGAAGGCAGAACAAGAAATTATTGCTCTAAGTTGCTGCAGTGCTGAAGAAGAGATTCCAGAGATAATGGGGGATGCTTCCAGTGATAAGAATAGTTGAGCATCAGAATATGTGATGCTTTGAAATCTCTGTCATCTACATCAGGGGACACGTGGACATCAGCTACAAGACACTTGTCAGAGATAGAGTAGGTGTGCTCAGTCCTTCAGCAGTCAGTGAGGGATCAACAACCCATCAGGTCACCAGGAGGTGCTGAAAGATCGTACATTCAGCTACACACAAAGGATCTGTTTTCCAGATTCTCATTGTAAGTTGAATAAACACTGGAGCAGTGTTAGTAGCCCAGATTCCTTTTTCAAAATTTTATGCAGACTGAAATGTGATTAATGTTGTAGTTTTGTTGGGTGTTGGTGGAAGCTGCCATCTGCAGTGCAGCATACTTGAGTTCTCCTCTTGCAGGGGTTGGTGTTGATGACATGTTCATCATGATTGCTTCCTGGGAACAAAGTTCAAAGAAAAAAGAGAAATCCAGTGTTAAATCTCTGCTGGCGGAGACTTATGCAGAGGCAGCACTTTCTGTGACCATCACCACTCTCACGGATGTTTTGGCCTTCTTCATTGGCACCTGGACTGCTTTTCCATCCGTGAGGTCTTTTTGCCTCTATACGGGCACAGCTTTTGTCTTCTGTTATATATATACCATGACCTTCTTTGGGGCAATTCTGGTATTAAATCACAAAAGGGAGCAGGGGAACCGCCACTGGCTGACTTGTATGCGTGTGGGAGTAGGTGAGGATCAGGCTGAGAACTCCTGCATGTACAATGCTTGCTGTATCGGCAGCTGTTCTAGGCAGCCATCTCAGCCAGAAGGTGAGCATCCAATGAGCATATTCTTTAAAAAGTATTATGGCCCTTTTGTTACCAATAAATGGATCAAGCTGCTCATGGTATTGCTGTATGGAGCATACTTGGGTGGCAGTGTTTATGGGTGTACTCAGATCAGGGAAGGCATTGATCTCCGAAATCTGGCAAATGATGACTCCTACGTTATTCCATACTATGATGATGATGAGAAATACTTTTCAACATACGGACCCAGGGTCATGGTTGTCATTACTGAGAGTGTAGATTACTGGAATGAGACGGTGCGTCTTGGCATTGAGAGCTGTGCGCAGAATTTAGAGAACATTCCCTATGTAGATAAGAACCACTCAGAGTCATGGCTGAGAGTATACACAGAACTTGCCAAAAGAGCAAAGATAAATATAAACAGTAGGACTGACTTCTTTAAGAACTTAACTATACTGTTCAGAATTCGTCCCAGTTTTGAGTGGGACGTAAACAAGACTCAGGATGAAATAGAAGCTTCACGTTTCTTCATCCAGACAGTGAACGTGACATCAGCCGTGGATGAGAAGAATCTCCTCAGTCAGTTAAGAGAGGCAGCCAAGCAGTGCAGCATTCCACTGAAGGTTTATCACCCAGCGTTCATCTACTACGACCAGTACCTGGTGATAGTGCAGAACACTGTTCAGAACGTCGCTGTGGCTGCCGGGGCGATGCTCGTTGTCTCCCTTCTGCTCATTCCCAACCCGCTGTGCTGCTTGTGGGTGACTTTTGCTATAGCCTCTGTTATAGTTGGCGTTGCTGGTTTCATGACGTTCTGGAACGTCAATCTCGATTCCATATCCATGATCAACCTGGTCATTTGCATAGGGTTTTCAGTAGATTTTTCAGCTCATATTTCCTATGCCTTTGTTGCGAGTGGAGAGTCATCAGCCAATAAAAGGGCAATTGAAGCTCTGTCCCTGCTGGGTTACCCAGTACTTCAAGGTGCAGTTTCCACGATATTAGGAGTAGTTGTCCTGGCTGCAGCAAACACCTACATCTTTAGGACATTCTTCAAGATCATGTTCCTTGTTATTTTGTTTGGGGCACTTCATGGTCTTGTTTTTATTCCAGTGTTCTTAACATTTTTTGGAAACTTTGGCAGATCACCCAATACCAAATCTAAAAAACTAGAGCTTGAGAAATTATGACGATTGTTCATGACTAAGTTTAATGTATTGTAATTTATATTTATTATATGTAGATTCAATTGCAATGACTGTCAGGGAATATAAAAAAATAAACACAACAGGGAAGCAAAGGCTTCAGAAAAGCCACGCAAGAAAAATAACAGAAGAAATTAAAACTTACAGATTGCATTAGTATTTCTCATTTTTGTGTGTTCTTGCCTCAACATCTTAATATTGTTAAATATTTTTTGTGTTTACTGAATGTATTAAAATTATTATAAACACTGACCACTGCATCAGGTTAATGGACTACATTACATGTTTGTTAGGACATGTTCACAGTGGGAAAGAGTAACTTCTATTGGACTGCATTTTCTACCTGTTTGCCTTGATGCTGTAACTCATCCCAACACTGAACTGGAAGACAATTTTTGCCCAAGAGGCTCAAATCTGGATGTTTTACAGCAAAATTACAAAAGGTCAGAACTGTCTCAGACTGCAGTAACTCATAAGCCTTCAGAAGACAAAATCTGCTTGTTCCTGATGCAGCACAAGAAACCCTTGGGGAAGACTCACCCAAAGCTGACTCACGTTTTTTATTCAAAGCCTTTTCTTGGTGTCCCATTTTCTAGCTGAGGTTGAACATCTGGTTCCTTTAAGAAGTTTGTGTGTAGCTTCTGTTGGCTGCAGCTTGCAAAGGAATGTGCTGTAGGTTACTGAACTTGCATGGACCTCCTGAGTAACCACCCAGGGAGATGCTGGGCCATGGTATGACAGGGCAAGGATTCACTAGAGAGAATCACACCCTGATTCAGGACAGAGTGAAAAAGCAACTCAGGTTTAAGCAGATCAGCCCTAAAACTGTAAACTCATGAATTCCATTCTGTTTGTCCTGTGATGTGTTGATAGAGCAGAGGAGCTTTCACTGAATAAGAGCTAAGAATATACAAAGTGCTCTTCTAACTTGTAGGGACAAGACAGTAGGTGAAAGGCAATTCATAATTTGTTGCCAATGAATGATGGTAACTGATGTTTGTAATTCTCAAAAAAATTGGTGTAGAACTTACTAAACTATTCAGTCCAAATCTGCTGCTGTGGAGGGTTTCTTCTGAGAGACTGAGCAAGTGTGACCAGGTCCACCTCTGTTTTCTGTGATTTTTGGCCAGTTTCATGAGGCCCAGTAGACAGGGCAGGATCCCTGTTTCCTCCAGAACAGTTTTTAAAAGAGTAGTGAAAGACTGAAAACTCATATTAATCTTAGAAGAAATCTACTCCTGAGTCAACATCAAAACCCAGTGCTGAATCTCAGAATTACAGCTAGAAGCATTAAATTTCCAGGACAGGGCACTAACCACAAAGCTAGATTTGGGAAAAAACAAGACGAAACAAAACTGCAACCCCATGCACTAGAGTCCCCCCTTCTCCCATTAAATGTTTTGTGGTCAATATCAGTGCTCTAATGGCAAATGTTGCAGCCATTTATGCACTGATGATGCTGTGGAAGGAGCAGATGATGCTCTCATGTTGGCCAACACCAAAGGCCTCTTAATAAACACTAGAATGTGAGTCATGCTTTTGGAAAAAGGGAAGGTAAATCTACTTCTGAGGGTAGTAGAGAGAGTGGCCTATTCAAAGCGTGTACTCTCACCTCTCATCATGTTGTTTGGCCATGTTTTAGAAGCAAAAATAGCTCTCCTTGCTTCTAGACAAAGTTTCCAAGGAGATCAAGAAAGCACAAAGTTAGGAAAGCCTTGATTGCTCTAACTTCAAAGCCAGTTTAAAGGACTGAGATTTAGAAAACTCTTTGGACATTTCAGCTGACTCAGGTCATCACAGAGTATGAAGCAGCCAGAAAGAGCAGGCCACAGCTTTCACTGGAAGCTTGTTACTTCCTTTGTATCAAGCTTGCTGGTAGAGTTCTGGCATGTCAGCCTCAGGAATACAAAAAATTCAGAATTATGTCCAAGGTTGAATTTCTTATTTTTATGTGTCACTCTGCTTGCAGCCACTTTAGACATATTTAAAAAGCAAACAGTCCATCTAAGCACCTAGCTCTGCCCTGTTTTCAACAGCAGGAGGCTGTTCCTACTTAAAGGTACTGAGGTTATTCTCACCCTCTGATTTCTGGAAGCTGCTTTTGTGGTTATGGTGTGTGTGCCCTGGCTGGACACTAAGAGCCCACCAAAGCTGCTCTATCACTCTCCTCCTTAGCTGGACAGGGGAGAGAAAACATGGCAAAAGGCCTGTGGGCAGGGAGAGACCTCATCACTTACTGTCATGGGCAAAACAGACTTGAGTCCGGGAAATTAGTTTATTGCAAATCAAACCAGGAATAAAACCAAATCTTAACACCACCTCTTCCCTTACCCCTCTTCTTTCCTGTTTTTAACTTCACTTCCACTTTTCTTTACCACCTCCCCCTCAAGCAGTAAGAGCAGGGGTGGGGACAGGAATTGGGGTTGCGGTCAGTTCATCACAGATTGTCTCTGCCACTCCTCCCTCCTCAGGGAAAGGAGGACTCCCATCTCACCCTGCTACATCTTCACTGACCTTGGTGTCTGCAGAGCTGTTTCTCACATATTCACTCCTCTCTGGCTGCAATTGCTTTTGGGCAGAGCTTCTTCCCCTTCATAAGTGTGTTGTCTCAGAGGCTTTACCACTGGGGCTGATGGGCTCAGCCTTGGACAGGAGTAGGTCCTCCTAGAGCTGTCTGGCAGTGCTCTATTGGACACAGGGAAACTTCTGGCATCTTCTCCCAGATGCCACCCATGTAGCCTCCTCACTACATAAACCTTGCCACACAAACCCAATCCAGTGCTGTCCTATCTCTGCTCAATTATGAAAGGAGAAATTCCAGCTCCTAGATGCTCCCAAGAACAACAGTGGTCAAATCCAATGCCTCAACAGACAAATTTCTTGGAAACCCCACAGATGTTACATGCACAAAACCAACTAGGAATGACAGACAGTAAACTCTTCAGTAACACTTGTGTTGTTAACTTGGCCAGAAAGCAAAGATACCTTTTACACTTTATGGCTAATCTTGTAACAATCTTTCATGACCCAATGATATATCGCTATCTTTTTTCCTTTTTGAGACTATTCTACTTATATAAATATAGCAAGAAGCTTTTGAATAAGAAAAGTAAGTTGGACTTCAAGGACTTGCCCCCCGAACAAGATCATTCAATATAGATTTTAGTAACTTCAAACAAGAAGGGTTTTTTTGCTTCTCTTTCTAAATGCAAATTCACATTATTTAGCTGGAAAAGATCCCTTTCAAGTCCAACTACTGAAGTAGCAATTGAAAAAAGGTGTGAATTTCTAGGGAGAACACTCCCATTCATTTAGAGAGAGTGCAATTTGTCATAATTCTTAAATTTATTTACAATTTTAAATGTTTTATACACCTCAATTTACATACTAGGGAACTTGGTATTACATTTTATAGCAATTTACAGCAAATAAAAAGAAAACCAATGTGCATAATTAAAATTAACCTTTATTACTCCAAAAACAGATGCCAAATATGCAGTATATTTCTGTTTCTGTTGGCATATTTCTGAAATACATGTACAGCTGTAACTAGTCCGCCTAGACATTTCCTATACTGTTTTATAACATTTCGAAGTTCTCCCACTCTGAGCAGGATGTCACTATAGTAAGCTGACAAAAACAGGCGAAAAGAAAGTTGATCTCATTTTGAAAGGGGAAAAAAAAGCATGTGCTCTTACTAAAAAACTAGGTTATAATCAAGCATTACACTCAGAAAATTCTAAAATACTATGTTACTTCTAGTTTTAAGTGTAGCTACCAGTTCCCATTCACATTCAAATAGATGGGCTGGTGCCAATAAATGTCCAAGTATGGTAACCCTTGATATTAATATGCTAATACATGCCCTCTCTGCAACAGAAGCTTGTAATCCCAGAAGGCTACAACTGATTGTGCAGAAGGATTGTGATCAAGATGTGTTATTCCTAAAAACCAGTTCCATGAGATTAGAAGAATACTGGCATATAATCGCTAGCCATCACTTCCACTTGACTGGAAACTGCTCTTGTTTTCAAAACTTTTTTAGTATTTTCTTAGAATTTCCCGAGGTTTCTATATAAGGGTTGAAAGAAAAGGTTTTATTTCCCTACTTCTACCATAGAACAGAACTGGGAATGTTACTTGAAACAACACATGCTTCAAACATTTTCTGAATTACTCTTCAGTGAGCAATGTTGTACTCTTCAAAGAGATTATCTGTTGGATTATCAAACGCCCGTATACAGTATTAATAGAAACTAGTTCTGTAGAATCTCCAGCAGTGTAAAAGCACTGTCATCAAAGCACTGTCATCTGTCTACTGCAGTAATAAAAATTTTAAGAAACTTGTCAGCAGCACATCAGAGGGCACAGGTATTTCTCTTATTCCTGCTATGGTTCTACTCAAAACATGGTCCAAAGAGGCTTAGACACATTTAGCCTGTTGGTTTTGCATTAAAATTTCTCTCCTAGCCATACATGCGTGTATTTTAACCCCGTAAGTACTGGAAATATGACCACTAATATTTTTGTCTAGCATGATGCTCCCACAAAATAGCTTGTTCATTCTTTGAGATGTTTCATTACATTTCTAAATAAGAAGCCTTTAGAAGTGGTCTCTAGCCTCAAATTTGAGCATAAGCAATAGCTACATGACATCCTACTGCTTTACATCTCAGTCTGTCACTCTCCCTAGCACATTCCAGAGCACATATTGTGGGGTATCACTTCAAACGCACATGTAGCAGCATGGCCCAGGAAGCTGTGCCAACACACACCAGTGTATCTGCATGTTTTTCTTCTCAGCTTCAACACATTTGATTGAATCAAAATGCTGAATTCAACCCTGAGATTTATCCTTCTGAATAACTTCTTGTGCGAAGAGTATAGGGAGAAGAGGATGAGGAACTTGCTTTATTTTGTGTCTTATTCTCATGAGACACAATGAATAGATGAGTAACAGAAGCTCACAAGAGACAGACTAGTATTAAAGTGACACTAATGCCATACACACGTCAGGAAGAGAAAAAAAGGCTATGCTGCGCAAGACTACTGCATTGGTAGATGTACATTCTTCAAATTATCAGTTACATATCCCAGAAGTTATCATCTTACTTCTAGTTTTTTCCCCTCTAGAACAATTTGGATTTCTTTGGCATCCAAAGTCTCATATTTCAATAAAGCTTCTGCTAAATTCTTGTGTTCTTTTGCATGAGTCTTCAGGATGTTCCTTGCTCGTTCATAGGAGTCCTAATATTGAGAACAGATAGAAGGAGATTTTAAGACTTTAGAACAAAAACAACAGAAAGATTCCACTTCAAAATTGTTTCCAGGTAAATACAGCTTGAGACAAACATTTGAAATTGTGCCTTACATTTCAAAGCTAGCACAGCTCCTGACTCACAAAGTTTTAAAATATAGCTGGCATAATTAATGGAAAAAAACCAAACAGTTTATACCACCTTTGCATTTTGCACAAATAGGCATAAAAACAAAATTCTGAGACAAACGTTAGTATTGTTACATATGACTTAGAAAAGACTTACTAGATTTGAAAATTTCCTGATTTTTATAATAAGATAGAGGTTTTTGTGCTATGAGCAAAGCTACAGAATTCACAGATTGTTCCTCAAAGACTACCATTTTTTAATACTTATAAAACTCAAAATACTATGTAGTTTTAGAAAGCTGAAAGCTACCAGCTACTGAAAGTCACCAGTTGCTGCAAGGAGATGCACATTACCAGCTTCAACTTTTAGTTCTATCCTGGTAGTTCTCAGAAGGCCAAGTCAGTTCAACAACAATTACAGTAGAAGTGTTAATCATTTAAATGTTACAATATAAGTGATTCTCCTGCCTGTACCAAACTAATTCAGATTACCAGAACAATGATCAGGAAGTTCAGTGATTATCAAATGTTACAAATTTTCCTAAGCATCTGACACTGATCCCTGTGAGGAACAGGATACTGAAGGCAACACTCTGATCTGATACAGCCATTCCTGTGATTTTATACAAAATTACTTATCTTGGGAGTTATGAAATGTGAAAGTAACATAAAACATTGACATCTGTTCTAAAACAATTTGTAGCCATACATTTCCTGTGAATTGAATAGGCAAAATACAAATCCCGACCAAATGTAAGAGAAGTGTTAAAGGGTATAATAAAGAGCCCGATGCCACCAACTTGATTCACACTACTTGTGCATGACAACCGCAAAAAAGTTTTGATGTGCAGATATTCAAAGTTGCAGCTAAATTAAATACTTGGGAATACTTTCATCCACCTGTGTATTTTCACCAGTATATATTAGTTAAATGAGTTAAGCAAGCAGGTGTTAAATTTATCTCAGAAGTATGAGAGTGGAGGGGCTCTTACCCGTAGCAGCGTCCTCACTTCCTGTTCAATTGCAGACTGGGTTTCAGGGCTGACTTTCCCTGTATCAGTGTAGGTCATAACACCAAGCTAAACAACAACAAAAATACCTTTATCTTGCTGCTGTTGCAGCCATACACATAAAACACTGGACAAGTTTCAGCACCTATTGCTTCTGCATCCAAATAAAATCATCAATCAAATGCCTGTTGAAGTGCTTTCAGCGGAAGCAAATCAAGAAGCCTATTCATCAACGGTGCAGTTACTGCAGAATTCTGTTTCAATTGGTCACAGATCCTAACTAAGCACTTTCTTACTTAAAAGCCAAAGCAAAATGCCTAGACTACTAATACTTGATGGACAATAAACATGACTAAAGAAGCTTCTAAAGAAAGTCTAGAAAACTCAATGTTGTTACCCCCCTTCACCCTCCCAGACTCAAAATTATCCTCAATTCCAAAATGTCTGGCTTTATTATAACTATTTTCTGAAGATATTAGTAACTTTCAGGGCAATTTTGAAGTGAAAATTCTGCAAGGTAATTTTTTTAACTGTCAAATATACAGGTTTTCTAGTTGAGCTCCTATAGCAGACTAGGTCATAAGGCTTACTCTTTTTGTGAAAACTACTTACCCTAATCTCAGAGATCACTGACAGACAAATAGGCTTTAGCTACTGAACAGAACTTGGTTTTGCTCCATATAAATATTAAAGGATTGATGATACTACCTTCTCACTCATTCCAAATCGAGTCACCATCAGTTTTGCAATTTTAGTAGCGTTGTCAAAATCACTGGAAGCACCTAGAGAGCAAACAGATCTAAGTTACATTACTGAAACCACATTAAACATGCCAGTCCACAGCCTTGATGAAAAACTCTTTTAAACCACAAATCAGCTGACCTGTTGTGATGTGATCACTTCCAAATATGAGCTCTTCTGCTACTCTTCCTCCCATACACACATCCATCTGTGCAAGCAACTGGGATCTAGTTTCACTCCATCTGTCATTTTCTGGGAGCAAAGATACCTGTAAGACACAGAATTGTGGTCAGGCAACAAAAACTGAAGAAATACTGAAGTAATCTCAAAAATATTCTTATTTATATCCAAAGCCAATAAAGATTTTATGTAATCCTTTGCATGCTCTGGCCTGCCCATGGTATATGCATTCATCAGGTTTGCTTGGAGGTGCCCAGTTGAACCACTGAAACAGCCTCCTCAGACCCTGAGCACCACACCAGTGTGAGCAGCTTACACCTACTACCAGAAGAAGCAGCACAACCTGTTCTATCAATTCCTTGCACTTGGACTGAGGACAAATCAACTTGCCCAGAGGATTCAGACCAATGGTTTTCATTAACTGAACACATTACTTGGAAAAAGTTCAACAGGAAGAGACCTAAAAGAAATATTTTTCTGTTCAAATGCTTGGCAGATAAGGGCAAAATAGAAAAACTTACGGATATCCATGCTAAAAACAAGACAGGTAACTGATGAAGTTTAAAAAAGCCACACTGGACAAAGAACAACCTGATAAAGGATGCTTGTGTTAGAAGTACAGCTGAGCTGCTACTTACCAGTCCTTTAGATATTCTTCAAAATTTTGCTGTTGGGTGCTATTTTAACTGCAGCAGAACCAAACTTACTTACATTTCTTTCCTTGTACATGTGAAGTGTTATACTAGTGCACGCTAATTTATTACAAAATGAAGAAAGACAGCTTTCTATCACACAGAAAAGATGACCATGGGTTTTCCAAGAGATTGCTCAAAACTGAGTATTTCAACAGACTACAATATTCATTAACATAATCACAGCAAATAGCATCATGAAAAATTCCTCTACACCACCAAACCAACATAAAAATAAAACTAAACAAAAAAATATTAATAAATGGAGTAAAATTTAAAAATACTAAAAAAGCTGGATAAAAAAATACTCACATGTCCCAGTGTTGTTCCTCGTGTCATGATTGTGGCCTTGTTGATCGGCATCGCATCCTTGGTGTAGTAGGCAATGATGGCATGTCCAGACTCATGGTAAGCAGTGATGGTTTTGTTCTTCTCATCAATTTCTACACTTCTACGCTCAGGTCCTTAGACAGAGGAACATTAAATTAACCTTTTTGTACAGCTGGCCACCACAATCCACACATTACATATACTCAAACAGACCACAAGGCAGCCAAGGAACAGCATATATTCAAAGGGAACTAACACTTATTAAGTGCAAAATGTTTATGAGTCGGATTTTAATGTCTAAAAATGGACCCGATCATATTCTACAGACAAGCTGCTTTTAAAGGAATAGACTTAAAATGCAGTCTAAGTATCTGAGAAAATTTCATTTCTTCTCTCAAGCATGAACAGACTAGATTTATAGTGGTTATGTCTGAGACATTTAAGCTTTGTGCTACCATATGAGAAGTTAAACAGAAGTCCAGGCTTCTGATCATATGTAGGGGAAGGATAAGAAATCAAGCTTGTGTCTCCCTCTAGGCTGAAGTATAACATGCAGCATTTTTAACTTTAAAAATAACATCAAATTCTGAAGAATGTATTCCACACTAGGTTTTACATACTACTCACTGGTCTCAAAAGGTTCTATTCAGAAATAACTAATAGGAAACTTTATTAATTAAAAAAAAATCCAAACAAACCACCCCACCCTCACCCCTGCAAAAAAATCACCCACAATTAAAAAAAACAAAGGACAAAAAAAAAAAAAAGCCACAGCCCAACAATCCAAAAAACAACAGCATAAAAACATCTCTATTTCCCTGTGAAAGTCTTCATCACACAAGAAAACCTCTGTTAGATAATTTAACATACTTATAATACACACTGTGTGTCTATTATAACATACACGTATGTCTTTCATATAAAATCCTACCCATTAGAATTTTGTCCTTGGAAAATTCTAGTTCTTTCATGGTTACCATGTCTTTTCCATCAACAGCTGCCTTTAAGGCAGCTTGATTTACAAGATTTTCAAGCTCTGCTCCAGAAAATCCTACTGTGCCTCGTGCAATTATTTCCGGATCAACAGCTGTAGGGGCAGAAAAAAACCAAAACAAAACCATTTTGTTTATTAGAGTCCATATTGCTCCTGAAATTTTAAGCAAGAATTATATTCTATTAAAAATTATGCAATTAACAAAAAAAAAGTCCTTTTTAAAAGAAATTGAGCTTATTCTCAAGACACTATGAACTCTTAGGGACTAGAGAGAAACACTAGATACTAGCCAATTTTCTTGTTCTTTATTAACACAATAAAGCCGCAATTGCTGACGGAATAAAGGACTAATATGACGGGGCTGATCCAGTATAAAAACTTACATAAAAAGATACTACAGTAAAATATTTACTTACATGGGTCATACTTGATTTTATTAAGGTACCACTTCAGAATTTCCGTACGACCTCTTACATCAGGCTTGGGAACAGTAACTTGCATATCAAAGCGACCAGGACGTATTAGAGCACTGAAATAAATGACAGTTTAGTACACTGGCTCAAAAATGCTGCAGTAAACTAATGTATGTCAAGGAACAAAAATCCATTGCTATTTCTATAGATATCTACACAGATTATGTCTCATGAATATAGGCAAAAAATATATTTTTTTAATCTGCTTGTAAAATGACAGATGAAAGATACTTATTGCCAACTCATTTTAAAAGGCTTTTTGCATTTAAAAATTTTGCTTTGTGAACAAGGAATGCAGCTTATCAATTTGGCTGAAAAACTTGCAGAAATTTTAAATCTTAGAAACATATTAATTATTTCTTCATATTCAACTCTGCAACCTATTAAATGCCAAAAACTGGTCAATACACATCCTTTTTAAGAGGGAAAACTCCAGCTATATATATTTTTTTTCTGTAATACCAGAGGATTATCACAGGCAACCTTGGTTTTGTTGCAGAGGTTTTTTACTACATGGTCTGGAAAACAATCAATGCATTATACTCACTTGTCTAATGCTTCAGGGAAATTTGTTGCACCAATAATCACAACACCTTCATTTGGTTTAAAGCTGTGTGGAAAACAAGGTTAGAATTATTTATTTCTGGACACAGAAATTACAATTTTGTCAATAACTATTGCTACTGACCTCACTGGCCAGCCAAAAACATGTTTTCACACTACAACACGTGATCCAAGAATGACCACGTGTAACCCAGCAACTGGTTAAAAACATGCTCTAATCTCAGTGTTGAACTTTAAATATATAACCAGGCTACAATAAAGAGAAATCATTTAAAATAACTGCAGCTTCTGTGCAACTACAACTCAGAAGCTTTTATATTCTTTACATCAAGGCCACTGATGCTACTCTTGGCAGCACTAGAAAACAGCCATAAAAGCATACTAAATATATATCCTTAAAAGCATTACAAAAAAATTACACAAAACCTCAAAGCTGTCAAGAAGAAAAAGTTCATCCACATATCCAAAGTACCAGTCAGTCAAGCACCTTCTGTGCCCTCAGAATCCATATATTTACCCATCCATTTCAGCAAGGAGTTGATTAATGGTCTGTCTTGAATAGGGGTGCATTGGAGATTCAATTCTCTTCCCACCAACAGAGTCCAATTCATCAATGAATATAACACAAGGTGCATTTGCTTTTGCTTCCCCTGACAAAAGGAAAATAGCAGAAGCAGCCTTGAACCACACAAAAGAACAGACACTGTATCATGTAGTTCAGGATTCTACTGTTTCTGTTATTCTTGGATTATAAAGTGTTCTATTAGACATCACCAAAACTGTCCTGCTTTTAGCCTAAAAAAAAGGAAACAGAATCTTGCTTCTCTGTATCTCTCCATTTCAAATATATATCTCCCCATCAGCTTATTCTTATCATGCTGCAAGAAATCACTAATAAAATAAGCTAAGAAACTGCTGTATTTTGTATGAACTCCCTACAAGAGTTTATTTTACAGGCTTGGGTAGAGAATATTTGTCTATTAAATAAAAACAATGTGAAACGTGATGGGTCTCAAAACTAACTTATTTTAATAGAACTTGCTTGTCATTTTACAGTGAAGGGCTCACACTCAGTAAAACCACAAAATAAAAATACTGTAATAAACACAAAGACTGTAAGTTGGTACATGCATACCAGGATGCAACTCATCTCACCCAGCCAGACATATCTGTTAACATTAATATTAATGTACAAGTTAGGCATCTACACTTGTGTAGACAACAGAAGGAAATGCATTTTTAAGGTGCTACATGTATTACATTTTGCATCCCATCCATGTGAAGCAAGTCACATTTTTTCTAGAAATGCAAACTACTTTGTACATTGTATATATTTGACACTATCAATCTTGCATTTAAGAGGGAAGCTGGATTTTCTCCTCCCCAATAATATTTTCATACTTAAAATAGGAAGTCTCTTCTGTGAAAATTGTAAATCTAGACAATAATTTTGAAGGTTTCATTATAATGTCCTTTACGCTGAGCCTGTTGATGGGTGTGAGAAAGGAAATCTCAGCTTATTGCTATGCTATGGTGCCATAAAGCTCTCATTCAGATGAAAAGAAAAAAATCTAAAAACGAGGGCAGTAACTGAGAAGGTTAACACAAATTTTTAATCTTAAATTTACAATTCAAATTTACAACACGTTACATATGACTAAGTAAGTTACAACTTCAAATATTCAATTTAGTTTATAGAACATTACATTTCTAATTAAATTACTACTGCTCTCTGGGACTGCTTTAACATCAGCTGTAAGTTTTGCTATAATTTCACATGATGGTTAGGAAGATTTTACAGTTAACTGATGCTCACAGAATTGTGACATTTATCTACACAATTAAAGCTTTATTTATTAGCCTTATACACTATATACTTATATACCTTCCAGTAACCAGAACTGTAACTAATCAAGCCATGCAAACAATGCTGAATAGTTGATCTTGCACATGAAGAGATTTCAAACCCACAAATATTTAACTTACTGAACAGGCTTCGGATGCGACTGGCTCCCACACCAACAAACATCTCATCAAACTCTGACCCGGATGCGTAATAAAATGGAACATCAGCTTCACCAGCCACAGCCCGTGCAAGAAGAGTCTTGCCAGTACCAGGTGGTCCAACTAACAGAATACCTAAAAGACAAAAAAAAAAAAAACCAAACAAAAAAAACCCCAAAAAAACAACAAAACCACCAAATCCACACAGTCTTATTATATGAGTAGTTTCTTCCATGCATTAGAAGAAATAATGTACACTTGGCTCCAAAAAGCTGTTAAAAGTTGTACCATTTCAGGTACTGCTCATTACTGCCAGTCTGAAGGAGCTTCCTGTAACAAATCTAGATACAATCTGATCCGTATTTAAAAAACAACAAATACTTGTAAGACCATCAAAACAGAAGCCTGAAGTATTCTGCAAATTTACTGTTGACTTTAGCACCTGAATCTCCAGCACTGTTTCCTTCAAACTGACAGTTTCCTGGCTATTTCTGTGGAACCTTTTTTTTTAAATTAAATCCTTCCAAGTAATTGTCTTTAAACAGTGTAGAGCACTAACAGAAACAGAGTTATCAGGTTGAAGTATTTCAGATTCACGTGGACTTCCATTATCATCTTAATCATCCTTTTATATGAAAATATTTGTTTCTGAACTATCTAAAGCAGTTAGCAAGCACTAAAGGTGCTAAAAGCCATAAGGAAGAAATAAAGGTTAATAAACCCCTCTGCTTTACAAGACAAAGTACTACTGTATATTAGTTCAATAACTGAAGAAGGCACAGTAAATTTTGTCTAACTCCAAAATTTTCATCTGCATAATACATGAAGAAATAGTAAGAAACTAGTCTGTAAAGTAGTCTTTCAGTATAGAACATGCCTCATAACCATGGCTACGTTGGATTTTCACTTCTGCTGAACAATGATTCTTACCTTTTGGAAGTTTACCTCCTAATACAGTGAATTTGTGGGGGTTTTTCAGAAATTCCACAACTTCTTGCAATTCCTGTTTAGCTTCTTCAACCTATACATGAAAAACATGTCACAAATATAACTAAGCATTTATAAAATACTGCATGTTTTTGTAGGTAAGTTTTGTCCCTAATTGTGTATTGATCAAAAATACAAACAGAAAAAGATTAAAGTGTACCACAGGATACTACTATTTAATTCAACCTATCCTAAAACTGTTTGCAGGACTAAATAAACATTAAACTTAGTGAAGGAACAACCAAACAGTTCAAGACCAGATCTGACCAAAGAAATAAATAGAAAATCAAAAATTCTACATCAAGATATTAGTCTTATTAATTAAAAAGAGATTAATTCTGTCTATTTGTCCAATGGGAAGAAAAAGGGGAGGTCCTCATTTTGCCACTAACAGTTAAAGAACAATTGAACAGAAAAAATAGAGGTATCCCATCAGCAGTGATATGCCCACTTCTTTCTGGAAATCTCCACATCTCCTGTCCTAATAACACCACCTGAAAGAGATGGTACTAAGAAAGAAATGATCAAATGGCATTATCATCTTTTTGTACCAAGTAACTTCTGCAAAAGGTAGATTAACACTGATATTTGGCCTGCCATTTTCTATTCTAGCCTTTAAAAATGTTATTCAACAAGTGGAGAGTGCAGCTTTTATAAGGTATTAAATGCCACAAAGTAGCAAAAGTGGTTAAAACCCTCCTTCATCTTGGAGTGGGGCCAATGCATATAAAGCTTCAGTTCATACAAAGAAATCTCTTGAACAGAGTAAGACATTCATAATTATTAGTAACACATCAGACTCAAAATGATCAGGTAAACATCAGACTCATAATAATTAGTTAAAACAAAAACTTGCACACATTTTACTTTTGATCTTACCCCTTTAACATGTTCGAAGGTGACATTTTTCAACTGGATTGGATCAACTGCTGCATCAAAGATACTTGATGTTCGAAAGCGTACTAAGAGCAAACAGCAGACGACGAACAACAAATTTATACAAAATGTCATTTCATTCCAAGACTGAGTGCTGCACCTGAACGCATGCTGGTTACACATCGACCTTACACCTGCCCTTTTGAAAGGGCATGTGCTCATTTACAAGTGTCCAGCAGGAATAAGATTTATGTTTCCAAAAAATCTTTAAAATACTCGCAATTAATTCAGTGATATGCCTTTTAGACACGTGTAGTACAGAGAGCTCTTGATCCAGAAGCACGTACACAAAGCCAGAGCTTCTCCCTCAATGTTTCTGCACATATCCTAACCTTCTTGAGTCCCAGGTGATAACTTAGCATCAAGTTGAGTATCTCCAGTTACATTAGGTCAGCCTTTCGATTGTTCCACTATTTCCAATAGATTTTTCAAGATGGCAATTTGGCAATGCAAGTTCCTAGTTGCTATAAACTAGACCGCAATTACAAATTGAAAAATCAAGCCATCTTGCCTACAGCTGATCTAGGTAACACCTCATCTAAACTGAAAGACAAATACCTAACTGGTGACCAGTCTGACTTCTCTGGTTCCATGTAACTGTTTCACCAAAAGAAATAAAATAGTTATACTGACACAGAACATTTTTGTCTTCATAAACATTTTGTCACACCGTCATCTGAAAGGCTGTAGCCAGAAGCAGTAAATAAAAGTTAGGATAACTTTTCAGTATACTAATGAAAACCAATCATCAGGTCAAAATATATCTAATTTATGCTAAACCTGCTGGAAGAAACAATGCAAGTGAAACAGTGTGGGAAAAAAAGTTAACTAACCAGCATCAGAAAAGGAACCTTTCCCAGGTAAAAATGATGAATATATAGCAAGATAAAAACAAAGAACGAAGAGAAAGAAAGAAAGCAAACGTGATCTTCTTAGGGAATCTGTAAAAGAAAACAAAAACATATTTAACGTGGGCTAAAATAAACTACTTTCTGATTGCAAAGACAAGATATGTACACTAAAACAACTTACCAAGTGTTTTTTGCAGGAATACCTGTGCTTTCAAAAAGCCTTCTGCAAAACCAGTTTTAAAAGCATCCTGGTGTGCCTCTGGGATGTTTTTTGTTTTCATTAGTGTGTCTAGGTTTTCAACATCAATTCGTCGCTTTCTCAGGATAAAACCCTGCAATATTTTCCAAAGCAGTGTTAGTACAAACCAAATTTTGACAAACAGTTAACTTACCACCTGGCTAACATGGGTGATAGGAAAAAAGATAAAATTACAACAGCATATAATTCACATGCTATCGGGTTAGTTAGATGGTACAGGCCAGTAGCTTGAGTGTGGAATCCCAATGGTTTGAGCAGGGGCGCTCCCATCTTTGCTGAGCAAATCCGTTTTGGAGCCCTCCTGGATCCCAGATCCAAACTGAAAACACAGCCTAAGACAGATCTGTATACAGCCACCTTTATTCACTGGATTCAGTGGGACTTATTAGCTTAAGCTTTTTGCTTTATTTCCAATTGCAAAATACCTTTGCAAGCATAGTTTTGATGGAGCTTAAGCAAATTAATCTCATATGCCCTATCAAATTTAAGAGCAGCACTGCACGCAGCTAGTTCTGGTTTATCCTCATCCACAGTACACCTAGTCCACAGATGAAATAAATCACATATGCCTAGATGAAGGGAAGAGTTCAAAGGTAATTTATACACACGGTAAGATCAGAAATCATAATTAGCCTGACTTCTGTACAAGCAATTAGAAGCCGAGAGTACCCAGGTTAACTTGGTTTTGTTAGTGCTTTGCTACCCCAAACTTGGATAGTTATCTGCTGACTTGAAAACACACATTCTTGTATGTTAAACTAGATGTATTTCTGTTAAAAAAAAAAATTCCTTTGACTTGAAGCTATTTTTAGTTTCAAAGCCACAGACGCAGAATATAAAGAATTTAATTTCTAGAGTTCAAACCATAGTTATATGCTGAAACTGCTCTCCTAAAAATTCAGATAATCTTATTACTGGTGATATATGAATCAAATATATGTATTCATAAGAAAAAACAATACATTGCCATTAGCTCAACTTTTAGAATTAGGAAGGAGATTTCTTCATGCTATACCCTTGGTAAATTATGAAGGTTCATTCAAGAGAAAGAGAGGATCTGAGTAAGCCCAAAACAACTTCATAATATTATTTGTATTTACCTTCAAAATTGAAGAAAGTGAACTTTTTGTTTCTGTGAATTGATCAGATGTTGACTGCAGACGTCTTGCTCTTGATCTCAAAGTCTTAAAGTTCCGTGACTGTATGTAAACTTTAAGTAGTAAGAATAAACAAAAGTTAAAAACTAATCATTACTACACCACTACAAAAAAAAAAGCCTTAAGAAATTTCAGAAACTATTATATGAAAGAATATGGAATATAATCTTCCCAGTATATTCACTGTACTGTAAATGGATAGTTCTGTGATCGCAAACCCTTATTGTAGTCTGACCTTCCAAGCAAATTTCTGTTTCACATAAAATTCTGTTAAAATAATGAGGAGTTCACGCTGTAAATTACAGGTAATTGACCAACTAGGAGAAGAGGAGACATTCAGACAATTAAATCTAGGCAGGTTGACAAACATGAAACATTCAGAGGCAAATCCAGAAGGATGGGAATAATGCTTTGTCTAAAAGCTCTGTTGATAAGGTGCCCTGAGGAGATCTGGAATGGCTTCAGTGTGCTGTTGACTTCGAAAGTGACAAAAGAAATGAGACCATTCAAACTCAGTGAGTTTAGAGCACTCTAAGTCATCTCCTGCAACATCAGAAACCTGTGATGGACATTTTACCACTAGCTAAGAATATTTATCTTCTTTCACTACTGTGTTTTAAAATAAATACCAATGCCAGTCAATTACATTGTTTTCACTAAGCTTTTTGTTATTCTAGAACAGCAGCGGATAAAAAGAACTTCTGCAACTACCCTTACAGCTCAGCTCAAAAAAGGTCTAACATTCAATCAGGTAGCTCTGGACCTTGTCCAGCTCAGTTTTGAGTATCTCCAAGGATTAAGATAACCAAACTTCTCCAGACAATCTGTTTCAGAACTTAGCCATTCTCAGTCTGAAAATTTTCAAACAGGTTTTATTTGCTTTTACTTGGGAGAGTTGCCTCTTCTTTGAAGTGTATGTGAGAAGGGGAACTGATATGGCTTCTAACAGCAATTGGATCTCTCCTTGCCTTCTATTCTGCTAACTAAAACCTCAGATCCTTCAGCTTCCCCCCTATATTAAATGCTTAAAAACCTGCACCCTTCCTTGTGACCCATCACCGGGCTATCTTCATGTTGAAAGCATTTCTCTTCACCACAGAATACAAACATAGATATACCCAGATACAGCACCAGAAGAACTGATTTGAGGACAGTACATGAACTTCCTGAACTCTTGATTATGCTTTCACTAATGCTGCCACTCACCAAACCCCTCAGAAAATTCAACTGGATGAGTACTGAATTCAACATATTTATTGATTCAAAAATAGTCAGTTAATCTATGGTCTTTCAAGAATATGATCCACAAATACTGACATCTTGGAACAACACAGTGTTTACTAAATTCGGGAAACATACTAGTCAGATGCAGAAATAACTTCATGATTTAAAATGTTAATATAGACATAAGTTTCTCCTGGAAGCTTATTCGTATTTCCTGAGTGATGCCTCTACAACAAACGCAAAAATACTTTTCCAGAATAGAAAAAATAGATAAATACTACAGAGATTAAAACCAGTGCAGTTTATTGCTTTATACCTGGCCAACACCGAACATCTGAACAGAAATTTTGGAGGGGATGAGGATGTTGTCTGTACAAACAAGATGAGCGTAAAGCACTGAAAACATCCACAAAACCTGCAAAAAGAAACAATAAAGTGTAAACACACCCTATCTTAAATGGCAACTCAACATTACTTCTTGCACAGTTTGGTTTTTTAGTTTCCTAAATATTAATTCTATTTTACTACAGTCCTCCTGGCATGTTTAATTAAACAAATCACCATAATATCTATCAAAGATTTGAAGCATTTCCAACTATTTTGTTCACTTTCAGGCAACTGTCACTGAGGTATTTTTTTGTATCTCACAACACAATGCAATTTAATATTTTTTATCTAATAGCAGCCCCACAATATTATTAACAGTCTTCCTCTCTATTGCAATACTAAATAGGCAGTATCTAAAATGCCAGCTATATGCTTCTTTTTCTAATACATTCTTAAGCATTTACAATGGTCTTACTTCCTGCATTTTAGAATAATTCCAACAAAACATCTTTACCTGCAAGGACCCACTCTTGTTTATTTCAGCAATGAAATACTCTATGTGGACTGTCAACAGTTTGCCACCTTGAACTCCCTTCTAATTAGTCTCTTTGTGCAACATTGTTTCAAGCAAAAAATTAATAACAATGTAAACTGGAGATGTTTGTGACATAAGCAGATCAGCAAAATCTAATGTCTTGGTGAAACAAACTGGTGGAAAAATTCACAGCTCAGGCTCATCATTAAGAGAAATGCACTTGTACTACAGCTGAGTTTAGAAAAGTTTAACAGCAACCAACTTGAAATCTGAAGAAACAATTTGTTCAATTTTCTAAATCTCCCAAGTTTCAAAAGCACCACTCTACAGACAATACATACACAAAAAAAGATACATTAATACTATTTTTATTACATACGTTTAACTACAAATTATCTACAGCACAAGAGATTCCACTAAAGAATAACTGTATTCACCTTTATAATTTAACTCTCACCAACTCTCATAAACGCTTCACTCAAACATACCATGTTTATTTTCAAAGAAGGACTGAGCAGAGATGTATGACGTGTGCCACTGCGAGGAGACTTTGCTTTCTGTACAGTAGCCAGGAAGCAGCCTGTTCACCAACTCTCTGAACTGGTTAGCTTTCAAATCAGACAATCCCAGATCTCTTAAATTTTTAAGGACAGACTGAAAAATAGAAATAAATGTTCAAAATTTACATAAGATTACCTTAGGGAAAAAAATTCCCAGTAGCACCGGAAGCAAATATAGATTTAAAAAAAAAAAACAACCAACCAAGCAAAAAAACTCCACAAAAAACCCAACAATGGAATCACAACACAGCAATAAGTAGTACAACCCATGCTGTTTTCTGCAGTTATTGAGAGATTCCATGATTTTCCTCCCAAAAATGTGCTTAGTTACAAAGCTTGTAAGAAATGAGTTGAAAGCAAAACATCCTGTTTTGTTTAGTCCCATTCCATTATTTTATAGACCAGCTGAATATTACAGTCACTCCAACAGATAGTATTCAGATTTAATTTCGTTAAACCCAACCCATCACTTTTTAAAAAGGTTTTTAGTACCTCACTCTTCTGAGGATCATGCTCTGGGGAGGTGTCCCTTTGGACAGGCTGTACGGACACTTTGTTGGCAGAAGTTGTGGAGCTTTTTGGTGAATGAAAGGCATTGATAAGGTGACTCAGAGGAACAGTAGCCTGGAAAAAAAAATCAGATAAAGACTTAAGCTTGTTTAAACTATTTAAACATACTTCTATTCCAAATTCTGACTTATAACTGCATATTTTGTACACTGCCTTTTAACTGAGGACTTAATTATAAACCATGTGATCTTCAACACCACAGTGTTATCTGATACCTCTTTTTAAAGAGAAAAAAAAAAGTTTAAGAATGTATGACAGATTAGCTCATATTTTCATCTCTAAAGCAATACTTTTATAACTTGAATTATCTATACTTTTTCCTGCATTATTAAAAGCTATTCCTAAATGTTGCCTTTATGTTTTCTTCCTTGGGATCCCACTTTCAACTTAAGGATCAAAATGAAACTATGCAAAGCACACAGTCAAATCTGCAGTTCAGCAGCACTCAGCCAACTTCACTTCATGAATCAGTACAGAAGCCCAGGTGCACCACGTATCAGGGCTCCTCCTCTTAGCACATGACTACATCTCTTGTGAATACAAGGTACAAATAACTCCAGCAGTTCTGAAACTCCTCAGTCTCAGTACACGTCCCTAGGAAGCAGCTGGCACACAACTCTGGCTGCTGGAATGATCCCTGATTGAAGCTTAATTGGGTATATTTATGAATGTCCTTTTGCAAGGACTACCATCTCTGTGTTGACTAGACAGATGATCAAAAGAGACAATGCTGTGAGGCATGAAACTGCCTCATAATTAATTGTCCAAAGTTATAATTAGACTCAGAGTTTGTGGTAAAACCATAAAGCCTCTAGAGGTCAAAGCCAACATCCCAACCAGTAGCCATACTTTCCATCTGCATTTCCCACTCTGATGAAATGACACATTCCTAGAAACACACAGATTCTTCCATTCCACTACTCTATTTAGCTTTCATTGCTATAAATACATTCTCCATATCTGAAAAAAACAATCAAATTCTATTGTGGAATAAGACTATGACACACTAACACACACCTTAAAAATAAAACCAAAACCACTGGTTCAGATCAAAGCCCATAAAACTCACCAGTCCCACCAGACTCATTATCTAATTAACGATGCTTTCCCGATTGCGTTCGGACTGTTCTATAAAACAAATTACCGACGGCTTTCCCTCCCCTAGCGCTTCTCAGTCACTTCCTTTTGGCTTTCACAACAACCCGTTAAAATTAACAGCACAGTTTAACTGTAGTAACACATATCACCACCTCTTGCTTTTGCTACTAAAACAGATACTAAAAAGCGCCATTTATTTCGTCATTTCAGAATGCTTTTTACTCTTCATAAGGTTTTAATGTACCTTCCTCTCTCCTCCATTTATGTACTTTTTTTCCTCGATGCGGACCCCAGGCCGCCGTAGCCCCCACCTGCTCCGGCCCCGCTCACGCCCAAAGCCCCGGGAACGTTGCAGGCGGGATCTCGGCTCCTCCCGCCGCGGCCCGCAACCCCCGGGCCTTCGGAGCGCCGCTACCCAGACATGGAGCGAGCCCCCGCCGGAGAGCGGGCCCGGGGCGCGGTGATCTATGCACCGCACCGGGCCGGAGCGTCCCGCCATCCCCTCACCTGGGGCTGCACGGTGNGGACGGGCAGGGCCCTGCGGGGGGCCTGCTCTCACCCGGGGGCGGTGCAGCTGCCAGAGGGACCTGCCCCTGCTCGGTGTCATCGCCCCCGGGTGTTGTCCCGGACGCGGGCTCGTTAACCGGCGCGCAGCACCAATTCATCCACCCGGGCGAGGTATTTCCAATTTTTATTCTAGTTTTCACAAAAAGGGGACATAGGTGGTAACCCACGAAAGGCTGGCTCACCAATCGTCGAAACTTGACACTATACATTTTAACAAAAGCATCAGCATTCCTTGGTTACAAATTACATAAGTCTACGTTTAATTAGTTCAACCCCCTATGTGGTAGCTATAGGTCTCGCTTCTCATGCTGATCAGTCTGGAGGTGCAGTTCTTCCTTCCATTTAAGTCTGGGGTCCGTTTTGAGTAGGTGGTCAGTGAGTTGGTGGTCAGGGTCTCCCACTGCCAGAATCTCCTTTTCGCAGTTACTGCTCAGTCCTGACTTCACTCCTGGGGGCTCTTATCCGGACAGCCCTTTTGTCTTGGGATTGTCTTTGCTTTTCCTTAAAACAAAAGATTAGCCAAGTGTATGATGTTTCTAAAGCAATGTAGGATAGGGAGGTGCTTTGAGATAGCCAGCACAGCTTCACCAAGGGAAAATCCTCTCTGACCAACCTAGTGGCCTCCTATGATGGAGTAACTATATCAGTGGATAAGGGACCAGCCGCAGGAGCCCGCCCGCTGTGGCCGCCGGCGGCTGAGGAGGCCCCGCGGCTCCGCTCCGGGAAATGTCCGCCCCGCGGCCGCGCTGACCGGGCCGAGCCGCCCCGGAAGCGGCGGCAGCCGAAAGAGCTTCCGGGCCGCCGCCGCCGCTGCCCCGCGNAATTATCTTAGGGGTTTATTAGTGTTTTCTTTCTTTCATCTGACCACTGCTCTTCACTGAAAGTGCTACCCCACACCAACTTACACTGCTCTGGATGATGCAGCCCCAGTACTGCCTCCCCCTGCCTCTGTGTACATCTCTCGTGATCAAAGTCATGTAGCTCAGCTTGCTGATTTGGCAGAAACCTCACCTGACAACAGCAAAGAAACCTAAAAGGTGATGAACTTTTACCTGGATCCACCCCATGAAGCAGTTTTCCACATAGCTGTGCAATGGCTCATGCTGCCGCAAGGGAAAGGAGCACAGGCGTTACCCTCTCTCCAGTGAGCTCCGGCTGTAGTGGAGTACACGCTCCTGATGCACTTTCATTGCTAGCATAACCTGATGTCTGCACAGGATGCCAGCCCAAGAAGCAACCCCCCATTCTCTCACTGGGTTTTTCCGCTGGCATTGCACCCGGTGGGACACACCTGAACTAACATTGCAGAGTTAAATGACAAATGCAGACAATGATACATTGTATTTAATACAATTACAAAGCTAATTTAAAACATGTTCTCTACATTTCCTCATTAAATTGCACTATTGGTGGGATCTGTGGGACAGCATCTCCACACAATACAAGCAAGGTGTCGCTGAGCAGGGTCAGATAATGAGTGATGTATCTTGGAGCAAAACAAGGGCCTAATGACTAAGCTGCTGTGTGAAAGGAGACCCACTGTTCTGCGCTGACCTCTGCAGCGATAGCTCTTTGCTGGTGCACAGGCTGCAACAGTACAATTAATATCAGTGTGAATGAAACATGAACAGCAATGTATATGTGAAAGCAACATAAAAGCAGTAATGCAAGGGTTAAAAAAGTGACCTAGAACACAGCTGAGAGCAGTAAAACTGGTAAACACTGAGGGCTGTGCAGTGTAAACAGAGCAGAAGGCCTGTGTTCTTGTGAACAGGAGGATGGTAGCCAGGTCAGAGTACGCTGTAAATGCCATCCCTGCCCCTACTGTCACAAGACAGAAGCAGAATGTAGCCATGGAGATATCCAAAATAAGGAAACAAATTGCAGAACAACCCTGCCTAAGATAAATAGCAGAT
>VYXC01009951.1:72790-120545 GCA_013397175.1 Platysteira castanea
CGGCCGCTGCCCGTTGGTGACGGCGCGGGCGGGGGGGGCGGGGCCGCTTTGAATCGCGGCGGGCCCGGGGCCGGGTGCGCCATGGCTCTGGAGCGGCCCGGCGGGGAGCGGGGCGATGCTGATGGTCCCGGCGCCGCCACAGCCGCCGGCCCGAGACGGGTCGAGGTGCCCCGGCCCCCCTCCATCGAAGAATTCACCATCGTGAAGCCCATCAGCCGCGGCGCCTTCGGGAAGGTGTACCTGGGCCGCAAGGCGGGCCGGCTCTATGCCGTGAAGGTGAGGGGTCGCGGCGCTGCCGAGTAGCCTCATGCGGGAAAGGGGCACCCCGAGGGGACGGGGAGGTGTGGCCCCGGCATGAGCCCCCAGCTGTCGGCGAGCGGCCGCCGCTCGGGCACACCCGGTGCCCCGGGACGCGCTGTCAGCGCGGCCATGCTCCGCTCTCCCCTCGCTTAAGTCCTGGACGGGCTTGGTCAGGGGACCTCTGGTAACGACTGCTGCTTTTATTAGTACTTCCAAGTAAGGGGAAATAACGACAAAAACCTTCCCAAGCGCCAGAGCGCTGTTGGCTTCTCGCTTGTAAACAGTTGCCATAACTGAGTCCCCGCAGCTGCTGCGCCTGCCCGGGGGCGAAAGCACCGTCTCTGAGAGGCAAGACGAGAATAAATTATAAAAAACGGTCGCATTTTTTTAAAAACCCAACTAAACCAGTTTTCTGTGTTGTTACACCAGGGACTAAAATCGATGCAGCTTGTCATTAGTAGGAACTTCGCCATTTATTTGTGCAAACTTGACTTTGTGATTAAAAGGGTTATAACAAGCTGCGTAGTACACAAAGAATAGGAAATGTAAGAATAGTAATATAAAATAGGCATTGCTCTGCAGAGCTATATATGTCTACATGGTTTTATCATGAGCATTTTAAGGTTAAAGCATTTATGTACTCTGTTTTGTTTTTCAGGTGATGAAAAAAGCAGACATGATCAACAAGAATATGGTTCACCAGGTGCAGGCAGAGAGGGATGCATTGGCTCTCAGTAAAAGTCCTTTCATTGTGCACTTATACTACTCACTTCAGTCAGCAAACAACGTCTATTTAGTGAGTTAAAAAATGGCTGTGGTGTTGTATGGTAGTCTTGAAAATTGAGTGTGAACTGTAGTGATATCTGAAACCATTTTTGTAATGGTATTTCTTAGTCACTTTTACATGTTTCTCAGAGTGCTTGAACAAGTAAAATGTCTTTGGGCTCTTTCTGCCCGTGTTCCATGCTGTTATAGGAGCTTTTTTAATAGCTACTCTGTCTTAGAAATATGTAGACATCTTAGGGAAAACAAGAAACCATTCCATTCAAGCAGAATCCAAGTGACGGAAAGATACTTCATGGCTCACTTTTAGGAGGTCTATTTGACTTATTGCCTGTGGTCAAATTTTGTTATGGTTGTTGGCCTACATGACAGGATGATAACCGAGTGGCAGAACTAAGTGCTGGTCCACACGGAGCACTGTGGAGCACAGCCGGACTTGTGTACAGCTTTATATACTGCCTTCACATGAGGATTCTGCAAAGGGTCTGGCACAATTTGTATGGATTGCTGTAAGCACACACAGGGAACAGCTAGATGAAATTCTGCGATAAGGTTACTATTCACTCCTACAATGCATTTTGAGTGTAAACAAAGGCTTCTTTTTCTGGAATTTCTGAAATGATGCATGCAGTAGAGGACTTCAGGGTGAAGGATTTGTAAAGGAGGTGTTAGAATCATTTCTGAGTGTGTGTGCATATATATATGTATATGGAAGAATATTGTGTATTGGAATGTAAGTACTAGTGAGATTTGCTGACCAAAACCCCATGAATGCATTCTTGGCATCAAAGAGTGAGTTTCAGAAACCCTGCTGACTTTTATTTTATTTTGAACATGACATGGGCCATCATAATATGTCTGCATAATGTTTTACTGGGTGTGTGTGTTCTTTTTACACTTTTTCATGTGTCTTAAATGCACAGTAGGTCTCACTGTTTGCGTTTTTGACAATTTGTGCTTATTTCACAAAGCCCAGGTCTGAATTTAATATTGTGTATAAATGATTGCAAGGTAAAATATTGAGATACTTTGATTTGTATAGAACAGATGGTCTTTGGCTTCAGGCCTTGAATTTCACAGGAGTACTTTGCATTTCATGTTCTATAATATAGAAATATATTCTATTAAATTAAATCTAGATTAATATATTGGTATAAATATAACTTTAAATATATAGTATTTAATATAGGAATATATAATGTAGAATTTTTGCTGTAGTCAGTTCTCAAATAGCTGCAGTCAGCTTTTTAATTAGCTTCTAAGAGTAATCTAGGCAAATAAAATAAGCAAATGGTCTACAGAAAGAAAATGTTTCATGTCCGCTGTTATTTGAAACTTTAATTTTTTTATCCAAGTGAAAAGTATTGTGTGGGAAATGAGGTTTGCACAAAGGTACTTCTATCTGCTTCTGCTCTTTGAAATCATATTTTTCTAGGGGTGAAAGGTATTTCAGTGTATTCTAGTGTATTCTACTTGCAATTTTAAAATATATTTTAAATTAAAAATTTAAAATGCTTGAATGACAGGTGATGGAGTACCTTATTGGTGGAGATGTCAAATCTCTTCTCCATATTTATGGATATTTTGATGAAGAAATGGCTGTTAAGTATATTTCTGAAGCAGCATTGGCTCTTGACTATCTTCATAGGCATGGAATAATCCACAGGTGATTTGGTTTTTTTCCTAACAAATAAGTATTTAGTAGTTTGGGGTTTTTTATTTTTTCACTCTAACACGTAACCATTGTCATTGTGGCAGCTACCACAGGTACCTCATTTGCTAGAGCTCCCGGAAGCTCTTTTTGCACTTGTGCACTGCAGCAATGTCGTGAAACAATGGCTAAAGTCAAATCTATCTGTGTGTGCTGAACAGACAAAATCACAGTGCTTTCCCTTGCCACCTCTTTCCCAGTCCAGTGGTGTATTAGTAGCTGTGATGGTTCAGGAACCCTCTGGGTACTGCACACATGTGCCTGTAGGACAAAGGGACACTGACTACCCTAGTGCTTCCCCACAGTGAGAGTTCTTCTTGCATTCAGCAGTGCTACAGAGAACACACATAAAGGCTTTTACTAGAGGTTTGCTTGTCACCTATAGGAGCTGCACATTAGTAAATAAAGTAAATGTTATGAGTATCTAATTTGTGAATGATACTTGTTGAGCTTGCTGAAACACAAAATATGCAACTCTTGACACGCATGTTGGTTTTTACAAAGCCTAGATGTTTGTGCCATATTTAATGCAAAATATGTTTAATTCTTTTGGTGCATTCCACAAACTGTAATCTTCTGCTGGCTAAGAGATGTTACTGTGAAACAGCTCTAACCAATGTTTTGTATTGTTTCTGGTCAGTTAACTTTTAGTATTCCTCACTGCTCTTTTTGCTGACTTCAACTTTATTCATATTTTCAGAGATTTGAAGCCAGACAATATGCTTATTTCTAATCAGGGACATATAAAGTTGACAGACTTTGGGCTTTCCAGAGTTACTCTGAACAGAGGTAAGAGTTGTCTCTATCCTTTCGGTTGTATTAAAATGTGTTTCTGCATCACATTTCCATATTCTTGAATGCTTTGCATCCCTGCAGAGGGCAGCTTTCAATTGAGTAAGTGCAAATGCTGGAGTAATACCTGAGTTCTAATAGGTAATTACTGATTAACTATGTGCTAGTAAGGAGTCTTGCTTTTTGCATTGCAGTTCAAAAGGTAAAATATTTATTCTTTGGGACAAGGGTGTATGAAATATGATTTAGAGCCCTTTCTTTGGAGGGATATGGATTTCAAAGTTTTCTGAAGTCTGCTAGGAGATTTCAATGGGTGAATGAGTAATTCTGGATTGTTCCTGTTTCTCTCACTACTTCTGCCCTTCAGTTCATGTCTCTCAGTCCTTGTATATATTAATTTCCAATAAATTAACTGAGACATTCCAGATATTAATTTGAGGGACAAGGGGAGGTGCTAAGTCCATAACAGAAGATTAGATCAGTGCTTTGGCATGTGAACGTTCTCTTTTCCAGTAGCAGAAAATATAGCTGAGTAGTCGTCGTGCTGTGGCACAGACTGCAGGTCTTAAGATGAATAGCCAATTTCTGAACTGGTTTGTACCTCCTTAGCCAGGTCATCCAAACTTACACTGCACAGCACCAGTTTACATTTTTTGAGACAGCTGCTGGAGGGTACATCCTTTTTATATAGTTAAAGGAATGTAGAAATTCAGAGTAGTCTATGGAATTTGATTCATGATTTTAAGAATATAAAGGAAAATCCTAAGTATTCAGTATTTTTTATGATATACTGCTTTAACTGATGTTCTAATGGGACAGGTTATTGTGTCTAGTTGAACATTATATGAAAGCTTTAAAGCTCCTTACTGCTAGCGAGCAAAAAAAAAAGTATCTAAAGTTGCATTTTCACCTATGGAAAATTCTTCTGTAGCTTTTTTGAGATGTCTTTTGGAGAGATGGCGGGTTTGGAATCAAATTTAGTATCCTACTCCACAAGCCATAAGGTGGAACTGCTGCCTAAAAACCAAAGCTGATATCAAATTAGAAACTGTAGTGCTTTTAGCATAGTATGTTGGAAAAGAAATTGGACTTCTACAACTTCTGTATGTATAAATTTATGGATGTATAGGAAGAAACAGCTTGGGTTGAGTAAGAATTTACGCGTAAGTCTTCAATTGGGCTTGGTGGCTTCATTTGTATGTTTGTTGAGTATATGACTAAGTTTTTTCTTCCTCTTCATGAAACTTAAGTAAATGTCTGCAACTTTGTCTTTGTGTAATATCAAAATGAAAACCTGACCTATTTGATTTTGGGTTTTTTCTCTGTAGAGATAAATATGATAGATATCCTTACTACTCCATCAATGGCAAAGCCAAAACAAGACTACTCACGTACTCCAGGACAGTTGTTATCTCTTATCAGTTCTCTGGGCTTTGTAAGTAATTTTCACTGTCTTTGAAGTACTTCATCCTTTTAGTTTATTTACTATCTTAAATTCAATAATTGGCATGATAAGGCTATTCTTGCATCTCTTCTGCCAGCTGGTGGAATGACTTACGATATGTTTAGAGTACTTTGAAGTTCTAAAGTGATTGTCTTGGACTATATTTTGAATTGCTGACTTATAAATGGGCATGGCCAAGCTTCAATGCAAACATAATAAACAATGGATAAAATTACAGTCTCAGTCCTGGATTAAGAATTTGTTCAAACTCCATTAACTTTTAACTATGCTTATTTCTGCTTGTTAGTATACTCCTGTTGGAATGAAAGTGCCAGGGCACAATTCAAGTCAATCATCTGACAGTCTGCATGGAGTGGTTTCTCCTCTACCCATGGCCCAAAAGGAAAATACCCCTCTTTCAACTAAATTGTTCAAAACACGTGAGTATACCAGGCCTTGTGCTGAGGAATACTCGGGCCTTTAAGGTTGTGGTCTTTTAATTTTATCTAAGTAGTGTGGACCCACTTCATAAAAAGTGTGATTTTGTCAGTGTCTTGCTGTCCACCATTCCTCCAGTGCTTTACATCTGACATGTGTTCACCTACACTACTTATGTCGTCTTCTAAAGTGATTTTGTTTGGTTGGATTTTTTCAAATCGTGACCCCTGAATTCAAAATTACCCTTTAACATTTTACAGAAATAGTGTCAGTTCTTGACATATTTTCACTTAAAATTGTTTAATATAGCAATGTATGTTTTCATTTAAATTGTCTTATCTTGTTGCTTTCTTATTTCTAACCTGAAATGAGAAAGAAGGGAACTATGCTGCTGATGGTTGTACTGCTTTTGCATTCTTGGCAAGTCCCTAATTCAAAAAATGCATGAATTGACTATGCAGGAAAGATGACAAGAGAAATTGTTGTCACACATAGCTTTCTATAGCTTCCTTTGATGTGAAAGCTTAACATAATGTCAAGTCAGTCAGTATATGTTGCCTGTTTGTATCAACATTTGAATTTTTATTTTCTCTTAAGATCTGGATAATCCTCAATCAATACCTGTGATGCCAGCAAGAAGTTTAACTCCTACTCTGCTTCAGTCAAGAAAAAGGTTTGGTACCTCCAGTGCCAGTAGTCAGTCTCACACATACCTGTCCAGTGTGGAATCAGAAAACTGCAGCAGCCCCAAGTGGGAGAAAGATGTAGAGGTCAGGACTGTTTCGTCTTCCCACTCTAAATTAAAATTATTTTGTACTTGTGTATGCAGTGTTGCAAACATCTTCTACTTACTTACTTACCTCAGTTATTCCAAGTGTTGAGAAACTTTGTTAGAGTAGAAGGAGCAGGGGTTGTGATTCCTGTTGAGGAGGATTTTGGATCAATCCGATATAACCTTTTTCTTTGAACAAATATTAGTCCTGTACAATATAACTGGAAAAGCAAATGCTATTGAGCCTGCAGCAAAGGAGTCAACAAAAAGGCTTCACTGACCATAAGTGTTTAGCCCTATCCTGCCCAAGGGGGGCACTGATGGGAGCAATGGCTGTTTGGAAGCTGAACTTATCCCTATAGCTTTATTTGCTGTGCACTGCAGACAAAAAAATTTCTTTAAAAGACAGAACTTGGGAAAATAGTAAACAAAATATAGTTCAAACTTCTACTAGCTGTTAAACTTGAAAGAGTTTAATGTTTTTATTACAGGGTTTTGTATCAACTAACGTAACACCAATAGTTATAGCTGATAATATTTTATCCTAAAATATTTTATCCTATTTTAAACTGTTAATGAAATTCTGCACAAACACAGACCTAAAAGAAAAGGCTGCTGTGCTATGTAGTTCCTTGCCATGATTCCTATTTAGAGCATACAGAGCAATTAACATTTAAGACAATTTATTAGTCTGTATCTTTCTGTTTCTTAGGCCTTGGTTTTAGTATTGTGCTATCAAAACATTAGTAGTATCAGATTTTCCTTTTGTCATCTCTGACATGTGATATACCACAGGGTAGTATGATGGGGTTTTTTTCTTTGGACTTTCTTGGAAACTGAAAACTTCCGTAGCTTAACTTCTTAACATAAAATCACAAATACAGTTTCAATTGCTCTATTGTTTCATCCTTAGGCATATAAAAATACAGCATTTTCTATTGTATTCTAGCTAGCTTATTTAATGTTCTTAAAAGAAGCCAAATTATCAAGTTATTCTTAATTTGGTTTTGACTTCTTTTGTATTTTGAAGTATGGTTTTTCACGAGTAGTAGTTAGAAAGAATGAGTAATGCTTGCAAATCTGCATTTTATTATGGAGGTTGTGGTAAAGTATTTGAAATTAAACATTTCTATAGTGCTGTAATTGTATTTTTCTTGATACTCAAAACTAAATCCTTTGCAGCACAGTGAAGATGAACCTCGTTCTACAACATGTGAAACCAGCAACAGTGGGTCGCCTCTCCTTTCAAATGTTATGTTGCCAAATAGCAAATGTATTGAAGTTTTAAGGAAAAAAGAACTTGAGTCTGCCATTTCTCCCATTGTCAGCAATGATTCTGGCAGTAGGCAGAAGCTGGGAAGTGAGCGTTTGGATATAGCAGATACTCCCGTGAGCACTCTGGATGTAAAAGGTGTAGTACGAAAGTGGATTTCTGAAAATAAGATTTGGAAAGGAAAAGTCTTTGTAAATAAAAGAGACATGACTAATGAAACAGCAGAGACTTCCAGTCTACAACAGTCACCTTCAAGGCAGAATGAGCCTGTCAAAGAGGAAGAAATGTTTGAAAAGCCAGGTATAAAAAGAAGCTTTGAATCCGTTGACACGAGTCCTTGTCAGGAACTTAACTATGTTAAAAAAACTAATGCAGAATATAAACGTGGCTGTCAGATCTCAGAATTTCCAGCAAACAAAGGGACAGGTTTGACAACAGAAATTCAATCCTTAATGCTTTGTAATGATGGATGCCTATGTGACACCTGCAAAAGCAAGGAAGAAGTTAAGAGTTTTATTAGTAACCAGGAAACAATAGGAAGATTGCTTACTCCAACTATAGCCAAAAATCTTATGTGTGATCTGGACGCAGACTGTGGAAAGGATGATGAAAAGGAGTACGTGAACTCAAGCTTTTTAGGCACTGACGATGACAAACCTTTAGGTGTCTTCAGTGCAGATTCTGACTTACTTCCTGAAGTTTCTGTTACAGAAAGCTATCTAGAAAAGCAGCTTATAGGTTTGGACAAAAGTGTTAAAGACCTCTCCTTTGAGGAACCAAAACCTGAAGCCGTGCTAATAACATCACCAGAGTCCCGAGATGCCTCACGGATCGGAGAGGAGGCACATACAGTCCAGGACTGCAAGTCATTACATCAGAAAAAGGATAATGACCAGAAACACGTGGAAGAAACTTACCTTGACACAGTTTCTCCTTCAGAAAAGATGATGGGAGCACTGAGTCTCTTAAAAAAAAGTGCTGTTGTTTTTCGGAGTTACAATAGTCCAATCAGTATATCCAATGTATCTGATCCATGTAGCATGGCTTCCTTAGATATAATGGATCTTTCACCTGCTTGCAGTGGCTCTTACCCAACAGCTATCACTCCATTACAGAAAGGAAGACCATATCAAGTCTATCAGGTAGGTAAGGAGACAGGTAGAAACTTTGTGCATGCATCGGACACTAGGGACCTGAAATTATTTCAGCTGTAAATTTAGGGAAAACTTGAGTAATTTGAGGTAATCTCAAAATGACTTTTTCAGACAGGGTTTCACTTACTGCACTTGTGTGGCCAAAATTATAATTTCTGTAAGAGTTTTGCAGTAGCTTTATGTTCACTGTTTGCCTTTGGCTCAACATGCATTGACTGTCCATCTCTGAGAAATCTTTGCTGTTACAGTGAATTGATTTAAAAAAACCTGTGCTGTTTTGTCTCATTCTGCTTCTAGTGCAGTGTGGTATTTACTGTGGGCAGTTACAGGTTTCCTAATGTAATGGGAAGCCTTTGATAATTTTTTATCTTTTTTTATCCTGCACCCTTCCCAAGACAGTCTGTAAATGCTGTTCAGCTGCTGGTAACTGCCATTGAACCTGCTACTTTCCTTTTTTTTACCCTGGTAAAATGTATACTGCCAAGTGCCACTTAAAAGCCTGTTACAAAGATTGATGTAAACAGTGATAGCTGCTGTGGATGTGACACAGGAGGAAGAACTTAGGGAAAAGTTTCTCAAAGAGTAGACATCTTTATGCTTCAAGACTGTTGAGATAAAGCAATGGAAGCACATTTCACACATACTTTTCAGGGAATGTTTTGTGACTTGTTCTTGACTTGTACTTAAGTATCAATTTTTTCATCCGTGACTAAACCTGGAGATGGGAGTTTCTGAGCTGGTTTTGTTTGATGTCTGAAATCTTTGTCCCATCTTTTAAGACCCCTCTTCGGGGGGATGCTGGCACACCATACAGGACTCCAAAGAGTGTTAGAAGAGGAGCTGCCCCCGTAGAAGGGGAACGCATCCTGGGGACCCCAGACTACCTGGCACCTGAGCTGCTTTTGACACAGCCTCATGGTAAGACAAATCAGCCATCTGTCAGTACTTGAAAGGTGACATCTTTACATTTCTAAATGTCCCTAGAACTGCAAACCCTTCAAACAGTAAGATTGGGAATTCTTCAAAAATAGCTAGTGCTAAGCTTTTGCCATCGTGGATGGCTGTGTTTGCTTCGGTTGCTCCTTCCATTCATTTTACTGCTTTCTCATAACCAGAGGTTTTGGTTGTCCATCAGTCTTGCTTGCTGCTTATCAGCATTGGAAGCTGCTTTGGCACCCTGAGACTTGTATATGGCTTAGGAGTAACAACTTGGTCATCCTGAGTGTCCTTAAAGATTCTTTGGGATGGGAAAGGGGGAACTTAGTGAAATTTTGGAGTGAAAGGGTTAAGCCTCCAATTATTTTTAGAGTGTCTTCTGTGTTTATTGATATTAAAGTGTTATGTGAAGCCAGACAATTTTATGAAGTTGCCTTAAAATCAGTTACTGAGTTGAGTGACCTCATGAAACACTTCAGACATCTGACAGGATCTTCTATGTAGGGGTGCAGCGGTAGCCATCAAATTTTTGGAGGTTGGTTTGTTTTTTGGGTTGGTTTGTTTTTTGGGTTGGTTGGTTTGTTTTTGAAATACTATACTAAAATAGCGCAACTTTGAAGGGCATAAATTTCTTTGTCTCAGATTCTGAGATCCACTGAGATTAACAAAAAGTCTGAAACGGTTTTCTGCTAACTTGAAAGAACCATTAGCAAAAATTAAATGCAGTGTTATCTATCTCTAATACAGTTGTTGATGTATAATTGCATTTTATTTCCCTGTCAAAAGTATACTACTATTTTGTAGAGCTACTAGTCTTGGGAAAATTATATGACAGAGAAACTTTAATTGCGAGTTAGTGATTACTATCCTGTGGAACAATAAAATTCTGCTAATATAAATTAATTGAAATTCCGTGAAGAGATTTAACAATTTAAGTGTAAAAACTGAAAATACTAAACATATAGAGTTGTTGTTTTGCACTTCCATTTAGAATTCCTGGTTATCTGGAGGATATTAAAACTGGATAATATTTTGGAAGTATAATCAGTGCTACTTAGACAATGTGAAACTTGGTCACAAGGTGATTTCTCTGTGGTTACCAGGTTTTCAGGACTTCAGTGAAAATTTGCAGAGTCTGGGGTTTATGTCAGGAAATTACAAATCTCCCATTACTTTCAGCAAAGCTAGGGTTTTTGGAACTCCAAATTTTCCCTCACTAAATATTTTGCATGTTGAGATGGTTGTAAATATACTTCTAATCCTAAATTAATTGTGTTACAAAACTATTTTATTTTTGTTTCTGACTTAGATTTAACATTGCCATCCTTATTGTGAAATACTACCTTAGGAAAAAATCTTCATTCCTATGTGTTCATACCATACTTGATATTCAGTGTCCGTATTTGTTACGGGGGTTTTGGCAATAATTGTAATATTTTACTTCATTGTCTTTTTGTATGCAGGGAGTCTGATCTCTGGTGAGTTTTCTATATTCTGTGCAGAACTAAAGTGTTCAGCATAACTGAACAGTCAAAGTACAACTGGATCACAATTTCTGAGAACATTGTTTGGGTGAACAATGTTTCTATATAGAAAGACATGTCCAATATGCCTCCACATAAAAATATGTGTTGCTCACAGAGTCAGGGAACATCAGTACCAGTGTGACTAAGCTATCAGAAATCACACATGTAACCATGTACTTCAGAAGGAAAGTCAGCATTCTTAAATTGTGTAATGGGAGGTGAACCCAGAGACACTTTTTCTCATTGCTGCCTTTCACTTGATTGCAGTCAGTCTGATTTACTTTGTCTATGGGTGAAGAAGGTTCAGGTGTTCAAGACCTGGTGTTACTGCTTCTTGCTTCAAATCACAGAATCATAGAATATCCCAAGTTGGAAGGGACTCACAAGGATCTTCGAGTCCAACTCCTGCCCTGCACCGGCAGCCCCAAGAGTCACACCCTGTGCCTGAGGGCATTGTCCAAACTTTTCTTGAACTCTTGTCAGGCTTGGTGCTGTGACCACTTCCCTGGGGAGCTGTTCCAATGCCCAACCACCCTGTGGGTGAAAAAGCTTTTCCTAGTATCCCACCTAAACCTCCTCTGGCACAGCTTCATGCTGTCCTTGGGTCCTGTTTAGCAGGGATATGGTAGGAGTTAATCTAATTTTAGTTAGACTTTGTGTGGAAAAAATTGCTGCTGAAACCTGGTTATTACATTGTTCAGAGTTGTGATCTTATTAGACTTTGACTGGACCTGGGAGTATTTTACTGAACATTCAAGTACTCTAACAGTGGATGTGAACTTACTGCTTTGATGTGCTTAGCTTGGTGGGGCACTCTTACCGCTATTTAATGTTGCTAAAAGTGTATTTCTTGGATGACCGGTTAAACACTTTGGTTTTCAGCATTTCTAAACTTAACAGTAGTCTTTGTGAAATGGCTCAAAACATTCATTTTCTTGGAGGTGTCTTAGGTTTTTTTATGTACCAAAAAAGCCAAGAACAATTAGATTTATTTAAAAGATTTTTTTTTTTTTTAACAGCGATTGTGGCATGGCTTGAAGATGCAGGAAGCTTAGAACACATGCAGTGGTGTCTGAGATTGCTTTGCCTGCTTGTTTTGATGTAGATAATTAGGAGATTGGCAAAAAGAACAAACCCCTGGAATGTGGAAAACCAGAGCTATGTAATAACAAAGCAGGAATAGCTAGTACCTACACATTGCCCCAGTCAGTTCAGTGTAACGGAAGGTAATGTGAGCGTCATGTGTGCTGGCTTGTTTCTGCAAGCTGCCTTCATGACGTTCACAACAATGTAGACAAATGAAAATTAGATTCAATAGTTTGAAGTTTGGAAAACTTTTTAAAGAACCAAGAGAAGGGCACAGGCAGCAACATGAAGCATTCATCCAGGCTCTAGAGCAGTCATGGGACGTCTGTTTCTTATCACAAAACAATCTCTTGAAGTCAGCTCCTGGATTCTCTGTGATGGGAGTTGATAATTAGATTGTTACTAAGAGCCCCTTGGTTTTATCAGTAAACCCCAGTGTTACCTATAATGAATTAAGGAGCAGAGTGGCTTTAAAAAGCCTTTTAATACATTTCTAATCTGCATGACTATTAGATATGACTTGTTTTGTCTCTTCATAATTTTCACGAAACTTGCAGCATTTAAACACTCCTCAAGTTTATGCTAATCTTCAAGTCTTTGCAAATATCATTTGTGTAATTGTAATGATGTGGATTTATTTTACCAGGTTCTGCTGTAGACTGGTGGGCCCTTGGAGTTTGTCTGTTTGAGTTTCTAACTGGAATTCCACCTTTTAATGATGAAACCCCAACACAGGTCTTCCAAAATATTTTGAAAAGAGGTAATTGTTTCAGTAATCATAGTAACTGTGTATTTCCAACGTTTGTTTTATGGTTTGAATTACAAATTCATTTGTATCTTTGTCTGTAGATATTCCCTGGCCTGAGGGTGAAGAAAAGCTGTCTGATAATGCCCAAAATGCAATAGATATTCTTCTAACAATTGACACTACTAAGAGAGCTGGACTGAAGGGTTAGTATTAAAATTGTTCTTTGAAACTAATAGCAAATTTTGAAGTGGTGATCTCCTCCTCCTGAAACTTAGACTAATAAACTTCAATGCCTAACTAGGTTCCATGTATAGTACCACAGAACTTAACAAGTTGTGGTATTTTCTGTATTTCTTGTGGGGTTTTTCCTTTTTGAACAAAGTAATTCTGGGAGTGGGCTGTTCTGTTGATTCTGGGGGTGTTTTTTTTAGATTGAACTTCTGTTTTGCTTTACTGCTGTTCTGCTGTGCATTTTCAGTGTTTGACATCTGATGTACCAAAGTCTTCTCTTATCTAATGAGTATTTAGAATTTTTAACCTAAGTGACATTGGGAACTTTGATTAAAAAATGGTAGTTTGAGAGAGGAGTCTCCTACAACAAACAGTTAATTCAGAGAGCAGTTTTTTCTTAGGAATCAGCCTGTCTTTGCTGAATGTGTAGGAGAATACAAAGTTGGACAATACATCCTATACAAAGTCTGCTTCTTTTTTCCCCATTTCCTGTTGTTAACAGTGACTATGTTTTATTTTTAAAAAGTTGATAACATGAAAGAAATTTAGAGTGAGATATTTTGGAAATAGAGAAAGAAATCTTATGAGAGCTGCTCAAGGAATCACTAGAGAAGGAAGTTACTATGGAAATGCTTACACATAAAAAGACTAAATGCTAGAAGCTGAAATCAGACCAAATTAAATCAGAGGAGATGCGGGATTATGAATGAAGATTATGTCAACAGAAAATCCTGTGGCTTTAATATTTCCCTTGGCTTTCAAAAAGCAATTTGAAAGTGTTTTAGTTAAACACAAGCTATTGTCTTTATTTCTGGATTTTAGAGTGAAATCTAATTGCCTGTCAAGGACAGAAATTTAAAATAGATGCCATAATGGTTTCTTCCACTCTGAGCTTCTTCGACATTCATTCTTTAAGATTTACAACTGTATCTGGCCTCTTTGTCCAGTGTATAGGCCACTGAAGTGAAGTTGTATGAGTAGTTTTCAGGACAACCATTAAGTTTTTCTTGGTGTATCTGAGTTTCCATCACTGTCATCTTCTCTCCCTGATACAAAATGTGTGCTCTCCCTTTTATTGCTACAGCATGGAGCCTTTTGTACTGGGAAATCCCAGTTATGTTGTAGTGCTGTGCTTCTTAAGTTTAATCTTTCTGGATAAGAGCAGCTTTAAAGCCACTTTTGGCTTAGTGCACTGTTTGGAACAGGTTCCCTGGTTGAGGGTGGCAGCTACTTGTCATGCCAACAGTTCGATCCTACTGAAGTTGGGGGTAATCAAAGCCCAATTACAATTTGCACTTTTATGAACTTCTAAAAAGGAATATAGAGCAAATCTACTGACAGTTATAGATGAGGGAACAAAGTGACTATGGGGCTTGGACATAAAGAAGTTTATAATGCTTATGTGAACTTCTGTTTCAGAGCTGAAGCATCACCCCCTCTTCCATGGGGTGGACTGGGATAATCTCCAGAATCAAACTATGCCATTTATACCTCAACCAGATGACGAGACTGACACCTCTTACTTTGATGCTAGAAACAATGCTCAGCACCTGACTGTGTCTGGATTTAGCTTATAGCATCAAGATAAGTGAACATTCTCCATGGTTTTGCACACTTACAGGTTGTCTTGTAACTCTAATGTGGTCTTAGCTAAGTTTCCTGGCCAAATTTAGTGTATTTCAAGTTACCAGTCTATTTTTATTATAGCCTCCTTTATTCTAAAGTGGTATCAAGTGCCTTTGTGCTACTTTTTCTCTCACTGCACCTTACTAAGAGGCCAGAGCATTGCGTTTCTTGGAGCTAATAACGCTTGGCAATAATGGGACTTTGTAATAGCAGTGAATTATTCCAGTTAGGAAGTGTGGTGTTATTTCTCAGCTAAACATGATAGGGAAAGGATAGAAATGATTTCTAATTGTATCTAATTAATAACTTACCTATTGGTGGTTCAATGTGGTGACGGGTTGGGAGCAGTCCTTTCTGACCAGTGTGAATATATATCCACTGTGCAAAATTGGTCATTTCTATTCAAGATGGAAAATTGAAATCTTAATGCAGCATTGAAATGTCTTGTCTTCTGTTTCTCTTATTCTGAAGAAGGGACAAGAAGATACAAAGGTGTTCTAAGTTAACTCAGCTAGAAGTGGCATGTGAGAGTGGCAGTAGTTCCTCTGGTTATCCTTTCCTGGATAAATGGGGCAGGGAATGGATACAGTTGTCTGTTAAACAACTGCTCTAAGTTAATTGTTGCATTGTAGCCACTTGGGCTGTAGGAAGCTGTAGTGAACATACATTTTAGTAGTTACTGGTTTTATATAGAAAATGCCCAGTGTGTATGTGCTCACTCTTGTCAGATGACAAGTGACAGGTGATTTTTGTGTTTTCTAACAAGTAGTATTCACACTGAAGCTGCCAAATATTAAAGACTGTAATGTATTGCAGACTAACAGACTGTTCTGTAAACTCACAGCCAGGGACTGGGTTTTGACTAGAACATAAGATAAAAGTGTATATTCTGTATTATAAACCTGAATTAGGGGGATTATATTTAAATTTATCTTTAAATGCGATACAAAACTTGTGTCTGCTAGGTCCTAGAGGTTTATTTGTAGATAATCCTGTTTAAATAATCTTCAGTATTTTTCTTGCATAGATATCTCTAACTTAAAGAAGATTCTAATTTTTCAGGTTTATACATGTTAGATAAAGATCATTTGTGCTAGCTGGTGTTGCCAGCCAAGGGCCACGTGCCAGAACCTAAACATTTTGCCACTGATTTTTGCCAAGTGGCTTTTGGTTTCATGAACTGACCCTTTTTGTAGCTGTAGTGAGTTGTCCCTTCATTAGTCTGCTTCCTGGAAGACAAGATTTATTGACGGAATTCTGAGCAAACAATGTCTGCCAGGCTTCCTGCTGTCCCCTCAGGTTGTTGGGAAAGGAATGGGAATGGTGAAGAAAAAGGAAGTTTCCTAGAAAGACCTAAAGAGAGCTGATTCCTAATAGCGCAGAATGACCAATCCCAGCTCTTGGTGTGATAGCTCAAATTTGTGAAACGGTATCTTGGCAAGTTACAAAACATACAGTGAATCTCACTCCTTTGCTAAGGACTGCAGTTTCAGAAAACTTCTAAATTGTTCAGTCTCACTGAAATTGTTACATGATGGAAAAGGTGCAAACAAATTAACGCACTACTGAAGCAGTATTCATAGACAACATTCTCTGAAAATGATAAGTTCTTTAGTGATTTTCCTGTGTACCTGTTTTCCTGTGTATGTAGTTAGAATATATAAGCCTGGAGTAGGAAAGTACCTTAATCACTGGTATTTTATGGAATTTATTCTTCCGTTTATAGTAATCTGGTTTAAGAAAGCAAGTGTTACAAGAACTATGATTACATGCTGAAGAAATAATATAAACTGAACACCACAACAGCTTTGTCTTCAGTTCTTTACAAATGGTTACACCTGTTCCCATTTGGCAGTATAACATATTCCCATCAATGTGGAAGAAACTTGTTGCACTGATACAATCTTTTTTAACCCCTTGAAATAGTTCTTAATCATCTAAAAGGGTCAAGTAAGCTTCTATAAAAACTTTATTCTAAGATTGTGAGGTTTCTGCCAGTTAATTAACACAATACAAAACCCCAGAATCTGTAGAACAGTAAATAGGCCAACTGACAAATCTGAAAGTTTATTGTAAAGTTATCACTACACTGCTGTCCAAAATTTAAATTCTGCCCTATTAGCCCTGAAGATATTGCAATACCCTGTTCTCTTCATTATCTTGCATTTATCCTGGTTGTAGGAAACATGGAGTTGAATGTCAGATGTTGATTGTTGAGATTTGTGATGTGGTTTTGTTTGTTGTGGGCTGTTTTGGTTGGTGGAGTTTATCTTTTGTAAAAAGGGGACTCCTAGCTTTATTGTTCAACATGGAATTCCTTGTCAACTCTTAATCCCGCTGGTTTTGCCCCACTTGCTGCTTGACTTGAAATACTACAGGTAAAAGTTTAAAAGGTATAATGTAGTAGCTGGAAGAGATTTAAAGTTTCTTCTCATTAGTAATGGTCTACAAATAATTGTGTAGGCTGACAAAAGTTTCCTGATCCTTAGGAGCTGTGGAATACCACTTGGCAAGTACTCCAGCTGTTATATGGTGCTCTCTGAAGGCCTGAACTTTCTTTATGTGCAAAACCTACACATGAATTCTGTAGCTTTCAGCTTATCTTGGGAGAAAGTTTACCAGACATTAGCATAGTCCATCTAAAAACTACTGTAGAGATCAGTGTAGCACTTCGTTATTCAGAAGCAGCAGTTTTGGACAGTTATTCCCAGCCCTCATGTGCTGTTGGGCTCCCCTACACACAGGGCAATATTTGGGGGCCAAGGTGCTGAAGTGCTGCCTTGTGTAGTCAGAGGTTACAGTTTCAGCATGATGAGGTTTACCCATGGTTAACTCTGGCAATAAAATGCATTCTTTTCCTCTCTACTCCTTTCTCCAAAAGTTCACTTTGCACTTACTTCAAAACTCACTCTTTAAAAATTCGCTTTACTTTTGTGTTAATATATAAAATAAAATAGTGCAGTTGTGCTGCTGCTTCTGCATATTGTTTTTCTTTAAACTGTGTTACTTTTGCCCCTGCTGAGAGTGTGGCACATGGATTTTTACACAAAGAAACCCTGACTGCTTCCCACTATCTCAGCAAAGACAATAAGTAAGGAAATACCTACTACATTCTAGTACAGGTGTGCATGTCCTTCAGTTAGTTCACAACTTGCTAGCCTGTGCCTGCAATCTTTAGTACCAGCTACATTTGTGTACTTAAAGGCAGCAAAGTCCTGAGCGGGCCCTATAACTCATGGGAGTCTCCTCCTCTGCATAACTACAGTGAATCAAGAAAGGATGGTAGCTCCATCTCCTCAGCACTTGCTCTGCTGCCACAGCACCAGAACAGAAGAAACAGAGCTGTGAGGATGGAACAGCTGCACCATGCACACACTTAGACCTGGCTCTGCTTCCGTGCTCTCAGCTGAGCAGCGCTGAGGGGGTGGAATGTTGCTAATCTGGTTTGATAAAGAGCAAACTTCTGCCTTTCAGGTGAAGTTTGATTCTCTGCAGAAAACCAGCTTGATGTTTGCTTCACAAGTGCAGTTTTGGGCTGGGTCTGCCCCCTTCCAGTGCTATTGCAGAACTCATTTGGTTCCCAGCCCTCCTGAGGAGAGCACAGGCTGAAACTATGTAGCTCAGGTCTGAGCTCCAGCCATCTGCTTATGTTATTGCCTCGACATCAAAGCTGTGTCTCTTTGCACCTGGGAAAATTATTAAAAAAAAAAGAAAAAATCAGTTTTCCTTACCTTAGGCTGAAACACCAGCTAACTACGAACCTGTTCAAATTATGGTGAATTTGAGATAGGCCCACTTCTGAGTTACAAGTGAAGTGTTACTCAAGTGATGTTCTGTATTACAACTTTCAGGTTGAGACTGATCGATTCTTCATGGTACAGCCAGCAGGCTCTTCTGTACAGTCACAGCATCCAATGTACAGCATTTAGTAAATATTAAGTTCAAGATAAAATACAAAATATTAAGGGATTGATTTATTGAAACATGAATAAATAACAAGGGTAGTACAAGCCCACATTTATTTCAGGCGGAAGTTAACAATTAAGTACCTCTGGGAATGTCTGTCCCCTCTAAGAGCTGGACCCCTACAGGTGACACAGTTCTGAGCTGGGGGAGGCACTCCAGGGTGTTTTGTCCTGGCAGAAGACATGCTGCTTCAGGAGCTTGGGGTTTTGATGTGACCTCCAAGCTTGAGCATCCTTCCTCTATGATTTCTGTCCCTTATGATAAGAAATCAATCACTTTAGGGATTTTAAGATCAGGCATAATTGTTTCAGGTCCTAGCAGAACTTCCCTCCCAAGATAAGCTTTGTTCAAACCTGAGTTTTCAGTACATCTCATGCCAAAACTCATCTCTAGCACATGAAACCATCTGCTTGTTACAGCAATCTTCAAAGAGGTTACAACTATTTTATTTTTTAATTCAGCTTTACAGTAAGAAAATCAGAAGAGGGGGAAAAATAACTAAAAAAAAAATTGCACATAACTAAAAAACAAGATTAAAATTTCTCTGGTAAAACCAACATTAAATTCTGTGATTACATTTTTATACAGTATAGTTTGTATGAAAAATGTTTTCCAAACTATAAAAGATTTTCAGGAAGGGCCAAAAAAACTTTCTTTAAAAATTATTTGTAGAATGTAATCCGGGTGGAAAATGAAAGCACATCAATAATGGTGAAATTTCTGGAGATTCAGAGCTTAACTATGGATTATGTTGTCATATAATTCTTCATGGCAAACTGTAAGTTTTCTGTCAAATCTAATTTTAGTGCATTTGCATTGTCCAGAGGTTTAGACAACTTAAATATTAATTTATTTTAAAATAAGTGTAAAGCATGCTTTAGTCAAGCAAACTTCACAAGGTTGTACCTCCATCTGTATATAGGTTAATAAATACTCTGGGGGGGAAAAAAATATCAGCTCCAAAATTAGCTGAAAAGGTTTTTTTGAGTGGAAGTAGAAGGATAGGAGAGACATACCAGAATTGATATGTTTCATGATGTGACTTGGGGAAAATCCACAATAGATTAAATCTTACTTTAACATAAACTGCCATCAGAAAACTTACAGTGCACTGAGCTTTTTAAAAGCTTAGAGCTAGACTTACAGAGCTAGTTTTCATCTCATTTTAAAGCACCTTGTGCCTAAACTATGCATTTCAGTTAAAATAAGCTGTTGTCAACAAGAATACAATTATGAAAGTTGATAGGGTGCAGGCTCTTTACATGGATCCCTTGTACCACACACTGTTTCCAAACTTGTATTTGACAGTCCCCCTGTTATTAATGGCTCTTAACTTTCAGGATATATACAAATTCCCAAATCTCCTTTACAATTTTACAGGATAAGTGAAGGATTCAACTTCATTTCTGACCAGTTTATATGGAAATTGCCCCACAATGGTTTAGCAGCAAAAATAAGTTGAATTCCTCAGAGCTGTATTGTATTTTTCCAACAGCTTACAATGTATTGAATTTATAGTTTATTAGAGCTTTCACCTGGTAATATGTAACCCTGTGGAAAAACAGGCAGGGATCATGGGATTGTAAAATTATTTCAATGTTAAAGTGACAGCTTTACATATTTTTGACTTATTAACATCTTACAGAGATGTTATTCTCTTCATCAGCTGACATCAGCAAGGCCAGTAATTACTGAAGGCCCATCCACAAGCACATTCCAAAATAATTATTGTTCATATGGTTTTGAGGATGGAATTATTAAATTTATTTGTAACCTAGGAGCTGTGAATCATTCAAGTTTCAATAATATTAGTCCTTAAACGTTTAGCTCAAAGGTAGTACAAAATATTACTGTAACATAAGGAAGATCATCCCAAATTCTGAGATTTGATGAGAATTCAGACTTCCTTTGCTTTCCAGGGCCATCTTCTCCTAGAAGTCCTTAAGCATAGTCATGAATTCTCAGTTCAGTTTTCTAGAGGAGAAAACAAATGAGTTAGTTTAATGTACCTTCAAATAAATACGAGATGACTTCTCATTTGTCTAAACAAACAAATCAATTAAGGTTGCATGTGAAAGGTTTCCATTTCAATAATACACAACACAGTTCAAGATACCTGAAAATTTACCCTCTTACACCAAGGAGTAGAAAATTCATTAAGAATTTGGAACTGCAGATGGAATTCCTCAGAACAATCCCTGACTCCACGTCAGTGGTGTGCTGGCTCAGCAGAGCAACACTTGAGAGCTGTTTTCCCCATGACTCTAAAAAACTTCACAATTAGAGAGTTCTAAAATCATGTGCTGAATCTAGACAACTTCTATTATTACAAAATTATATTTCTATCTGAGTTTAGGGCCCTCAGGAATCAGATTTTCAAGCCTTCTTCGGTGAAGGCTCCAGTATGAGTACCCAGATCTTCAGCATTAAGTTTCCCATACAGGAAGAGGGGACAGGTTAAGAGGTGCTGTACGGTGGGGTGCTGGGAGGGAGCTGAGCTACCCCTGCCCAGGGACAAGAGCTAAACACAAAGCTCTTGGTTACAGAAGGCTGTCCCTCCACCAGTTACATGGAATTTGCTCCACTGTGCAGAAGAGTTTAGAATTCATGGCTCCACAGCTGCGGCGTGAGAGAATTTTGCATGGTAGCAGAGACTCGTGATTTCTGGGTGGTTGCAGGGACAGTTCATGTAAGTTTAAAAACAAAAGGACACAGACACGGTCAATGCAGGCACTGTGAACAGCTATTGCCTAAGAGCTAGCACACCTTAACAGAGCACAAGCTGAAACTGGCTACGGGACAGGAGAGCAAGACTCATTTTGCAATTCCGTTTTTCTCACTCAGTGTACTTGATCAGCTTCCTACGCACTGCTGAAGGAGATGGAACTCCAGGTAGAAATGTGCTGCAGAAGCACATAGTCCTTAAATTCTGGCTATGAGTAGACTTCTTTAGAAACAGAAAAGCTGAAGAACACAGAAAATTCTTTAGTTGTTTCTGTTCTTGAAGTTCAAGTTCACCTCAAAACAATCCATGAATGAGTGAACAAAACATGGGGCTATGCTATCTCTGTGTTTCACACCAACACTGGTATTACCACTGGTACAAACCCTGGTGTCCAGAACTCAAAAAGAATGTTGAAAAACTGAACCATTTGGGAAAGAGCCACAAGAATCATCCTAAGACTAGTAAACAATTTTAAAATGAGATTCCAATTGCTCCATTTGTTTTGTTTAAGCAAGGGATTATGAGATGACCTGGTGATAGTAAAAAACTACCCATGGAAAATACATCACAGGCTCTTTGTCAACTACATATAGGAAAATCTAATGGATGAAAACTGAAGCTAGATAAATCCAAACTAAAAGTAATGTACCATGTGTTTATTCATCGAAGCTCTGAATCACTAGGACAATATACTAGAAAAATTGCTTGAAAGGGTGCTTTTCTAAAAACTGGTTTCTGACTGAACCAGTGACTGGATTGAGAGTGCTACAGAGATCGGAACAGATGATCAAAAAAGGTTTTCAAGAATAACACTGTTCAGAGAGAGAGGGAGAGAACACAGCCATGCAAGAGCAATCAGCAGAACACTGAAATTCATAAAAGCTTCATGTAAAAATACTAAAAAAAATGGTTTGATTTAAAAAAACCCAACTTTGTCCTTGCTGACAAGGGGAAATTTCCATTTGCTAGTGCAAAGAATGAGCAAAATGTGTGTAACTGCCCAAAAGCCTTAGCAGTGCAATCTCTGGTTTCATCAGACAGTGCAGCAACACCAGTGGTGCTGCTGACAGCTCTGAGCTTGGGGAACTCCTTGGCTGATTTGTAGCCTTTGTAGGCGATGTATTGTTTACAAAAGCCATGGGCTGGGCCCAAAGAGTAGTGATCAGCAACAGAAGTGTAGCTGGATGCCAGTAATTAGTGGTGAATGCCAGGGGTCCCCACTGGGGCCAGTCCTGTTTAACACCTTTAGCTGTTTGCATGATGGGGCAGAGTGCACCCTCAGCAAAGTTGCAGATTACACAAAACTGGGAGTGGCTGACATGCCAGAGGGTGGTGCTGCCATCCAGAGGGACCACAACTGGCTGGGAAAATGGGCTGACAGGAACCTCACCGAGTACGAGGGGAAGTGCCTGAGTCCAGCACTGTTTGGAGAAACAACTCCAGCCACCAGTATGTGCTGGGGCCTGCCCAGCTGGGAGGCAGCTTGGCAGAAAAGGATCTGGGCATCCTGGTGGACACCACATAAACATGAGCCATCAATGTGCCTTTGAAGCAAAGGCCCATGGTATTTTCGGCTGCATTAACCGTTCCAACAGGGTGAAGGAGGTGATTCTTCCTCTCTACTCAGCATTGGAGAGGCCACACCTGGAGTGCTCTGTCCGCTTCTCGCTACACGAGAGACATGGACAAACTGGAGAGAGTCCAACAAAGTGCCACCAAGATGATTAAAGGACTGGAGCATTTCTGAGGAGAGAGAAACACCGGCACAGGTTGCCCAGGGAGGTGGTGGAGTCTCCCTCCTTGCAGATATTCAAAAGCTGCCTGTACACAGTCCTGGGCAACCGACTTCTAGGTGTCCCTGGCTGAGCAGGGATGTTGGATCAGATGACCTGCAGAGCCCCTTTTCAACTTCAACCACTCTGTTACTGTGGTTTACCACAAGAGAGAAAACTATACCATGAGAACTAGCAAACATTAAAAAGCTAGAACAAATTCAGCTAATTCTCCTAAGGTCCACAAACATGCAAACTCTTTGCAGACTGACAGAGAAAAAAAATGTAAAAGCCAAGAGCATACTAAGCTAACAAAATCAGGTATGAGGCTGAAGTAAGCAGACAGCAACTAAAGAACACTCACTTGATCTGATGCTTAGAGAGCTGAGAAAAGGCAAGACCAGAGTACAAGTGTCCTTCAGCTGAAGGAAGTCAAGGTAGGTGTTACAAAAATATTGTAGTAAGGTGTTAGTAGATGGTAAATATAGGTGACGGATGGCACTCTACAAAGGATGTGATAGAAAAAAAATTCTAATGGCACAAGGGGAATAGGGAGTCTAGAAGCAGTGAAAATGGCTCAAGAGGATATGAGGAGTGAGAGGATCATGGAGACGCTTCCAAGCTATCCAGCCTCACCCACTTGTGTATGCTCGAAATTATTTATACTGCATCACATTTCATAGATTTAAACATAAATTGCCACATATAAAGCATACTACATATAAAGTCAAATCAACCTATACTTTCCTATATTGACAAACTTTCAAGGCAAAGAATGTTATGTCCTGTCTAAATAACACAATAATACTACCTATTGGTTTAAACAGGTGACATAGTGTATGTGTTCTGCTGAATGCACTTCTTTACCTTCGCTTTCTTTGAAGATACACATGTACCAACCACTGGGCAATAAATGGCCACACAATAGCAAAAGCTAAAATACCAGGAGAAATTTCAAAGGGCCACCATGATGGTTTCTAAGGAAAACAGAAAAAAATTCCAGTCAGCAATCTATGTGCACGTACTGAATACCACCCGTATACTTCTCATCACTTCAAATGCAATAGTACCAAAGCAGAAAATAATAGTAAGACCAAAAGAAAAGATTAATCTATCAAGTAATTTCCTCAGACAGATTATTTTTTATCTCCTAGTCAAGGAAGACACAATACAAAAAGCAAAAGTGAGAGCTAGAGATAAAATATTCTTTTTTTTTTTCACAGTTCACACTTTTTACAGATTGTAAAAACAGTATTTTACCTTGACAGAGGAGGGAGGCTGGTAATTTGACTGTAGTGTTGCAGATTTTGCCTTTAAATACAAACAAAGGCTGGTAAGTATAAAAAAGGAAATTGCAATTAAAATTTTTCTGCTTCACGAAACAAGAATATGAGGTTTTTCATCTTGTGATGGCTTTGCAATCTGCATATATCACAGTTTAATGCACAGCACCACCCCGATGTGATCCCACATAGCTGCTAAATTACCTCTCGTTTCCATTACTCTTTATTGTCATTTTATCATATCTCTATGTCTTAGAAAATGAATTAGTGTCACTTACTGGACCTCTTTACAGTTTTTGAGGGCTCCCCTGCTCAATTTGTCATTGCAACTTTCTCAACTCTGGTCCAGTTCCAACCCAGAGCAGAAATCACAGCAGCTTAATTTGCATGACTGCATGTCTCACCACCAGTCTATACTAAGGTCAAAAGCACTGTTTTCGTTTGCCCTGGGCTACAGCTACAGCCATGTCCAACACCATAAAGGAAAGAGAATACTCTGTTCCATGTCTTCCAGGCAATCCTGAAAATGGAAGTACAAGCAACTTTTCAAGACTATTCCCATACATTATTGTGGTGCTTCCACAAAAGCAAAGCAGCTGGTTTTCTAGGTCTTTCATAATTTATGTAAGTGTGAAACAGATGCTTCTGTTTCTCCTTAAGTAATAACAGCAAGCACAGCATGAACTGCTGGGGAAGAATCTTTTACTCTTCATATATTGCTCAGGCAAAGAAAGAAAATCAATCTGTATTTAATCAAACATTAGATTCTTGAATATCTGTGATGCAGCAAAATTATGGTTTTAATAAATCCTTTTTCATGGCTGCCTTAGATTTGGAACATGTGCATCCCATAGGATACTGCTTGTACAGCTTGCTTATTCTCATGTAGATCGAAATATATCAGCAAGTCAAACAAAACCAAACATTTTCAGGTTGCTGGTTCAACTATATTCACAACATGTTTTATTCTCCCAAAGAATACAGTATTTCCATTGAAACAGAAGGAAAAAGAAACACTGTATCAATACATGTCTACACTTGCTTAAGAGTTCTATTGGCTGGATGAGGACACAATGTACACTTCCAATAAAGCTGGATTACTTCACAAGGAAAGAAAGCTATGAGCAATCAAGTCTTTTGCTAACTGAAAAATGGAATCTGAAGTTCTGCCTGCAAACATTTACCATCTGAAAGATAATTTCTCACTTTCTTTGAAAATACTTTGAATTCTCTGGGATCATGGACTACTAACATTAACTATGGAGTCTCCATATAGAGACTGTGTAATGTGTATCAATAACTATGGCTCAGATAGTCTGATCAGAAATCAGTGAAATAACATATGGTTAATTTCTAGGTCAAAATGCATGATTTTGCTCACATGTACCAGAGTCCTGAATTGTGCTCCTAAGAGCAGGTACCAATAGGAAATTTTAAGGTGGACTCAGCTAGAGAATATAACTAAAATGTCTTTACAGTTTAAGAAAATATTGTCTGAAATTTTAATCTGAAAAAGCAGACAAATATCCAAGGACACTTAATAAAAGGTGATCAAATAACTCCAAAGAATAGTACCTGTGATGCTGCGACGGCCTCCAGCATATGCAGCCTCTGCAGGACATTCTGCATGTCCTCCTGCAGCCGCATCAGCACCACTGCAATCTGCTCATTGAGGCTTCCCCGGGGACCTCTGTCGGAGCCCCAGCGCTCACCGTCCCCTCCATTGCCCATCTGGCCACCCTGGGAACCATCTCCTAAAGGCTGAAGTCTATGCCCTGTTTTGAGGGAGGAAAAACAGAAACACAAAACACAGAATGGGCTATGACTCTACTGAAAATGTTTAACATTTTCCTCCCTCAGTTTTCACCCTGGAGTGTGGTACTCCTTGTCACAGGCTGTATTCAGACAGTTCAGCAGCACTGGGAGGTCACTGAAACGTCATCTGAGATGTTTCCCTACAGCCTCAGTGTGACAGTATCATTCAAATTCCTAGAACTGCAAAAACATTTAGAAAAAGCTGTTAATTCACAACCAGTCAAGTTCAGCAGTAAATTCTGCCCTAGCAAGAAGTTAGGATCTGTCTTACTATGTGTTTCAAGTTTGGCAAAGTGTCCAGCTGGAAAACAAAGATCTCTGGAATACAGTGATAAGGAAACATAATTATTTGAAATCTACAATACTTGCTTAAACTAGATACAGCTACCACTAGCCTGTCATGTTTCTGCCTCTTAAGTAGCAAACTTCAGTAAAACAAGAGAGAAGAGGAGATAGTTAACTATAGTATGTTCTTCATAAGGGTTTTCAACATAAATGTTTTATTTGGATTTTCTTTTTAATTTTTCCATCTGATTACTTATAGGTGCTATACAAAAAGGCATGCTATATATAAATAAAATACGTTCTGCCTTTTTTTTTGGTAAGTATAGGATAAACTAATTTTATCCTTGACTTTACAGATCATACCACTGGAATATGGTGCTGCTTGTAGGTGACAGTATTAGAAGTATTATGGAATTAAGAAGCACAGAGGTTAAACATAAATTGAACATCTGGGCTATTATGTGATTAAGAATCATTAAGTTTTAGGAATCATAATGGATAGTATCAGGATCACTCAAAGGTGTGGCTAACATTCCAATTACATACAAAACAATGTGTCACTGATACCTTTCCAAGGCATTCCATAGTTTCAAATAAACCACCAGAGAGATATAAATGCCTATGTATTTAACAATAAATATGTAACTTCTAAAGGAACTCTTCTCAGGCACAGACTGGTTTTGAGGATTACATTTCTAAAAACCCAGGTGCCATAAGCAGCAGCTGGAGTATAAGTTACCCACTGTAATTAGCATTTTGTCATCTATTTTATTGTGAAGAGCAGAAGCACTATACACATGACTGTCCCATAGGACAGTGCTGACAGGTGCTTCTCAGGCACCAGTAACTTATGGCAGTGAGGAGGAGAGTGGGGAACACAAATACAGGGTCACAGTACCTCTCCCTCTTCTGACATTGTAGAAATCTGCTTTTTCTCCACCTTTTTTCTCCTTGTGAGGACCCCCATTACTGGCTTTGCCATCTTCTCCTCCACATTTGACTTCACCTTGTTCTTCAGCTACTCCCTCTCCAGTATTTCCAGGTTGGAGATTCCCATAAGTTATGCAAGTACGCCTTGGAAAATCCGTATTTTCTAACAGAAGACTGTGATCTACATCCAAGAAATGGGATGAATGCTTTAAAGATCCTTTAGCTGATGTGATGATCTCCAAGGGCTACAAATTAACATTAGTAAGTAGTTAAATTCTGTAAAATATGACAGTTAAACATTAAAAAGGAAAAAAATATCATCTTTACTTTCACATTAAGAAAATACTTTGTGCAAAATTAAGACTTTTCTTTTGAGGGCAGCAGTTGTTTTCCTGTAGAATATACTTACTACTGTCTACATGTCATTTCCAGATTGAGAAGGCATTTCAGGCAAATCTCACAACAGTGATACCACAGGAATTTCTTTAGACATTTCCAACATACACTAATACTCAATAACTACTAAAATAGAACATTATGGTCTAAAACTATTCCGTTTTCCCCTGTAAAACTGGCTTTGCTTCCTAGACAGTGAAACAGTCTCTTCACTTGAATTTGGGACCTGCAGTCAGAAGGCCCATGCTGTCAGCAACCTTGGGTAGGCAGTGTTTGCACTCACAGCAAAGACAGCATGCTGCTTTATCATCAGCCTGCTCAAAACAGCCTGGCTGCACCCTGTAACTCACACCAAACAAAGGAAAGGCAGAGTATTCTATCAACTTCTCACTCAAAACTGGTGGTACCACAGGAGGACATTAAAAAAGGATGACACAGGGGCTATTCAGGTTCTGCACCAGGACTGTGTTACAGTGGGTGGTTCAAGCAGCCCTTGGCACAGGGCAAGGACACGCCCTTGCACAAGGATATGCTGAAGCAGACTGGGGAACTCAGTTAGCCGAAAAATAACTTCATGGAGAGGCCAAAATAACCAAAAGGCTGGGAAGAGAAAGGGAACCTGCTGTCCAGATTTGTCAAATAGCAGTTCTGGATCATCAGAACTGAAGGGCAGAGTGCTTGCTACATCTTTTCCAAGAAACAGCTGTATTTCTTTCTTTAAGTGAACCTCTTCTAGTTTGAATTGATTCACCTGTAGTTCTACTTGTGTGTTTATTTACATATACCTAAACATTTGTTATTTTGTGCAAAACTAGAACTTTCCTCATGCAGGTTGGGAAATTCTGACAAATTATCCACCCACTTCAATTGAAGAATCTTAAACAAGCTTGAACGATACACAAGATTGGGAAATCAGCTAGATAGACAGCTTGCAGCACCTCCATAAAATTACGTTTCCCAACATGCTTCATTACTGGGCAGAGTTTTGATTTGTTAAAGTTAATTCCCTGCATACTCAGGAAAGAGCTAGACAAGAGAATGATGCAATATTCGAATGCTTACTGGCCTTTCTGATCCCAGGCACCATTCACATATTCCTCTCCAGAATTAGGAAACGAGGTGTCTGAGTACAATCTACAAAGCCCAAACTTAAGCTGGGCCTCTGAAGGAGGTCTAGGCCAGGTAAACCACCTAAGACTACAGTTATGAGTAGTAATGAGCAGGAGCACAAATCCAGTCAAAACTACAGCAGCACAGTTGGTGCTCACCTTTTATAGGAAAGTCAGAGATGTACATTACGACTGAAAGAGAATACAAGAGAACACAGAAATCCTTGTTATCCCCCACTTCTTAAGACCTAGGCCACTTGCAGGCACTGGCCTACAGGCCACCTGCTAACACTTATTCTTTATTTAAAGAAACGAATGCAGAATTCATCAGGCCAGGAAAAAAAAGCAAGCAAAAAGTGAATTGTTACAAAGATACTTCTCATTTATCAAAAATAGCTGAATTCTGATCCCTACATATGAGACCTTAAATTAATTTGTGGGCACAGACCTTAGTTTCTTTGTACTGTTTTTCCTGTTTTTAACAATTGTTTCTTTGTCCTGTTGTTTTTGAAACCTTCTCCTCACATAAATTCTCTGAGGGCTTCAAGGTTTTTACATCAGCAGTAACCAAGTTGTAAAATGCTGACAATAAAAGGAAAAAACCCCTATAGTTCAAACAGAAGGACAGCATGCATGAGCTGCATCATTCACCTCTGCATGTCCATGTTCACCTGATGGAGAGGAACCTATTAAAAATAAGCAGCATACCAGCTTCAAAATACACCCAGGAATACTAAACCCCTACCTCTTCTAGTCCAAGCTGCTCCATAGAGTCACAATAAACTTCACTGTCTGAATCACTGGTTAAGTGCTGAGCTGCTGAAATCTCTTCAGTATTCTCTTCACTTGCACCTGCGGGGAAAGGGGGATAGCACACATGCTTTGTAAATGTGAGTCAGTTGAGCCAACCCTGGCAAAGACTAGAGCAATGAGTTAAAATGTGTAGGTGAGCATCAATTCATGACCCGTCTATGACTGTCATCCTAAATTTAGATTCTGAATAAAGATGTTATAATAATTTAGGAATTATATAAAACCTTTACTGTGGGAAAACTATACCTCCTACTGACATTTTTGCATTATAAATTTTAATTTTGCATTTTTCATTACCCTCTCATTCCTAAGCTCAGTATAAAGTAGTTTTGCCTAAAGTTGCATTAGTATTAAAAGTATATATTTGGATCCCAGTTTCAACAAACTGGCATTTATAAAATGTTCAGCCTTTCAGAATGGTAAATCAGATATAGGTGATTTTTGTTTTACTACAAATTCACTTTCAAAGGCAAGTAGTATTTGTATAGGTAGCATACTGATATTACAAGAAAACAATTCTATTTCTGTGGGTTTGGGCATCTGTCTCTGAATTCATCTCTCTGTAGGACATAGTAAAAAAAAAAAAGCCTTAAACTGGAATTAATTATTTTTTTTTAGTATTCTGTCTTCAGGTTTCTGCAACTGAAAGACACCATTGCTACTCTGAATCCCAGGATTAAGCTTTCAAGAAAATAATATATTTCATGAAAAACGTGTGCAAATGAAAACATGGTCTTGGAAGGACAATACCTTGGTGAGCAGCATTATGAGCTATTTCTAGGCTTGGCTCCATTTTATTTGTTTCTTCCTCTGGGTTCAAGCCATTCAAGGCAGATTTGGTCTGGATGCCATTCTGCATATCTGGGATAAAGCTGTCCTTGTAACAGCCATTACTAACAATACTTTCCAAATCCTTAGCAGCTGCTGATTCAGGTTTCACATTCTTATAATCTGCAAAAGAAAAGAAAACTTTGCAAAGAGAAAGCACTACACCTAACAGCTCAAAACATACTTCTTCAAGCAGCTGACTTGCTAATGGACTGTATGTATAATATATCTGCAGAACAAAACATGTAAATGCTCCTAGATTCCCATTTGTGTGGATTGTTCTGTCCTTGTAAAAAGCATAAATATAAAATTTAATTTGCATAAAGAGCAGATACTTTAAACATAAGTAAGTAAATCCAAAGTACATCTCTCCGCTAAATGAAATAATAATCCTAATGTCCTTGGAGAACGTCTGTATAGAATTCTAAGTATGTAATTTCATTTGGTTTTCACCAGATGCTGTTTCAGCATCCAATTCTTTATGGACCCTCTAAATGAATCTAACTGAAAGTTCTGTTTTATTTTCTCTGAAGAAAAAGACTTTTCAATTCTACTCTTACAGGCCATATAGCCATTCACAGCTCTTACAAAAACGCCCTGGCAACAAAACCTAAAACAATGCAGGGTATAGATGTTTAGATAACCTTCTGACAGAACTTGCTCGGCAAGTCAAAAATCATATGGCATAGTTTACAAATTTGTACTAGTTTTAATTCTTACAGCCTAGGTTGAAACACAGACATTTTTCACAGATTCATTCACATGTATTCGCATCTAATTCTCTTGAAAAAGTACAGCATTCATGATGCTCAGCCACTTAGGTGGCTAAGAATAACTCCGGGAGACACAATGGTCTGGAAAACTTACCCTTTCCATTTATCTGCAGTTCTTTTTCTTCCTCTTCATGAAGCCCTTCTTCTTCTGATTCTGCTCCACTATCACTGCTTTCAGCTTTTCCATTTACAGCCTTTATATTTGGAGTGGAATTCATAACATTACTAAGGTCTAAGAAAAAAAGCAAAGAAAAAAAGATGTATTTTAAAAGAAACAAATATACACCACCATTACCACCCCCAAAACTATCAGTCACAGTTCTACAAAAGTATTTCCATATTAAAAGATGTACCAAATAATGGCATCTTATTTCTGTAAGCTCTTTATTAATTGGTTTAATGTTTCTCTTTTGTGGCCCATCACTGAGTGCCTAACTGCTGGTGCAGATATTCTCAACGACTCTGAGACAGCCCCCAGGAGCCTCAGACCAAGCCTATTACAGTATTTAGGTTACAGCTGCAGCTGGGACTGATGTGGTCATGTTCTTTTAAATCCAGAAGTCAGTGTTTTAACGAAATTTCCCTTTTGGGCTGAAATGCTTTAAAACTGCTCACAGTTCAAAGGCAAATCTTGAAACAGTCAATTTAATTATGTGAACAACAGAATTCTGAATAAGGTAAATACAATATCCACACATCTGCTGTAATGTAGGCAGATGCAAAATATGGTAAGAAGACTTGAGTTTATACAGATCTCTACCTAGCAAAGGACACATGGAAAAAAGTTCTCTGATTTCAGTGAAAAAGTTGATGAAATTAATATATACACTGAGCATTTTTAAAATAAATATTAAAAAAACCAAATATTGACATAGACAAAGTAACTACCAAATCCTTGTTTTCCACATCTTTGACCACTCCAAGGGTCACAATTTACTGTAACAGTACAAAGAAGTGAAAGGTAAAGATTCCTTAAAAATATGAAGTATATAAAGGACAATTCTACCACCTCCTGTAAAAAAAGTTACAGTCAAATACATCCTGATGATCATTTAAGCCTCCTATGTGAGGACAGAGTATAAAGGTACAGAGGGGACAGTTTCTGTGAGATACAGTTTACATGTTGGCTCCAAGGCTGAAATCTGACTGTTTTAATTGTCACCACAGCATTTCATTTGCATAATTTCTACGTTCCCTTGTCAGAACTTTGAAAGAGTTGTTCTTACATTTAGGCTTAACATTAAACAGCAAAATAATATCCAATTACACTGGAGCTGCCAAACCAGCTTCACTACTTTCTCTGCTGCATGGTAATTTAAAGCTAAGGCTTTTTTCTACTTTAACCTTTCAATGAACAGCCTTCCCACATTTCTCTAATTTCCAAGCTTATCCACAGCACTTAAAAAAAGAAAAAGAGGTAAAATAACTTATTGTATAGTAACAGTGAATATGTTAAATATTAAGTTCACCTTAGTTTTATTGCAAGGTAATGTTTCTGTGGGCATCCTGCATCACCTGTTTTGGATTGATTTAATCCATCTCTTATCTGAAGATTAAAAAAACCCTGCTTTATTGTAAAATGAGAATTGGAAAAGCAATTGTCTGTCTTGTACAGTACAAGAATAGAAGCACCTGCTCATTTTCTCCTCGCTGAAGGACACTTCTTATTTGCACAGAAATTTTCTTCACAGAAGAGAAATCCCAACATATTCCCATCTTTTTTCCTCACAAGTGTGTTTCATTAATTGTGACTCCAAGTTCTCAAGATGTTTTTCTGAGAAGCAGCTGCATGAGAAGGATAAGGCAGCAGTTATGTCCTCACTGCAGGAGCACTAGGCAGAGACACAGTCCCCTTGGCACTGTAAGGCACACATCACCCTTCCCTTTGAACAACAAGGGAGTGGGGTGTCCTACCCAGCCGTGGGAGTGAACAGGAAAGACAAGACCAGGAGGAGCATTGAGCTGTCAGGACCAATCAAAACTGTAAAGCTCCTCAGCCTACCAATGATACTGTAAAAAGCCCCAGCTATACTGTAAGCTTTTTCCTAAGATTTACTTCTTTTCTTTTTGAAAGGAATGTCTTTTAACATTCAAGCATTTTGTTTCTTCACTTACTTTCAGTAAGGAGATTATTCATTTGGGGAAACTTCTAAGTGATATATCACATACATTTAAATTTAGAGGAGGAACTGGGACAATGTATCAAGTTATGGTATCACAACATAGGACACCTGAATAACTGAAATCCATCAAGATCCTATTTCTTCCACAAAGTCATTCTTAGCAACAGTGCTCCCAAGGACCATAAAAAGGCATTGCTTTGATGCAGACTCTAAGAACAAAACCCTGTACAGTTTGGCCACTTGAAAGACCAGGCCTAATTGTGTGCTTTTCCTCAGAACCCTTACACTGCTATCCTCATCAGGTCCATCCCCAACTGTTTTTACTACATGGTAAAAACCTCGGTTGGCTACCATCCTCGTTGCTCTGAGTATCTGTTAAGGAACCAGATATGATGACTAATCCTGGGCGTGGCAGGGTTAAAGACTAAACAGAGCCAACTAACAGTGACTTCTACATCCCCTGTTAGTAGGTTAATGGCTTTTCCTTGAGAAATGTATATTCTTTATGTGAATGACACAAGTTAAGCAAGCTTTTAAAACCTTACTTGGTTTGTGCTAATCCCACCCAGCCACCCCTCACCTCTTTATTTCATTACTTCAACTGTATGCAATATGTTAGTAGCTTTTTCTGTTGCCCTAGTTTAGATACTATAGAATTCCTCTTTGTTTATTACTTTCATCTCAATACATACAACATCAAACTGTGAGATTTGTGACAGTTTTTAAAATCAAAGCTGTACTACTTTTTAGCCACAGAAAGAGTTCTATTCTGTAAAAGCCTGGAGTGTGGGTTTGGGGTTTTGAATGCTAAATAGTTAATGTAGAAGCTGTATAACAGTAACAACACGAAATAGAAAGAAGGATTTGACAAAAAAAAAAAAAAAAAAGGCAAGATGGAAAGGATGTGAAGAACAGACATGCAGCTCCTCTACAAGCTTTCACTAGATGTTTATTTTCTAGTGTCAGCTCTATTAAGGGATTTCCTACAAGCCATTCTAAATTTACTTCTTTAAAGAGAGCACTACAATTCTTCTCAATGACCTGTATAATGGGGCTAAGTTTCTCAAAAGTAAGTATGTGATTTCTAACTCTTCACATATTTCGAGGCTGTTTTCATTACCCAGATGGGAGTTCAGAGCTTAAAAGCCTCTGTAGATCTGCCCCAGCTTGAAGGTCATTTTGCAAAGAGAACCTTGCCTAGCAGGTTTTTCTCAAATGCCTTGTAATTTTGTTTTATGATCAGGCACGTAATTCTTATACAAAATTAACATGCACTGTTGAAGCTGTACTGATGGTTAGCCCAGTACACCACAGTATTGTCCTCACACAAGTTCTACAGCCTTTCACATGCTCTCAAAATACCAGTGATCGGGAGCCAGTCTACAACAGCCCATGAAAGATATGGTAAAATATTTAGCTAGCTGTGTACACCTTCATTGTTTAATAAGAATTACATGCTTTCATGAAATACCTTAACTTTATTATCTGCTCAATAGCAGCAAAATCTTAGCCACTAGAAGATTATTTCCATGACCTACACTTGTATCACCTTGTATAGGGATCTCCCTGTATGCCTGTGTTTATGTTACGTCTCCAGGAGACCTATACGCTGTACAGAATTGTTTTGATAATCAGGTAACTATAATTATTTTCTAGCCATCACCCCTTGATGTTTCATGCTTGTTACTGATCCAAGTAGGTTCTCTGCTTCAATTCCAAGTTTGTGCAACCATGTTCTGCCGTTTCCAATACACTTGGTTACACAAATCCCCACCTCATTTTGAAACTGATGTACCAAAATACTGCAAGGAGTGACTGCAGGAGACACAAGAGGTACATGCAAGCATCTGGGAGCAACAAGCTCTTCAACTAGAACAAGAGCTTCTACACCCTCATTTCCTTTCATTCTTTTTAATATAGGACACTACAAAGAAAATTTCTGGGGGCCCAGCCTGTTCTGTAAGTTCTGTTCTACACTACTCAAACAAGCAGTCATCACAAATAAAAAGAGACTTTAGAAGAGTCTGTCAGAAGTACAGACTGAAAAATCTAAAATTCATCACTTCAACTACCATGGTTTTATTTCTTTTAAATTTAAGTGCATTAGGTACAAGTTCTCTGAAAAATGTACACCCACAGCATATATATTGGGGCAGCCACATCTTCCTCTATATAGTTTTCCTTTTTTTTTTTTTGTGGTTTAGTCTTCCTAAACTTTAGTATAACAGAAAAAGAAGCCTCTCCTCATTTTTGTTTTTCTTTTAATACACTCCGAAAGACTACAGCCTTGTTTTGTCAGCATTCCTCTTGCTGCTTATGTGCTTTTCAGGTTGTCACACCCAAAGAGAGGCCACTGTATTTAATAAAACAATTTAATCAACAATACTCACATCTTTATTTACCATTAATAAACATTAAAACAATAGTTTGTGGATAAGAACAAACACAGAAAACAGCAACTTCTCAGATATTTATATTAACTTGCAAGTACAGTATTTAGGATTACTGACTAGTCATCCCAGACCTTTACACTTTTCAGTATCTAATGGATATTATCTATGGAGTTTGTCATCTCCATCCATATCACCAACACCTTTTCCCTTAAATTTTCAGATATGTGCCATATAAAGAAGGATACCAAGTTTTGGGGTTGACTTGGATACACTTCCCTCCTCCCTGATGCTCCTCAGCCTTCTGCAGTAGAGACAACCTGCCTGGGATTTCCTGGCAGAAAGAAGCCCAGGGAGAACAGCAGCTGCTCCACAGGCATTCCCAGCACTGGCAGGTAGTTCCACGAAGGCCCCCGGATGTCCAGAGCACGGGGCCACCATGCACATGCAGCTCAGTTACACGGTTCATGTGCAGCAAGACCAATGGATCCAGGCTTTGCCAGCTTACTGTCAGCACCTTAGCCAGCATGTGAGAATGAACATGAACAGCTGCTTCTTAGATATTGTAACTTGCAAGCATAGTAAGATCACTCCAGGATCCAGGATGTTCCCAAGTCTGGTACTATTTTCCTCTGGGAGGAGCAAAATTTGCTAAGTTCTCTTCTGTGAAGAAGAGATACAGTCATCATTTGGAACTTTCACTTTGCATGGCAAGTAGGAAGGAGCATTATTACACTCTTGAGTTTTGTCACAGAAAATGCAAAACATGAGCAAAGTGAACTCAGAACCCTATAAAGAAAACTGAGTTATGCTTGAAAACAACACAAGGCCACATTGCTGAGTCACATATTGTAGCCCAAATCAAAAACTGTTTTGCCCTGTACAAGAAAAAAACAAACAAACAAAAATGAAGTAACATTAAGATCATATTCTCCTGCCATCTGCTCCAAGCCTACCATCTGAACTGCCTTCTACAAAGCCCATATCAAACACAGCCTCAGAGGTAAAACAAATGGCTTTCCCATGCATCTTAAAGGCTATAATTAATTATTTTTGCTATACAAAGTTAAACATGAAACACTAGTCCATGTCTACCAGGAACTTTTCTGACAGCAGTCAAGATACACTACCTACATCTGTCCTGCCCCAGCCTCCCATACCTCTATCTGCTGCTTCTTTGTAGCTTGTCTTTGTAAAACAGAGCTGCGAGGAATATGGATTCCAGTTCTTTCATCACAAGATCTTAACTACAATGAGACAGCTAAAATAAAAGACACCAGAATTTTACAGCAAGTGGGTACATCTTTTAGATTATGGAACCTGAAGAGCTTTTGACATTTACTTTCTCTTTTGCACAGAAATCTTGTCTGGCTGGAAGGGAAAAATCCAAGTTCAACAACCAATTATGCACCAAAACTGTTACTGTTGACTCAACCCAGCATGAATCACAATACAGACAGGCTTTTCTTTCCATGGAAGAAATCATCTCATAGCTCCCTCCACTTAGAAACAACTTTTAATCTTACATTTTCACATTTGGATACTTTGCTGCTCACCCTGTGGCAATATATTCTCTAACACTCTGTATGAGAGGAGAGCTGTTGAAATACTCAGGCTCAGAGCTACACTGATGCTCTGTCCTAATTTTCAGCACTGTAGACAGCACTGACATAAAGCCATCAGCTTCGAGTCACAAAGGGGGCTGAGATTTGGTATGTAAAGCCTGAAGCAGGTATAGATTGCAACAGGACAAGCCACGGCTTGTTGAGACACTGATTCCACATCTCACTGAAATTCTCCACTGACTGATGCTGGCCCAGCCCTTAATCTTCTATAATAATCCCATCCTGCAGCAAATGCTAGAGAGAATGTTCTAGACACTTCTGAAAGTTAAACTACTGAAATATTAATAAAAACATTTGTATAGTAAGCTTCACACTAGCCTTTCTGAATATCATCTGTAACCTTGATTATACCTGTTAATTTATCATTTTACCAAAACCAGCATTTGCAGCAATACACAACACCTTGCTTCAATAGACCTTCATCTGGTGCAACTGCAACACAGCTGGGAGCAAAGCTTTTGGGAGAAACCCTCCTCAGGAAGCCAAAGTTTAAGAGTATTACAATGCTAAAACTTTCTACAGCCTCTGAAGTACCTAGCTTGTTGTTACTGAAGGCAACACTTAGTCTTCACAGGCTTACTAACACCACTACTACTCAGCATGTAGGTAAAGGGTCATCTTTATTTGGTAGGATTTTAGAACTGACTAAATGCCTTATCACAAAGCAAAAAGATTATACAGAAAAATTCCACTGAACAACTTGTAAGCAATTTCCAGGTACTTTGCTTAGTTGTTCAGATACCTTAACTTAGTGTGGGCCTGTCAGACAGGGATTTTCTTGCCCCGCTTTGGATTTACTCTCATTCAGAAAAATGTCTACAAATATTTAAGGGAAAAATTCTGAAGGATGAATTGGTTTTGAAACTCTCAATATTTTCCACCCTGTATCAGATCACTAGGGTGCCAATCCAAGCCCACCTTTGGCTTCTTCCAGTATTATGCAAGAAAGATGGAATGCTCATTCTAAAAATTTCACATTTACTGAGCAATGGTGTTTTGAAGCTTCTTTGCTTTTTTAACATTGGCTTAGGCACCAGATTTCTTGTGCATTTACTAGCAAGTGCAAAAAGTTAAAATGCTGCTCCTCTAAAGCACCCTCCCACCTTATGTGACAGTCCCTTTACTCTTCCAGCAGCTACAAACAAGGGTCTTTCTATAGTGCTGCAAGAGTTACCTCTTCCCTTCTGCAGTGCTATGTCAGCTAAAAGCCCACTTTCTTCTTTGACGTCAAGTATTTCATGTACTCAAAAATAATTTGTCAATGACTTCTTCTGTAAAGAAGCACTTCATACCTGTCAGAAAGAGACTACTGACACAGCTTTCCAGAGAAGTCAAGCTTCTCACACAGCTGCAGGGTGACCTTTCCAAACACTATCCAGGTTACGTGCTTTCAAAATATCTCTCAGATTTGCTCAGCCTATTGGAGGGAATTCTCTATTTTTCTTTTTTTACCAACACATTCAAGTCTGGATATTTGTAACCATGAATCCAGTAAGTTTCCCCGGGTTTTGTAGTAGATGTCACAAGTCATTTATTTCAATGCTGGCATGTCAGACTTCTGTGTTCTTTATTAAGGAGCCACAGGTGCTATTGATTCAGAAAGGCATTATTTCAATGGTTTGTATTTAATATTTTCAAAGAAACCACAAAGACTATAAATGCAATTTTAAAAGGCTGTACTCTTCTGCTGAGGCCAATCTGCTAAAGACACTACACAATCCATACCCGGTGTACACTGAACTTAAAGACAGTTCTCTCACTAATTCAAGAAACTGTTGATTTTGAGGTAGTGGCATACAATTCTTAAACAATTAGATAATGATCTGTATACAGATAAAAGTTTGATAAAAGAATGGAAGGCAAACTCAAAACAGAATGGACCAGAAGCAAGGTAGTCAAGAGAAGGGTCCCAGTTTTCAGAACATACCAACTGCATGCCCCTGAAAAACATACCTTCCACAATGAAATTTACAGACTCTAAGGGCTTGGGGGTGAGGAAATAAACAGGACTGGATAAACTCACACAATCAAAACATAACTGTGTGTCAATTTTTAACAGTATTGTCACCAGTGTCTGCATTATGTCAAACATAGACTCAGGTACACTGGTTCTATTCTTTAGTGTGTATCTGAAAGACTTTAATATGTATCTGAAGGTAATCATGCTTCCATACTTTTGTGAAATATTTTGATATCTGTACTGTAAACAGCAATAATTATTTCCAGCTTCACTTTTAATCAAGGAAGTGGTAAGAGCACCAAAGAAAAGGCTTCAAAACCTTAAATGCAATGTAAAGTTTTAACATACAAGGGACTTTGTGAAAATTCTGTCCTAATTTATTGTGGCGTAATCAGATATTGCACCTCTAAGTGGTATGAATGTTGACATATCACCAGAACTATTGCAACAATGACAGAACAAGGTAAAGCTGAAATCTGCAATTCTGTCTAACTTACACGGCCTTTAAGCTGCTTCTTTAAAAAACAAGTATGCTAGATTTGTTATGGTAACAGGTACAGTTTAACTTCCACGATTCTCTGTGTATCTAGGCAAGTATTTTTTAAAAGAAGCCGCTTCTTCTAAGTACTGTGCCACAGACACCAAGTCTAAGTAAATCCTTATTACACAGATCACTGACCTGAATCTACTGATACTCTTATATGGCTATCAATCCAACTGTCAGGCAAACTTACTGCATCCCACACATGAAGTATACACAACTTCAGTTGAGAAAAAGTCAAACCCACTTTCAAAATGGCCATGTAAAAACTTCTACCATTACTTTTCCCCCAAAACAATGAAAAACTATTTGTTTCTCTGAGGTTTTATAACAAAACCATGTTCCTTTAAGGTAGGGGGAAAATGTAACGTACAAAAGGCAACTTAACTGGTTGACTAATACTTTTTAAAGACATTAACTAATTTATTTGTGCAATGGATTTGGTTTTTAAAATCAGTTTCAAGTTTTGCCCTGTTGCATTTCAGTTTTTAAATGTCATTTTAAGCCAGATTTAAACAACTGTAAGACTTACATGACAACCTTATGAACACATTAACTGTAACATAACAACTGGTATGATCAAAACAGTCTTGCAATGGTATTGCTAAATAAAAATCAACACACTGATTTTAATGCAGCTGTGACACCACTAGGTTTGCCACCTGACAGTAATTTAAAATGTTTAAACATTCCTTTAATGAACTTGAACCTCGGAAAACTTGTATGTATTAGAGAAGCCATGATTTAAAAAGCATGGGGTTTGATTGTTAATTTTTTTTTAAATTTTATGTTAGATTACAGAGCTGGATTACCAGAACTGCATTCAGTTTGATAATCCACAGCTACATCAGAATATATCAGTACACATTAGTTCTTCCTTTTCATAGTAGAAAGGCAGAACCTAGATTTGATTGGGAGGGTTGTTTTGTTTCAAATATTCTCATTTCTTCAGGCTTCTTTCAGCTGCTCAAAAAGCCCATTGACAAGGACTAAGCATGCAGCTTCCTGGATCTAACCACTCCAAAAGTAAAATAAAACAAAACCCAGCCTAATAAGGTGGCAAGCTCAGAAGTCACAAGTGTTAGCAGGAAGTTCCTACAGCACCAAAACAATGGAAACGATGGATTTACATATAATTTATTATTCCTACCTTCCAAATACTTAGAGACTTTCTCCATTTGAACTGCCATATGGTAAAGAGAATGAACAGAGAGATGCAACATTTAGCTTTTAAATTATTTACAGAAAACAAGCCCCCAAAAACACTGAGTTATGATTATTAGTAGTACAAAGAAAGTTAGTTGTCCGAACCTGATGTTAGGTCAGATCCTCTGTTCTTTTTATCTTCTACTATTTCATAGAATGGACCTATTACTTGTAGTAACTCTTCAACTTTGTCCGTCATTGGCATACTCTCAAGAATCTGCACAAGTCCAAAACATGAAGCATTTTATGAAACAGCATTTTAATGATTCATTCATTCATTTCAACTGACTTTAGAAACTGCTGGTCATTGTAAAGCTCAATAACATTTCACTAAGTCACTAAACATGTTATTCTGATTTTTTTTAACTTTTTTTAATTACAGGGAAACAACATAAAACTAAGTTATTGAACAAGAATCTTCTACTTATATTAAATTTTTTTACGTGAAGATCTTTATTTGATGACCAGATGAGAGAACTAATGCATTTACCAACACTAAAACACAGCCTTGACACAGTATGTATTAGTAGACCTTGGATTTCAGCAGATCATTATTTCAGCAATTTTGAACTAAACCATCTCAAAGTTCAAAAGGCTGCTGTTATCTGATATAATTATTTTACAGACAAGTCTTTCCACAGAGAAAATAAAACAGAAATACATTTTTTGTCTTAGAGGATTCTTTGTGTATCAAACCCTACCATCTTCAATGGAACGTAAGGAGCAGATCAGAAGTGCACTACCAGGTGCTTCTAAACCCAAACAAAAAATAGACACAATATAGCAAAACTGGGACAGCACAAAGGCACACTTAGAATAAGAACAAACTAGAACCATGTTCTGCTCTTGAAGTCATTCGGAGCATTTCTTCATTTTAAGTTACAAAAACAATACCTTTGATCATATGATAGGAATGCAAAATCTTAAATCTAAAATAAATTAAAAAGAAGAGATTCAATAGTTGAATACTATTTAAAAGCACATGGTATTATTGTCCCATTCTAGTTTAAGTCCTTTCAAACAAGCTTTTTGCCACCAGCTTTGTTCCTCTTTCATCCTCTATATTTTTAGTTACCATATATTAAAAGTGGCAATAGAGATAGGTAAAAACTCAGGCTGAAGCACACTAACAGCTACAGCACACTGTCTCCTCCTGAAGGGCACCAAGAAAGCAACAGATGAAGGTGCACGCTGCCACAGAACATGCTGCTCAAAGGCACCGAGCACGCCAGTAAGCAGTAGGAGCAAAAGCTGAAGCATTATTGCACAAAGCAGGAGCTCTAGGCAGGCCAACACCTAACAAGTCAACACTTGCAAACCAGTCAAAGGATACCAAGAGACAACAATTCTATCGACCTGCAGTTTCATTGCCACTTCTCTGATCTGTTCAGTGAATATAATTCATTCTGTCTTTGTTAGGGAGAAATACTCAGATCCAGAGCTGGATGTGAAACAGCGACTGAACAGTTTTGTGACTGCTTTTTATTTTTACTTCGGCAACAATGAGAGAAACAAGAAGCCTAATCTAGAATAAGGCTTGTATTTGTTATGTATTTATTTCTATAGTCAGCTCTGTAAACTGTTTCATACATGCATTTCTACGATGTCTGCTTATTACCGCTCTTCATGTATTCTAAACAGACTTCAATATATTCTGTGCTACTTATAGCAATTCTTAGAATTTTTTCTACCTGCTAGCTTTTAGGTGAGCATGAAAAGAAAAAATACTTCCACAAACAAAAGCAACTCCTTACTTATACAGCCACTAGGCTTAAAAAGCAATCTCAAAATGTGAAAGTGAAAAATAAGTTATTATGTATCCTGATTTACTGTTTTCCTTGGATGTCACACAATTCATATATACTCATGTTTTAAATTAGAAACACCATACAGAGTTAACACTTCATGCTAAGATATCACTTATTTGTAATACATAACAAAACAATACATTTGAAATGTAAACAAATTACTTTAAATAGTATTGCAGAATAAATTTTAGAAATGCTACTTGAAACAAACTAATCTTGAATCTGAACTCAGGTGCATTTTGTTTATTTTAACTAAAAATAACACATTTGGTCATCTCTCACCAGTGTATCAAAACCTCACCCAGACACACTCTTCAACTGTGATTTTCAAGGTTACCACATCATGTGACAAAAAAAACCCAAAACAAATTTAGAATTTTGTGAGAGGGTCATCTGACACATGTATAGCCCAAACACAATGTGCTAATGCCAGGGAATGCCCCAGGGCTGGGGGAATATGGCAGTCCTATATACCCTTAAACACAGTCCTGGGATATCAGCCTACAAGTGGGTTTTTGCCTTCTTAGACATGGATACCTCTGCAGCAACAGCAGACTGCCCACAGTAAGTCCACAAGGATTAGTGCAGCGTGTGCTGATAGAACCACCCAGTGGATCCATTTGAAATGCACTTCCATTGACATTTCAAGTAGAATCAACTGGGATGGAAAAGCTGAAGCTAGTATTCCAAATGTGAGAGCTGAAACAGCACCAAAGCAAGGTAAACAGATTCCCCAGTTTCAAAACTGAGCAAGGCAAGAAGTCATTTGCTTTCCAATCCTTGTATGTAATCCGCACAGAGGCAGAGTATTTGTGGTTCATTAGGGTCAAGTAAGCAGACTTCCTAGAAGGAGGCTTACCAGAGTTTTTTTAGAACAAACATTGCAGTTTCACTTAGTTTTAGTGTCCTGACCAAATCAGTTACTGCACCTAAAAAAACCCACAAGGTGATCTACTGAAATATCAACACATATTGAATCCAAGATTCAAAATGAAGTACTAAACCTTGTGGCACACATTCAAAGGAATTATTAAAATTTAGTGGGATTTTTAATCAAACAGTATTTGACCTTCTGTGTTTTCTGGAGTTGCTTATTTTTCATTTTAAAGCAGATACAGTAATACTAACAGGAACTAAATTACCAAAACTACAGACAGAAAAAAGAACAGTAAATGACACTCCAGCTCCTTGCCTAGTAAAAATGCTTGTTGTATCACCCATTAAACAGGTTCAGAGTTTGATGTCGAGATAGTGGCCTAGAAAAAAAGCAAGTGCATTTGGAGTAGAACTTATTCCCCTTGATGGTGATAGATAATATAATAGATTACAATTTATAATAGATTACAATAGATTATAATAATAGATTACAATTATACTTTTATCCAGATTGACAAGAAACAATCTTTAAACTGGAAAAGCAATTTCTAGATTGAAATTCAGTGAAAAGACTGCAGTGAAAATAGTTAATAAAAGACATGAAACTTTAACTCTGTTTACTTTAGTTAATGCTGCAATTTCTGCTTAATATGGTACCTGTGACTGTTTACAAGTTACACATCTATTCCAAAACAGAGCATATTACTCAATGCTAATAGTTTCACTGCAACTATAATATACACAGATATTTTTATGACAAGTACAGAAAATTCAGGCTGCTGAGTTCTTCCTGAAAAATCAAAAATTAAGTTTACATATTTGATTATATTCATGTCTCCAGTCATGAGAGTGAGACCTTTTCTCCTGAAGTCCTTCTGGAAAGTTGTTTTAGTCTCTTTTCCAGGATAAGGATCCCTTACCTCTCTCAGCTCTAAGAACTGAGGCATTTTGCAGTACAGGTTTTTTTTTTCCTTAATGCCCCCTTTACCATGATTTCAGTATTTCACTGTCTTTAGCTCTGTCATTTAAGCTCCATATCAGCTACAGCTCTCATGTTCCTCTGAAAACAACACAAATTCTGTAGCTTTCGAAGAAACTTGATAATTTTCTTCTCCCAATAGGCCAAACAGCATAGTACTGAAATGTAACAGTTCACATAGGGGATAACTCATTTGGAGCTTTGGCAGTAGTAGTCAGCAAGACTTGCCTCACATACTTCTATTTCTGGGACATTTGTTCTAGAAAATCCCTTTATTAGTAAACATACCTTTTTCATTTCATCAACATAGGCTATCATGGCTTCTTCTTTGGACATGTTTCCCAAGGCACTCCAAGCATCCCTAGGAAAGAAAGTCACACACCTTCAGTATCTTCAGGGCATACTGGATTCTTTTCAACTTGGCCTTAAGTAGGTCAATTATGTAATGTCCAAAGTTTCTCTGATACAAGTAAAATGCAAGAACAATTCACTTTTTTTTTTTTAAACTACAAATACATAATTTGCTAGGATAATCACACAGTGGAAGAAGAAGCAACAAACTGAACAGACTGGGGACTGAAGAGTTCCTCATTGACTACCTATGATTTTGTACCCAGTAAATAAGCCCATATATGAGACACACACATTACCATTTTGACTAAGCTGAGTTTAAGATCCTCTGCTGTATAAAACAAACAGACCCAGACACTTCAGCCAGCACTTACAAACAGCTGTCACTGAGGTAGAATATGCTAAAAGAAAAATCTGTCCTTTTTGAGTTTAGTAATTGGGAAAAGACACATCAGTCTAGTAGGCAAATAGTGTAGCTATCAGCCCAGTTACCACAGCAGCTACTTATAACCTAAATAAAATCTTCCCCTCTCCAACTCTGCAAGACATAAAACTCTAACCAAATTTATCAGTATTGCACAAGGAATCTGTCAGAACACAGACTGCAATAAAACATTTCCTCAGTCTTGCATACGATTTGACATTCCAGAGTATTTGCCCCACTCACAGAAAACCACCAAGGTTGGTGGCTCACATTCTAGCTACAATCCATCAGGTGGATGAAAGCTCACTCCCCTAGTCTATCCTCTGCACTCTGGCTTAAGGAGGCTGAGGAGGAAGGAAGGAGGAAAAAAAAAGTCCTGGGAATCATTTCACAGATTCCCAAGACCACCACGACCATAACACAGCAGTAATACTTGTTCTTTGGGACAAATCATCATTAAAATACTATAAGCAAAACATTCACACTGGCTTTTTGAAGAGAACTTAGCAATTTGGTGAATCAGAAGTCTTCCCAGGACAAGGCAAACGCAGACAGTGGGAAGCCCTGCCACTGAGCAGACAAACCAGAAAGACACATAAACCCAACCTCCCCACCAAGAGCTCGAAGCTGTATTAGTGGTTGCCAGTGAGCACTTATTACTTGAGGCTCACATCACACATGAAAACTCAAGAATGAAGAACTCCAGACACTCATCCACATCACTCATTCTGCAGAGCACCTAAAATTTCATTTTACAATATGGGATACACACTGCAGAGGTACCATGATGGTGGTTGGAGAAAAACCTGCCCACCTGCATAATCAAAGGGAACACTTCCACCTGCAACTCTGAGAAGTTTTAAATTATCTGAGCTAGAAAGCTGGAATACAACAGGAAACTCATTCAAGCATCAGAGGTTGTAAATGTTCTTTTTATTTAAAAAAGAAAGAGCTGTGAGAGTCTTTATCCAAGTGCTACTCTTCTAAACATCTCCACTCCAAGCATTAAAAAATTCCCCAGAACAAAAACTCATTAAAAGTTACCATTTGTATCTACCAATTGGATCCCAAAATCCAGGTCGAGGAATGTTACAGGGTCCTTGGGTTGCTTGCTTATAAAAGCTATAGAACTTGAGCATCATTTCATTCGTTGGCTGGAATGAACCTAGTGAAAGCATTTTAAAATACAATTAAATTGTCATCAAGATTATTAGTGAGTATTTTACAAGCTTAATGGTTCTGTGAGAAAACAGCCTGCAGTCTGTTACAGCCTGATTCACAGCAGTACAATATAAGTCAACAGAACATCTTCACCTCATCTACCGAGAAGCAGCACCACTGAAAATATTTACTGTACAAACAGCAGGTTTCAGGTGGAGTTTAAAGGACTATAACCTTTACTACTGCTAAGGTCAGACTCCACAATTAGAATTAAAAAAGGTAATAAGTAACATAAAGCCTATGTCCTTTCACTCAGTTTAAAGGGACAGGTTTAGCTCCCAGTAAACAGAGTATCTTGCAAGTCATTTTACTATTAATAAATGATAACTTACTCAGAGTCTCCAGAACTTATAAAAATAACCAAACCAAACAAACACAATTAACTCAAAACACAGCCTTCTGCAGTGTTTTTGTTTACTTTAAGTATTTGACAGCACTTTCAGTAAGTGTTTCACCATACCTCCCGATTTGGTTTTCTCTTCTTCTTTTGTGGAACACACTTTTGTAGAGGTAGAAAACGTAAGTATAAAACTCTAGCAGCTGGCAGGGAAGATTCATAACCAATCCATTAAATCAAGTAGTTTGAGGTTGGATTCTAACCATTAGAAGTTTATGGTGACCTTTACCTCAGAATCTCAAAAAAAATCCGATTTTACTTACACCAGAATTAATGATGTATGTAATAACCAACTTAAAAAAAATATTATCATAACTCTTATCAAAAAGATACGTTCTG
>VYXC01009951.1:122716-207619 GCA_013397175.1 Platysteira castanea
GGCGGGGCCGGGACAGCCCGCCCAGCACCTCGGACCGGCCTCGTCCGCACCCCCGCCCGGCCCCGCGCTCAGCCCACCCCGACCTCCGCCCCGGCCTCAGGCGCCCATGTTACGTCTCCCACAGCGGCTCTCTGCCCTTCCCTCCTCCCGCACCGCCCCGAGGCCGCGGGGGCACGCCGGGAAACGTAGTTTCTTTCTCTCTCCTTCGGCTTCCTCTTCCTACCCCCTCTCTCCTGTGCTTTTATTGCTACAATACAGGAAAATGAAAATTTCAAAACGTGCCATAATCCACCCGTTTTATGGACCTCAGTTATCCTCAGGACATCTACCACCCAGCACCCTGGCAGCCTACTGTGCTGCTGCCTCCCCTTCTCGCAGCCGTCCACATACCCGCACCTAGTCCCACACAATTCACCTAAATTACCACTGTAGACACAATTCTTAAAATAGTTTCAATGACTCCTATGTACGTTAAAATTTTAGGCATGCCTAGAACCCAGGGAGCAACTATTTCCATGGTATCCAGAGATGCGAGTGAATACCAGCACAGTACTACCAGTTAGCTCGGTAGCTAAATAAATGAATGGCCTTATTCAAAAGCGCTACGCATCCAGCACTCTGCAAAGTCAAACAAAAGTGTGCTAAACCAACTGCTTTTATAGCCAATGGAATAATTTACCCAGTGAGCAACAGGATGAATTAACAGCCCCACTGAATGGAACTGAGTACAAAATCTTGGCATTCAAGTCAGTTCATTTATCTAGTACACAATATGTATTTTAAATTCCTCTGAAGGCAGTTGTGTGCTCACAGTGTATGCCCTCTGGTGGGAAAGAAAAGCTCCAGAGAGGGGGAATTAGAGCAGATCAGCCCCAGCTCTGCTGAGCTAGTACATTCCACAAGGTCAGCAGCCAGTTGGCCTAGGGAGAGCTTTGCTGGAGAGAAGCTGACACTTCCAGAGGTGTTCAGATAGGCTTCCCCGAACTGGGAAAATGATGAACCTGTGTCATGAGCACTGCTTCACTCCTGAATGTTACAGAATAATTTCTCTGCATTTTTCATTTTGAGTGCTAGATTTCTAAAGCACTTGTGAGCTTCATACTAAGATCTATCATCTTTTTTTATCCATGAAGGTAGGAATGACAGAAGCTCGGATCAAAGGAAGTGCTTTTTGAAGATAAATGGCTCTCTGTATTCTTTGAGCATTCAAGGAGTTAGTTTCAAAAAAGTAATACAAAAAATTAGGAGCCTTTTGTGATACCAGCTGATGTCTAAATTCTGTTTATCCAAAACAATCTATAATGATGTTCGCCTTTTAATTGATTTAAGAGAAATGCAGTCTGCATTTTTATAATGAATGTTATCAGAGTTTCACTGGAAGTAGGCTTTAAAAGAGATGCAAATGACAACCTATTTAATGGCTGTGCACAGAAACAGAAGCTGCCCTCTTTGAACTGAAGATGTGTGAAGAGTGTAAGATCTGCAGATCCAGAATGAGGTAACTGAAATAACCCAAAATAATCAGTACCATCATGTTCTGACACAAGCATGAAATAGTAAATGAGAGGTAAATTTTGAGCACTGACGAACATATTGTGAGAACATATCACAAATGACTAGGTAATTTTAATGCTCATATATAATACTAATTAGCATTGTTATTAGGTGTCTATGTATATTTTGCATTTTCAGTGCTGTGACTTCCATGAAGAGTTAACAATAATTAAATGTGGAGTACAGGTAATAATGGAAACCCTCTCATCTCTCACAGACAGCCAGGAATGGATCTGCAGCTTTATCTCAGGGAGGACCTAGGCTCCATTCTTTAGGGAACAGAATTATATTACATGCTTGCAAAATCTAATTATAATACATGTGTTAAACTGGGCTGTGTTTCTATTGTTCCACAAGAGCAGTTTCCAAAGTAATCATGACTTGCTTGTGATCCAGTGTATGAGAAGCCAAACTTTGAGAACTGTGATAGAGTGACCAATGATGCCCATCAGTTGAGATGTGAGAGAGGAGAGACCATGGCACTCTGCTACCAGTGTGATTTGGCAGTAAGTGCAATGTGTGACACTTGACATGTCTGAGTGATTTGCCATGTTGCAGTCCTCACACTCCTCTTCACTCTGTGTTTCACAAACTACTTACGGAGAGCCCAGGAATCATTAATATGAGGCATTTCTGGCAGTGTTGAGACACATAGAATCTTGTATGGAAGCATGCTGTTGCAGTTGCTGATGGAATACATTTAGGGGATCTCTGAAGAAGAGGCAGACAAGCATGATTTTGACGGTAGCCCTGGACCTATCCTTCATAGATGCGTTAGGGATGGTTATCAAGTTCAGTGCTTTTATGCCACAGGATAGTCCATCAAAGTCTGATGTGTGGAGCTACTTCACAATCCTCGGTTTGTGCCGTTTGTGAGCTGCCACTGTCCCTTCATACCATTTTCATTTGTATCCTACTGCATTCATTTTCTAGCAGTTGCTTCCAGTGCTGAGCTATACCCCAGCCTCGCTTGAAGAGCACCTTCATTTTACTTGAGGGACAAAGGAGTCAGTTAAATTATGCAAGTGAAAAGCTGAAACTGGAACCAATTATGCCTATTGCTCCCTCAAGGGTCTGAATCACAGCAGTGTATTTCACAGAATACTTTAAAAATGGTTTGCAAGAAAGTGGACCATAGCGTCATATGCATTACGAGCAAGTTCTGTAAGCTACCAGATCCAAGAGCATGTAATTTTAGCAAGGCTTACTTTTTGAAGTATATAATCCAGCGGGGAGGAAAAATGAATTATTTAAAACCTAATAGTCATAATTATGAAGAACCAGATTAGCATTACAATTTCTAAGTCAAATCTACATGCAGATGAAGAATGAAAAGATGTTGTCTAAGAAGGGAAGAGTTTTTAAGGAGCAACTTTCTATACTATTATTCTTTCAAAGGCTAATGTTTCAAATAACATAATAAGGGGATTTTTTAAAATGAAATCATGAAGGATATTTGTGTCAAAACCAACAGCTCTAGAGAAAGAGACTATTTCTTACCATGAATATGGCAAAAACAGCAGCTGAAATTTGTTCACTTATGTAGGCCTATCCGTGTTCCTCAGGAAAAGCCCTTTGGGCAAAGGACTCCTTTGACACAAACAAGAATGCTTTTGGGGATAGAAGTTTTCTTGTGAGGTTCAGTTACACCCCTTAATAACTCTACTAGAAATACCCATTCATTTCACAGTTGGGGATTAAGTAATTGAATTATTTTTAACCATTATTAATGGCAGCTTCTTTGCCTAAGGATTAGCCTCCTCGTTGTCAAAGGCGTTAAAGGTAACAGATCCCATTTCAAATCTCTTTTGAGTGATTCAATTCAAGTATCTCAGGTCTTTCAGTGGTCAGTATTTCAACCCGTGTTTTTGTTTTCTGCCATGTTCCCCCACTTCACACAGATTTCAAAATGTAGATGGAGCAACAAGAATATAAGCTTAGATCTGTTTCATAAAATGTTCTTTGAAGAACAAACTATGATCATATTTTCAAAGACATTCAGCAGCATTTGACTTTGCACTGAAGTATACAGCACTTATGAAGTCAAAACCCTTTACAGGTTTATATCTTTGTAGGTTCTGAAGTATAATGCAGTGCCATATTGTGTCTTAAGCCCCTCTTTTTTTCTTCAAGCCTACTATTCATCTCTTTGATGAAATTTTTAATAAAGTTCAGTTTTCCTTACTGCCTCAAGGTATTATTCTTGTAGAGCCAGCAAGTAGTTTTAAGAGAATTGTTCATATTTTGCATATTCTAGAAAGAACATTTTAAAAATCCTGTTCCCTTATAGAGCCATAAACTGAGCTTTGAAAAGTATGTGGTTTCATCTTGCAGCAATGACAAACTGTCTTATTATAAACAACAGAAGACAGCTCATAATAAATACCTAATCCTTTCCCTTCAGTAAAATATGCAGTTTCTGGAGGTCAAATTGTGCTGTCATTTACAGTGATACAAATTTGGAATTACTTGATTGATTTGGGAATATTTATGGTGTTACCCATTTTCGTAATGCAAATGAGTAAGAATTTGACTCTGAAAAATTGAACTGTGTCTGGTATATATTTCTGTTTTGACATTTGTGCTTCTTGTCTTCTCAGCTACTGCAGCTAAAGTTTTAGCAGCCTATCCCTGTGTAATTTGCCTCTTGGGAATAGCAAACAAAATACTGTGACTGTATCATATTAATGTGCTTATGCAATGGCATATTTATAGCCAGACAGCTCTTATGATATTTTCTTTTCAGTATCTGGAAGGGGAAAAAAATGAAACACCATTACTTTATGCATGTTCTTTTAAAATTCTAGCAAAAAAAATTTATTATTCTTTCTAGCAAGTCTGAAAAATGACTTTGTGAAAAATTGATGATTTTAATGGCATTTTTAATGAAGTGTGTTTACCAACATGCCAAGCCTGGAATATAACTGGCAAACATCTCAAGTATTTGCAGGCCTGTGTTTATCATTGTGGGTATTTATCCAGGCAGAAAATATACCACTGTGGTTTTAGTCAATGGGTTTCAACAATTAATTCAACAGATTGGTGAATTACTGGAATGAGTACTCCATCAAGCTCTCAGAAGGATTTAAGAGTGAGTTTAATTGGGTGTCTCAGCGCAGAACCCCCACTTCGTTGTAATCCCCATAAGCACCCCGTTCTTTTGCTGTACCAGTTGTAGTAAAGATCAGACATCTGTAGAAATCAGTGCCAGCTAGACACTTTTCCAGTTATAAACTATGGATTTTTCACTCTCATATTCAGATCACACTTGCTGCAAGACATTTCTAACAAAAGTCTGGGAAGGCTTTATGAGAGAAAAGTTTGACATTCAGGAACTGTTTCAGTTTATACTGTTTGATCATTTCTGCTCAACTCAAATAAAGGCATTGTCTTTGCTCATCGTTTTGGGGTGATAAGGCCTGTCCAGTTCACTTAGATGGGGTAGATGGGTGTACTACAACAATGTACAACATCTCAAGATCAGAACCTTATCGGTTTTGCCATTTAAAACAAAAAATTAAATATCAGACTGAGTATTCTAAAGCAGAAAAATATTGTATGAATAAATAGGATGGATGAAAAGTGCGGAAATCAAGTGTCTTAAGTGGTTTTTTACATTTCTTTGCACTAAAATATTCTGATCACTGTAACATATGTTCAGCATGAGAAACTTAATATCAAAGCTTCTGTAAATGATAGGTTAATGAGCAAAGATAGCTGTCAGTTTTTGTTTCCCAAAAGCTAGAAAAAAAATCAAAGAACTTGCTGAATAGATTTCTAAGTAAATTACTCTTGGTTTCTAAAAATAACCCAAGAAATAGAGACAATTTAGCTATACAAAATGAAAATTGTCTTTGAATCCACAGAAGTCTTTGAATGCAACTAAAGACAGGTGTTTAAAGGTCTGCTGCAGATAAAGACAGAAATGCAGCCCTAAAGTAAGTGGGGAGCTGGGTGGCACCGTCACTGTGACAACACTTACATTGGAATCTGTCACACAGAGTTATCTAATAGAGGGCAGTTTCAGGAGGCATTATAAATCTCCTACCACAGATGTACCTGTTAAATAGCCCAAGTCTTCAGTGTCATTGAGATTACGTTAACACATCTGGAAAACAATTATTAATACTACATCTTGCCATGCAAAAGAAACAGAACAGCAAAATATGCCCTGCACAATACTAAAATGCCATGCAAAATATAAAAAATATCAGTTTGTAATCCTCATGCAGCCATGTGTACTAGATTACAAAGCTCCTTATTATCCTCCTGAAGGGTTCTCCAACAATCCTACCAACCTATATAAAAAGAAATCAAGCAGCTCCTGGACTTCTTTTCTTTAGAACTGAATTCACTGATGTTTTCACTCCAGTGAATTCATTCTTTCACTGCTATGTCTTTCCAATACTTTAACATCTTTTGTGAATCATTGATACTACTACTAGGTACAATGCTTCGGGAATACTTGTACTAATGTCAGAGGCAATACAAGACTGAAGTATTGCCTTCTCCAAACCCAGTATTCTCACTCTTATGTCCAGAATTCATTGGCCCTTTTGGATACACAGGTGGGTGAAGGCCTCAAAGCACAGGATCTTCTTACCCTACTGGTAGTCCAGGACCCCTGTTATAACTGTGTACTCTTAAAGCTTTTGTTCGGAGTATTGGCATGCAATCAGTTTTGCTGTTTTTGAAACTAGCTTATCAGATTGTTCTATCATGTCAGTCTGGTTTTTTAATTATTTGTCACTGTCTTTATCACTGTGCTCTGTGCAAATTTTATCAGCAATGATTTTATTGTTTTCTTTGAGATTAATCTAAATAAGTCAACCAACAAGGAGTCAAGATCAATATACCCTTTATGACCACTTTTGAAGCCTATCAGCCTTTTTTTATTTAATATGGACCATAATAATTTCGTATTAAAATAATTTTTTTTTTATTGTGGTGTCTTAAAGTTTTATTAGTTAGATATTTTACAGGTATTTTACAGTTAGATATTTTACAAAAGTATAAATACATTTCTACAATACATTTATCTATTCAACTTGTATTCCCACACAAAAGGATATTGGGTTGTCCTGAAAATGTGTGTACTTCTCCATAAATTCCTATTGATTTGCATTAATTAAATTGTTCTTCTTTAATTCTTTCTTAGTGGAATCTCCTGTTAGTCGTTCTACCATACACTTGGGATCAATATTAAGTTGATAGGGCTATAATACCTATATATCTCTTTTCAATATTGGCACAACATTTGCTTTCTTTCAGTGCTCTGGAACTTCTCCAATGTTTGAAAACTGTCTGAGGATGAATATTAACAGTCCATAACACTCCTTGCTGGCTCATTAAAAATTCTTGGATGTGATTAATCTGTATGTGCTTATGTAAGGAGATCTAATTTTAGAAGATGCAGATAACTAGATCTCCCTTTTCCTTTTAATGTAAATAAAAATATGGGTTTTAAACTCTATGATTAAAGCTTTTGATTAGTAGCATTCTCTATTCCAGAGTCTATGTCATGATAAATGTACTGCAGACACTATTTACTGACTTTCTCTTTCAAAAAGTTTTAAAATAGTGAAATCTTTGGAGAACGTATTTCTGGTTTATAATAGAGGAAACAGTGCAATGACCAACTATATACATGTATATTTGTACATACATAATAGAGTATAAAGTAGTGATGTTCTATATGAAATTGATGAGTACATTATAAGCTACTGGTAAAATCATAGAATCATAGAATAGTTTGGGTTCTAAGGGACCTTTAAATGTCATCTTGTCCAAACCCACTGCAATGAGCTGGAACATCTGCAATTAGATCAGGTTGCTCAGAGCCCCATCCAGCCTGATCTTGAATGTTTTCAGGGTTGGAGCATCTACCAGCTCCCTGGGCAACCTGTTCCCGTGTTTCACCGATTTCATTGTAAAAAATATCTTCCTTGTATCTAGTCCAAATCTACTGCCTTTTAGCTTAAAAACTACCCTTTGTCCTATTGCAACAGGCCCTGATAAATTGTTTGTCCCTTTTAAGTACTGAAAGGCCACAAGACGGTCTCCCCGGAGCCTTCTCTTCTCCGGGTTGAACAGCCCCAACTCTCACAACCTTTCCTCACAGGAGAGTTATTCCCTCTCTCTGATCATCATCGTGGCCTCCTCCAGACCAGCTCTAATAGGTCCATGTCTTCCCTGTAGTCAGGGCCCCAGAGCTGGATGCAGTACTCCAGGCAGGGTTTTCCCATGTATTAGGTGGGTTGTGCTGTAGCTCACATGGCTGCACAAACCTTCTGACCCCACTCCCACCACAGCTCCCCCTTTATTCTGCATAAATAAATCCAAAACTGTGTGTGGGACAGAGGAAGGAACAAGAGACGTTCACAAATCAAAGACCAAACCACTGTAACCACAGCCCAAATATGTGTCTTTTGAAGATAAAATAGCAGTTGTGCTGACTTAAGCCTGTGATTATGCACATGTTCAAACTCAACACCCTGAGCATCCCACTGATTTTGTTATAATAAAGTTAAGTCCTACATACATTTATAAGCCCTTGGCTGTCAGGAATTCTGGCCTTGTGGTTTTTTCCTGTCACTTGCCATTCCCCTTATTTCTGGACTCAGATTTGCACTCACAGTAGGACTCACAGATGGATATTTTCTAAATCATTGTGAAAGAGCTTCATGGTTGCTGGATGCCATCATCTGCATCACCAAAGCATGATTGTAATATATTTCATTAATGAATCTCTAGCATAACTGGTATAGGGAATCAATGGTAACAGAATAAATATGCACAAAAGTTATAAAATTATTACATTTTTGACCACAGATACTGAAAATATTAAGCTGTCTTACATGTCTTGAAACAGGAAATTTGAAGGTACAAAGAAACAGGTTAAGCCCCCAAATCAATGGGTCTGGATATTTTGCATTATTAAAAAGAGGTATTGAAAAGTGATTGGGAATGGCTTGAGAAAACACATTTTAAATAGTTGTATTAAAAGCAAGTGAAAGCTCATGCCCATCCTAGAAAGCAGCTCTGTGGTGGCTGTTCAGTCATTCCAAATGGACCTTCTTTACTTCCTCAGGTCTGCATCTCTTCCTCATGTGCCTCAAATTATGTGCTTTCTGGTGGAGCCCACCATATTCAGAGCAGTTTGTTAACACACTGAAGCTCTTTAAAATGCACACCATGTGTGCACAAAATGTCTTCATTTATTAGATTAGCTCACAGATCAGGCACTATTCAAAAGAGCAGGATGGTTCCAGAACAAGGGTGTCAACTCATCCTGTAGCGTAACTGAACTCCCCCTTCAATCCAAGGCTCAGAATTAAAACCAAAATAGAACAAATTACTAATTTTCAAGCTTTACCCTGCTTTAACTGACAGAGACAAATTACATTTTAATAAAGTAAATAATTTTCAAAACCTCTTTCCACAAATTCAGGCTGCATTCACACATTCCTTGCTAGTTACTTCCAAGAGGCTGAGGTGACCATCTCCTACACATCTAGGGCTGCTGATTGCTGCCCCTCTGCTCTGCCCCTGAAACTGCTCTCCTTAATGCTCCTCTACTCCTTCAACCCAGAGTAAAGGAGGTTCAGTCAAACACTTTAAAGGTGCTGACCAAGTCCCTGTTACAGATTTGTCCTGCTGGGGCTGTGTGAGGATTGCCAAGTCTTACCGAAAAACCATTCCAGCACAAGCCTCTTGCACGGATGCAGATGTTTGAGCAAACCTCCATGGTTATGGCACAGTTGGGATTGTGCCTGAGATTAGTTATGCTGCCCTGAAGAACCAGGCTCCCACAGCTGAGCTGAAGCACTTCGGCAATACAGTAACAGGTATTTCTATCCTGCTGGAGCAGGATATTTGTGAGGTAGACACATTTATCCATTCACACCTGCACAAAAGTCAGGTGTGTCCTAAACATCTGTGTTAAGTAGATAGGATTAATTTTTTCATCATGTAACATGGCTCTCCCTGTATAACAGATGTGGCAGTATGTTTTACAGTAATCAAATTCCTGTCCTTCCTTTTCTACCGGTATGATGTTGAGAAATGGTCGAGCAAAACCAAATAACTTTAAGTGGTAGAAGATGTGCTAAATTATTCTGGATTAATTATTGAGTAATATAATCAGATATCAAACCAGATTTCTAAATGTCAGGAATAGTGAAAAGGAAGAAATTCATACCAACCCTCCAGCTAAAATCAGAGACTTATTGATTTTGTGTCCTGAATTTAGCTTTCAGATTACTAAATCATATGAAAATAAACCCTCTTGTGACTAAATATCTCCCTACTAACCAACAGAGAAGGATAAGAAATATGAGATATATCAGATACTGGTCTATTACTTTAATATATAAATACATGCCAGCTGAGGACAAAACATGTCTTATCACTGTTCTGAAGTTTTCCTACACAAATTCAGAAGACAAATGATAGGAGAAATCTGCTTGGCAAGAGGAGGAGGGGGAGGAACACACAAAATCCAGCCTGCTATTGTGAGATTTCTGACATAAATTAAGGCATGAATTTAAAACTTATATAATAGTTTTGGTATTACTCTGCATATGAATAAAAAATACTCAAAATCCTAGAATTGTCAAGGTTGGAAAAGACTTCTAATATCATCAAGCCCAACCATTAATCCAGCACTACCATGTTCCCCACTGAAGTGCCCCATCCACGTGTTTTTTCAGCACTTCTAAGGATAGCGATTCCACCAGTTCACTGGGCAGCCTTTTTCAATGCTTAATCACCCTTTCAGTGAAGATTTTTTTTTCCTGATATCCAATCTAAACATCTCCTGGTGCAACTTGAGGCCATTTCTTCTCATCCTGTCACTTGTAACCTGGGAGAAGAAACTGACCCCCACTTGGCTACAACTTCCTGCCAGACAGTTGTAGAGCTGCAAGGTCTCCCCTAAGCCTCCTTTTCTCCATGCTAAACAACTCCAGCTCCCTCAGCTGCTCCTTGTAAGACTTGTTCTCCAGCCCTTTCACCAGCTTCGTTGACCTTCTCTGGACATTTCCTTTTATTTGATTAAAACCTTTCATTAAAAAATGGTTATGCATTAGACAGCATAATTTATACAGTCTATTTTGTGAATAAGTACTAGCAATGGATTATACATAAATTGTTAGATTATTGCTGTGACCCTTATTCCTAGGCACTTATAAATAAGTATAATCCCCTGTGGCTCCACTAAACCTTTGAAAAGTACATTTCTATGCAAATCTGTGAAAAGTTATATGGCAGTGTTACCCTTCGCGTTGCACACGTTGTTCAGCGCTATAGCAGACTGTGGAACAGTCTGACAGCTGATGGATTGGAAGCTCCAGGCTGTTTTCAGCAGGTACATTTAAAATTAGAGGGTATAAAAAGCTGGATATAAAGTACAGAGGACAATTTTGCCATATTCAACATATGTACTGGATCACCTCCTAGCTCTTCCTATTAGTATCTTAGTTATGTACCGATAATACACAATATTCACATAGTCATTTGCTAACTCTTACTAACATTGCTTAAGTGGAAAAACAAGTGATACTCTGATCCAGAAAATCCAGCTGTCTGCCACGCACCAAGGGAATGCCTGGCAGCTGCCAGCCTCCAGCCTAATCCTGGTGGGTGGTGGCCAGTGCTGACCCTGCTGGAAGGTGGCAGGGTTGGGACTGGCTCGCTGCTGCTTTAGCCAACACCTCCCAGCTTTCAGCTGAACCACAGCAACAGAACAGCTTCAGCCACAAGCTTGGGTTACAGGTTGATGTAGTTTATATCCATCACAGAACTGTAATGGGGAATCACTTTATAGCAATTTTATAGTTCTAATAGACTGTTATAGCAGGCGGTTATTGTAAATAATACTTAAAGAGGTTACTGAAATGAGGCTTTTTCAGTTATGAAGACACAATATCTTTGAATGAGGCACTGTATGTTAGATTTGCTGCTCTTTTCCTAATGCAGAAGAAAGCATTTGAATACTGAATTCTATTCTCTGAAATGAGATACGGAACCTTTCAGCCACACAATAAAAATAATTTAAAATAACGTGTGTTAGCCACTTGAGAAAAGATATTCAGCCCAACATTTTTTTTACAAAATATTTTTTTTCTTTCACTGGAAACCAAAGGAGTTTTCAAAAGAGCGCCTGTTTCAACAAATTTTCTAGGAAAAAAAGGACCTGCCCCCTTTAGTATCTTGTATGATGATACCCAGCCAAGTATGATGTACGTAAGACCATGAGAGATGATGGCACTCCCTAGGTAATTAACTGGCCAATACATTGCTTAAACTCGCTAAGAGTTTGGTGTGTGGTCAACATAAGTACCAACATCAGGATTTGATTTTTCAGATCTACAGCAAATGACCTTTACGTAGCAGGAGTAATTGGCAATGATTGTAGACTGTAGTCCACAGATTCCTGTGAAATTTTTGGCTGTTGTGAGAAAACAAGAGAAAATAAGGTCCTGAGTCCAAGTCTATACCCTGTGTGGGAAGTGTTTGTAGTTTTTTAGTGCTTTCCTCAGCCCACCTGTTCTCTGCCATGATCAGACACCATTTATCTAAACAATCTTCATCTCATCATAGTTCTTCTTTTCTTCCTCTTTGCCTCGTTCACACCTGTACATGCCCCTTCTATCTGGCCCCTGCAAGTGCCTCCACTATCTCTTCTCCCAGAATTCATCATACTGTTACATTCCAGATGCCAGGGGATACAATCCCTCTATGCCATTATCTATCACAGTAATATCATATGGAAAAAAAAAAAGTGCAGAGAAAATCCCTTGACACTTGGAGTGCACAGTGGAACACTATCAGCATAGCCCAGTTCCTAAGTGGATATATTCTAGCTCTTATAAACTCTGTTGGGAGTATGTAAGTATATTAGTTTTAAAACTAGGAATTCAAAAAATGTTGTTGGGTTTTTCAGGAAGAGCAGGAGGTATGGCCCTGAAACTACCTTCTGCTAACTACTTTCCTCATTCAAAAGAGAGAGCTCCTGGGGGTGTAACCTCTTGGCTGAAATACTTGTAATGATGCTATAGAAAGCTTGTTCCTGTCCCACAAATTCCTAGAAGGGGAAAAATAAAATCTGAAATAGAAATACGTGCTACTTGGGCTAAATTAAGACTGAGAAAGGTATAAGCAACTTAAAGCAAAGCATTACAAGGGGAAACAACTGCAAATTTCACATACACATACAAATTTCACATACTCATAGTACAGTGAGGGCTCTGTAATACATCTTCCACATAAAACAACATCTTGATCTCTTTTTCAGTCAGAACAGTATGAGTCTTTTTTTTCTTAGCATATAAGAAAAGATATCTAGACATCTTTCAATTGATGTAAAAATCTATATAGGATCTACCTTACATATCAAAGAAATTTTGAGAAGTACAGACATGTCAGATACAGAATGAAGAGTCAGGCATTTAAAGGGAAGTGATTGCATGCATAATTATCCACCTCACATTCAGAATTATTTTAAAGACTTTTAGAAATATTTTTAATACTGAATAAGTATGTATTTATTAAATGACACTGTTTAAATAGTCCCCAACCCTTTAGGAAACATACCGTCCAGAAATATACTGTGGGATATTATGGTTATGACCAAATAAATTGAAACATTCATAGCTAATGGTGACAGCAAATAGTTGAGCATAGTGGGAAGCTGTCATCCGTAATTTACATATTCACTTCTAACTGTGCCTGTGCATCATTAAGATTGTTCGTATTTGCATTTGCTGCCCTCTGAACCAAGTCATTTTCCAGTGGCATATATTCGCTTTCACTGCAGGTAACTTTCATTAGTGGTAATTAAAGGACAATTTTTACCGCATTATGCTACAGGAAACAAGAAGTGGTTGCTGAGATTGATTAATATCTAAACTAAGTTTGAGACATGTAATCAATCTCATAGGCACAAGAGATTGTTCCTGTGACGTAATGAAAAGTAACAGGAAAAAAAAACCCCTATTTATACTGAGTATCCAAAGCTTATCCTTTAAATTTTGTTGGAATGCACTAAGTGGCCTGATTTATTTTTAAATGTTCCCAACAGAGAATAGCCTCAGTCTGTGTGTAATGACTTTTACCCTCATTTCTGCACAGTCTGTGTTAGAGCTCTGACTGGGACAATACCAAGGAGGATGTCAATGTTATCTTAGTGTGCAAGTGATTTTCTAGTAGACAACTGCATCTGAAGGTTGCTGTGCATCCAATCTGATCCCTTTTGCCTTCAGTGCTATTGAAGATGGTCCTTTTCAAACACTACTCAACCCTTCAAGCTCAGCATTGCTTCTGGTTGAAGCTTTACTACTTCACTGTGAGCTGGAACAGACCCAAGAACTGTAATGTGTTTTCCCTTGCTGAAAAAAATACTATTATGTTGTCCCTTATTTTGCCATCCAAATACTGTGCTTGGTAATACTATCACTGCAGAATTGCTGTCAAATATTTATTTTTATTGGGGAAACAGCACTCCTTCTGTAGTAAATGATGTTATCATTTAATTATTTTTTCTTTTCTTCTTTGTGATGGAAAACTGCAATTCAATGAAGTATATATTTAAATGCAAAAGAGGCACACCAATTAATCAGTACAGAATACGAATGCTTTTAATCTGCATCAAAAAACCAGTGGCGCTTAGAAAAACACCAATCTTTTAAATAGAAAGAACATAAAAGTAATTCCTATCCATGCTCAGATTTCCTGAAATACAATGAAAAATTGCAATTAGATTATCTTCACAATAATATATTCTTTTTAAGCTTTGCATTATGCTAAGCATGTTTTGATAAGCCTTTCATTTCTTTTTATTAAGAATAAAAATGGACTTAGGTAAATAATTTTAATTGTTAAAAAAAAATTTAAATGCACAGAGATAGCTCATATGTTGGCTCTGAAACACAGATATTTACAGTTTTCTTGTTTTTATTCATCTACCATACCAAACACAGAAACTAAGTACTGAAGATAGGAAATGAATTCGTCTAGGTACATATAGGGTAGGTTAGGTATAGCCAGGAGCGTGAACTAATCAATTTTGAGGTGTGGATAAACTAGGTGACAGCATAGTACAATCAACTCTCCATTATCTGGGATCATAGGAGACTGGGAACTGATGGAGAAGAGAAAAACCCAGCTAGTGGAGCTGCTCCAAGGAACACCAGAGACACTTCAGTTCTGTGCGTGGTAAATACAGTCCAAAAGACCTTATTAATTCTGTGTTCAGCACTAGGTAGGGGTCTCAAGGCATCGTTTGCAGTGTTGCATGAATTTGCAAAGCCATCTTAGCCTCTGCTTCCCAAGGAAGCAGTTATAGCTCTGCAAACAATGTTTGAGCCAGTGAGTCTCATTAAGCCTGGAGTGGCTCTATATTCATTCTCCCAGGAACGTTTTTGTTTGTGCTATTCTTATAGCCTTTATCAAGCAGTGCAAAACAGAACAGAAATGGTGCTAAAGGTATTTTCAGACTTCCAAACATTTCTCAAGACCTTAAGCAGTGTGTTTCTTCCTGTTAGTGATGCTCACTCCAAAGAGCTGAGCAAGGAGGACACTGCTGATATGGGCTATCTACCCTTTCAGTGCCTGCTTTCAAATGAAAGTCACAGGAGACTTGTCTTTGGGTCTGTTATATTCTCTTTCACTGCTAATTATGCAAATATTACTTTTTCTTGGGCAAGGTGTCTCTCTGTCTGCTTTTGACCAGAAGCTCTATGCAGGGTGAAAAACCTTTCCCAGGAAAATTTTTATTTCATATACACACATCAAAGAAATTCTTCCATTTAAAAGGATTGTCATCCTCCAACAAACAGCTATTAACTCAGGAAATCCCACCCTACCCTCTAATGAGTATGCCAAACCTGCATGGGTCTACTCAAAAAGCTGACTTTCACTCCATGCTTACCCCTTGCAATAAGATGACTCTTTTCATATTTAAATTACCTTTCCAAAGCCATAAAATAAAAGAATGAAAAAAAATGCTAATAAAGAGGATTACTGCCAGAAATCCACCTCCTGCTTTAAGTGGTTGCTCTAAAGTCAGTCCTTCCTCAAAATGTTTTTATAACAAAACAGTTCAACTGCATTTGTCAGTGTTGTAAGAAGCAAGTCATCCTGTCATTTGTCACACAATAACCATCTTCCCTGGTAGGTCTAGGAGAAAGAAATGGGCTTTCTTGAAGTTGTGCACGTATCTGGCTGCATCACCAGGGTCTAAATCCCCCACTTTTCTCATGTTTTTAGGGCAGTGGATGCCTTGGCAGTATTTTGAGGGAGTAGAAAAAGATAAGCCTACCTTGCGATGGGCAGCTGGAAGTGACAGCAGAAGGGACCTAGACTGGGAGCTGGGAATTGAAAATATAAGAGGAATTCCTTGATGCAGTGAAAGTGGAATGGAAAAATCAGCAGACAACATGATGGCCAGAGGCTGAGCTGAGAAAGATGCAAGAATGAAAACCAAAATTAAAGAGGCCAAAGGAACAAGGGATCCAGTGGAACACGGGAAGAGAACAAGTGAGATGACAGATGGAGAAAGGGTAGCAGAGGTGACAGAAAAGGAGGATTGCTAACATCAGAGTACTGCTGAGAAGCAAAGATAAGCATGCAGGAGGGATGAAAAGGAGAGACTTTTATGAAAAATTAGGCTGAGACAGAACGCAGATCCTGCAAGTGAAAATATATTAGAGGAGAAAGGTCATGCCAAAATACAGTAGAACTATTTATTTTTGTGCCACTCTTATCTTGTGCATTCCTGAAGCTGCAATTTTGAATCTTATTACTTCTGTGCTCCCCAGCAGCTCAGGCTGCCTAGCAATGCCTGGCTGTGCCAGCTCTGCTGCACAGACCTCATGGCTGCCTAGCAACTGCCAGGGGGTTGTGCTGCGGTCCCTGGCCAGCTCAGGGGTGCTGTCCTGCCCCAAACACCCCTGCTCCCCTGGCAAGCCAGGAGGCAGCATCTCTAGTTGTTAACAGCTGTGATGAAAACCTTAAAAATATTAATTGGGAAAAAGGGCATGCGGAAGTGACCACAAGAGTGCAGACTGCATGACAAATTGTCTCCAAAAAGCAGGAACAGCTCCATTCATCTCTGCAATACTCAGACAACCTGTGATGATAACTGAAATATCAATATGGGTACTTATTCTGGTTCTTAAAGAAGGTTCTGTGCTAAAGCAAAGGAAAGCAAACCAATGCAGCTATGCATCTTCTCGGGCAGCTACTAAACTGGCAGAGGAAATACCAAAAAAGCAAATTTTGGTACCAGGAGAAAAAAAAAAAGTTAGGGTATTAAGTATTCACACAGCCTTGTCCCAGTACAGCCATACTTGTGTAACTATCGCTGTAATCAACAAAACTTCCTTACAAGAAAATAAGACTTGGCATTCGGCAGCAGAGCTGATGTGGCTGATCTGAAGAGGCCCTGTGTCCTCTGTGCTTCCAGCTGCCCCCTCAGATCCCTCATCTCCCTTGCCATTGCACTGTCAGAAGTGCTTGTGCAGCTAAACAACTGAATCAGGAATCAATCCAGCCGAGAAACAGTCCAACAAAATATAAAGGGTTATTTTCCAATCAACACTACTGAGGCAAGTACTGTTCGTTCCCAAGGGAAAAACAAAGACACATGCCAATCTATGGCCTAGGAAAGGGAATAGACAGTTACAGAGCTACACAAATTACAGTGCAGGAGAAGTTGCTGTGATACTGCTGCTTTGCTGCTGTTCTAAACAGCAGTTATAACATAGTCACATTTTTCTCTCCCAGCCAAAATGGGCTATTGTCCCAGAAAGACAGTATTGCCCCTGGAGATCATCATGCCCCACTGAGGAGAAGAAAATCTCAGATGTAAAGTTGAGACACTGAGAGATATATAAGCACATTTTACTCTGGATAGAATCTCATTTGGGTGATTGTTTAGGTGGAGATTGACAGACATAATTACGTTTTTTCCTCTGCCAGTCCAGCAGCCCCAGCCAGCAAAATTTTAATTCCCAGCTCTTTTGCACACTCAAAATATCTTGTGTAAGTTAGGTAATTTTTCTTTCTAACTAACAGTTTATTGTCTGGTGCAATGAGAAAGGGTGACAGAGCAAAAAAGCCCAAACCCAACAAACTAAACCAAAATGAAAAAAACAACAGAATAAAATAGTTTCTTAAAAAAAAACCCCAGTGAGTGAAGTTTAGATGCACACTACTGTCTTCAGCAAGTCAGCTCAAGCCCAAGGTTTATTGATTGTGGCTCAGCGCTGGTTCTGCTAGATTTGCACTCTTTCAGGTGCTTTAGAATCACTTGGTATACACACCATGCAGACTCATGGAGCCAGCTTTGATCTATTGCACCTGAGTCAATGCACCCTCCAAGAGCCTCAGACATGAGGAACAGCCTGCAAAGACATTCAAGTGACCCTGAAGAGAGTTATTTAGAAACAAGGAGTGCTAGCATGGGGCAGAAGCTAATAAGGCCTGCTGATCTAATCAGTTGAGCATATCCACACCACAATTCCCAGTGCATCTTATATTGCATAGCCCTCACAGCAACACTGCCATGGTTGTATAGCATCAAGTTGAAAAGTCCTGCTGCAGTGGACCTGAGCCAGTTTAGGTGTTTATCTACCCCAGGTCTATCCTGTGGGCATGGGGACAATGCCTGGCCGTGCCAAGGCAGCTGCATAAAAGCCTCGACGCAGCTGTCACAAGGTGGCGACCTTTGATGTGTTCCTCCAAGGTGTTCTTGGGTTCTGAGAAGATTTTGAAGTAGAGTTGGTGGGGTTTGTGCAAGGCCTTTCAGGTTGAGAGTCGCAGCAGCACATGAGGCTGCAAGCCTTCCTGGAGCCACTGCTCTACTGTCTGAGGGGGATGCATTTCCTGGGAGCCCCCACTGCCTGCTCAGCGGCTGTCCTGCCATGGGCTTATAGGACAAGCTTGCCCACCGATGTGAAGCACAATACATTTAGCAAAACACATGCCACTCCTTTTTCTCATACTGAAAAAAGTTGATGTGCAAGGCCTCACACATCTGCCGTTTCCTTTACAGGGGCAGATGTAATATTTTAAGAAGAGCTAACAACAGTTGTGCTACATTTGAGGTTAACAGCTTCCATGCAGCCAGTCTGTGATCTGCAGACAATTACGGACTCATCCAAGCCAATGGGTGTTAAGCAATTTGCAGCCAAAGTGAATAGAGAAATCGAATTTGTCTTTGTGTTATATATAGCTGGAAACAAGGAGAAGTCAGTACTGGCAGCAAGGAGAAACCAATGCCCAAGGGGGGTTCTGGTCACACTTGTCCTGGGACACATTTTAAGCTCATCAATATCTCAATACAAACAAATTTAATTATTTTACATTAAAAGGAATCCAAAAGAAAGTGTTTTATTGGAAATTACATGCTATCCTAAAGAGAGTTATTGAAACTCCTTTGGAAACACTTTTGCTAAGATGCCAAATAAATTAACCATCAGAAGACAGCAATGTAGATGCATTTCTATCCCACAGCAAGTGCTGCAAAAGTACCAGCTGCTTCCTCTCTTCAAAGAGATCTCAAATACTTTTCTTGTTACCTGTCTAGCTGTTCCCAAACAGGGATGTTTTTTGTAACTCCAGCTGCAAAGACTTTCCCGGGCCCACTGGTCCTTTCCAGGCTCCCTACCTTTCATCCTTGCTTCTACAGTTCTGGGTTGAGATGCTGGACTTTGCTGACCTCAGAGGCGAAGGGAGATCTATTGTTTTCCCTCTCCACCTTGACGTAGAGACAGCAGCAGGTACGTCAAAGCATCCTGACCAGAAGAGTTTTCAGTGCTGCAAACAGGAGACAGACCACAGAGAACATGTAACATACCATATGATTATGCAGAGATGAGGCAGTCTGCTCTTACTATAATGTGCTTGAGAATAATTTTCTCTGAAACATTCTGACTTCTTACTACTATGTGTATTTCTCTGGGACAACTACTAAAATGCAATGACTAACTGTTGCTTTTGTAACTGCAGACACACAGCACATGGCGTGAATAGGGGGCCTTGGAGATGGCTTCTTCTGGGCCTGTTACTCATTGCAAAAGCAGGCATGGACATCCCAGCAGAGCAGTCACCTGTTATTGTTGGTTTCTCTTCTGGCACTGTTGCAGAATCAGGATTTTGCTTACAAAAAACACAGATGCGAGAAAGACTGGACTAAATAATCACCAGACTCTTGTCTTCAATATCTTTGCAAACAGGCAGAGGAGGCCCTGAACAATGATTAACAACTGAGGTTAATGAGTGGCAGGAATACTGTACTTATCTCAGCCAAGTATTTACGGTCTTCTTATGAACCTAAATCCAGGCAATCGCTAATTGTTAGTAGTTATACTGGGCAGGCCTTCACAAAGATCTGCACAGGCTGGATTCAGTATTTCTCTCCCTCCCTCAGGGGTAACTCCCTAAGAAGGGACTAGTTGCCCCAAAGTGTGATCCCTCTAACGTCTTAACTAGTTTTTTGTCACCTTTGGCCCAGGGAGGTGGTGGAGTCACTGTCCCTGAAGTGTTTAAGGAAACACTGGCCATGGCACTTAAGGCCATAGTCTAGTCAACATTGTGGTGTTCAGTCATAGGTTGGACTCGATGATCTCAGATATCTATTCCAACCTAATCGATTCTGCGGTCTTCCAGATTTCTAGCCAGCCAGACGGCCAGATATAACCAGAGCAGCGCTTCCCTCCCAGCCCTTTTGGCTTTTCCTGCAGAGGCGCTGCTTCCGGACAGCACTGTGGGGCTGGGGCTTTTCTGACCGGGGCGGGGGATGGCCACCACTGTCTCCCCTCGTCTCGGGGCTCCCAGAAGAACAGTCTGGCAGCCCGGCTGCCGTGGTCCAGCCGCAGGAGCCAGCCAGGCCGGTGCGCTGCCAGCTCCGCCATGTCCCTCCGGCCCGTGGGCGGTGCCCCTGAGCGGCGCCCGCCCTGCGCATGCGGCCCGCCCTGCCTACAGCTCCCGGCTGCCTCCGCACAGAGAGGGCGGGTTTTTCTTCTTTTTTCTTGGTTTGGTTTTTTTTTTTTTTTTTCCTTTTTNCCTCCCCTCAGAGGGGGAAGGATGGGTGGGGAAAGTGAGCGCTCACGAAAGCGAGGCGAGGAGGAATCCCACAATACCAGGCGGGTTGCGAGCCCGGCGCTGCCGCTGTCTCTTTAATGCAAGAGGAAGCGATGCGGAGGGGTGGAAAATGGCAGAGTTGCAGATGTTGCTAGAGGAGGAAATCCCTTCTGGCAAGCGGGCTCTGCTCGAGAGCTACCAGAACCTCACTCGAGTCGCCGACTACTGCGAAAACAACTACATCCAGGTGAGGGGCGGCGGGGCAGCGTACCGGAGGCCGGCAGCGGGGCTCGGCTCTCCGGTGCGGGCGGTGGGGCCGGAGCCGCCCGAGGGGCAGCGGCGCCTGGCTGCCCTCGCCGCGGCTCCCGCCCCGCAGCCCGTCCCTCGGGTTTGCCTTTTCTTTCAACTTTCCCAGCTGAACGGCCAGGCTTCCCTTCCCCCGCTCCAGAGGGGAAGGGAGGGGGTTATTATGTCAGTTCGGCTGCGAGGGTGTGTCTTTTTTTTTTTTTTCCTTNGGGGCCCCGCACACGGGTGACATCACGGAGCTCGGTCACGGGGGATCCGCGCCGGGTCCTCCTCGGCGTGCGGGTCCCGGCGGGGCCGAGGCAGCCGCGGTGCTGCGGGTCCGCAGCGCTGCCGTGAGCGGCGTGCGGGGGCAGGAGGCTGCCCGTGGGCTGGCACAGCCGTGAGCGTGAGGCGGTGTTTCAAAATGGCAATCTGTGCCTCTCGCAGCTTGCCCGGCTCTAACACCCTACAACAGTGATTGCAGACCGGGTCTCTCCTGGTGAAAGCAGCTCCACTGGTTATAACGTCTCTCCACCAGTCGGTGTGGATTTTTTTTCTCTCCCATAGATTGCCAGTGCTTCTTAGCTTTGCTTTAAGTCTATTTTTGTGAAGCTACTTTAGGCACAATTGACTATTATTATTTTTTCAGGATTTACATCACATGATTCTCTAAGTCTGTGTATTTAGTCATACTGATCTGGATGCAGAACCATCCAGAGATGCTGAAATTCAGCTTTTTTTTTCCGTAAAAAATCTGAAGGGGAAAGGTAAATAAACTTTATGTACTACACAGCTTGTAGAGTGAACTTGTTGAATCTAATACTAGATCACCTGTGATGAGTATCTAATACAGCTTACTTAAGTCTCTGGTATCTATCATTGCTGGTAAGCTATCTTAACTGTTTTTAGTAATGGAGCAGCAAATATGGAAACACGTCTTTAATAATATGAGTGATGGTTTTTTTCATGAGATATTTGAATTAAAACTGCTTTAACAAGCCATATTTTCAAATTTTGGTTTTTTTGTGGTATATGAGGTAGTATGAGTTAATGTCTATTTATGCTTCCGAGTTGTTTGCTCCACCCAAAGAAAGCTGCTGATATAAATGCTTCTGAGAGGCGAGGTTCATTTGGTTTTACTCATGGGAAATATGACAAATACACGAGTATGGTAATTGCAGCACAAGTTTTGACGTGTCTCCTGCTCCTGACTTTTCCCTATGTCAGAAAGGTACAGAGAGTCTTCAGTTAGTTACATCATTTTCTTCAGAGTCATAAAACTTGTCTTTTCTTACTTCAATCGAACAAACCAAATAAACACAACATTTGAGCAAATTCCCATCCGGTCATTAGGGGTGGCTTTTCCCTTTCCTTTTTTTTTTTTTTTTTTATTTTGGTAGCTCATTTTCACCTCAAGTATCAAGGTCAGCTGGATGTGGGATTGGTGGGGTCTGTTGTATCTGTGTACAGCTGTGTTTACACCTTTCTAAAGGAAGTTGGAATTCTAAAATTCCTAGTGCAGTCTTGCACAGTAGCTTTGGAAAATATATATACCTCACTTGTATTTTATGTGTATTGTACATTTGTTCGGTGAAATTGGTAAATGTATTGATAAAACTGTATTTTTTTTAATGTTTGATGGAGGTGTTTTTTTTAATCAGCACTTGATGCAAAGCCATCTGTTGTCCAGTTGGACTCCTGAACAGATTATACTGCCAGTGCCTGTGGCGGGGCTGCTGCCGGATTAGGCAATATGACACAGGGCACTGGGTTATGAGATTTGGGTGTTATGAGTATTGTGGGGTAGGAAGGAAAGGAAAGGAAGAGGCTTAACAAGCATAGAATACAAAATCTATGTGTTTAATGTCATTGAGCATTTTATAAAAAAGAGACCAGAATAGAAAACCTGGCCATGAAGTGAATGTTGAAATACTTCACAAGTAGCTATGTATTGTAACTTATCTGGTAGCATGTAGCTGGTTTAGTTCAGCCACTTTGAATTTGGAGGGATTTCTTTTTTTTCTGTGGAAAAAGCTTAAGTGCTCTATAGTGATAAAAATAACTGTGTGCTGTTACCCACTTTGGGTTGTGCCATTGAGGTGGAACAGGTTCGTCAGACTATTCAGAGTGCTGGCACTAACAATTTATAGTGAGTGTAATATCAGACAAAATGATGTTCTCAGTGTTATGGTTTATATTCTTGCTGACTTGAGCAGGAAAGTAATCTCCCACCCCTAATATTGCTGTATTCAAGCTATATATGTATTTTTTTTATTTGAAAATATGGGAATTTTGTTTTGTCTCTTCTACTTAAGCTGAGAATAACTCTGGTAAAATTTCAGTCATGCTGATTCTTTGAGGAAAACTTGTCTTCAATGTCTTCAAGGATTCCTCAAAAAATTAAAAAAAAAAAAAAAAAGAAAAAGAAAAGAGAAAGAAATGACGGGAAAAGCTCACCTGGCTGGAACTTGGTTCCCTGATGGTGAATGTAGATGTGTGGATAGTAAATATCCTTCTACTGTAGCATTTAGGAAAGATGACAGCATTCAGGAATCTCAAGTTGAAAATTGCTGTTCTTAAAAGAGCAGGAAGCTGTTTCTTGCTATGGCACATTGTGACTGTATCAGAATGCCGGCTTGGTAACACAGTTTACCCTCCAGATCATGTGTATTCTGGTTATCTAGAAAGTTTATTTGTTAGGAAGGGAAAATAATTCAAGAGAAGTATAGCAAATGAGCTTCTAGAGAAGACCTGCAGTGCCAAAAGGAAAGTACAGTATGGTGGTAGTCTTGGGGTGGATGGGAGAGAGAGACAGAAAAAAGGAAAGAAAACCAAATGTAGAAGTAGTAACTGAAGTACATTGTGATGTTTTGGTGGTGATTTTGGCTTTGAATAGAAGGAAAAGGGCATTATAAGTACATTAGTGTATTTAATCTCTGACAAGATTTAAAATCTGTGATGTTTCTGGTTGGAAGCTTTAGTAACAAGCAGGTAGAAAATTAGATTCCTGTTTTAGATCAGAGGCTTAAACTCTGAACAGTTTTATGAGCAGGTTTTGAATCTTAAATCTTTAGGGCATAGTTTTGCCTTCTGAAGTAATTTTTCTTATATATAGATGTATTAATTTTTAAAAAATGTTTCCAAAATGTAAGTTTCCATAGCTGATGTCTTCCCCAGTTCCTTTTGCCTGCAGGTATATTCTGGGACTAGTCCCTTCTGGTGTGCTTGTAACAAAAAAGGTTATCTGAAAATCTGTAGTATAAGGCTGAAGATGTTAGTGAGGAGTTTCATCAGTATCCTAGATAGTATGCACTTGATCAGTACTACTTAATACGGAAATAACAAGGAGTTAAAGCGTTTACAATTCTAGTTATGAGTCTTCAGCTGAAAAATACTAACTTCCATAGAGATTCTCTAGTCAATTTTCTGGCTGTGTTGAGTTATTTTCGTGTTTTAAGGAACTTATTTACAATAACTAGCTAATGAAGCATTAGAATGACACAGGAAGTCAGCTCCTGCAGTGTTACTGCACTGATGACTTCCTTTTGAACAACTTCAGTTGACTGGTGTATCCCAGAGAGGCCTCTTTGTGCTATAAAATGCTGCTTTTAACTCTTGTACTGTCTAAATCAAGTGTTCGTTATAGCCTTGTTTATGCATATGCAGATACATAGTTTTTGTCAGTCTCAAGCTTCCTGACCACTTGTGAAGATCCATTTGTTATTTTTGTTTTTAGGCTCAAATATAAATTTAATATGATTGCGAGAATCTCTAAACAAATAGCTTGCACTCCTTATGTAAATTCTCATCTTCATGGTCTCAAGTGGGTAGATTTAGCAGCTTTAGAAAAATAAGTTGAGAGACCTTTTAAGGAAGTAAGTGCTGTGTTGCCTAAATGTGTTTTTCTGTCATGTTACTTCCTTCTGTAGCCTCTGACTGGTATGTGGAAACTGAACGGTGAATTAACAAACTATTCTGGGTAAAAAAGACAAACTGAAATCTGTCTATGCTTTCAACTTCTATTGCAAAAAAATGAAAGTGTCTTTCCAGTTTGTAGAAAAGTAAATGTGTGACATTGAGCAGAAGTGTTGCACGCAGTAAGTTTCATAAATATTTGTGTTATCTTCCAGGATGCATAGAGGAACTCTTTTCGTTTGATAAGTTGGATGGCCTACACTTCCAATACAGTAGATATTTTCTTTCCAACACAAACGAACCTTTTTTGGTGGCTTTTCTTTAAACATTGGTAACTGGTCAGACACTCAATTTCATTGCCTCGGACGTGGAAAGTGGCTTAATTTAGTTCAGTACAAAGAAGTTCACTCAGAGTGCCTAATTCAGGAAATGAGCTGCTCTAAAAGGATAAACGTCTTAAATTGTCACTAATACAAATTCTTTATGTGCTGTGAGAACTTGCATGCTTTTATATTCATAGGTTAATTAGGTTGTATTGTGAGTAAATACAGTAATTTTTTTTCTTCCCTCTATTTCATTGCTAAATTTGGAACATTTAACAAAAAAAGCAAATTAAGTTCACTTTCTCTAACGGCAAATATAGTTCAAAATTAGGGATCAATGAGGTAAAATACGAATATATCATCTATTATGCTTTGTAGGTTTAAGTAATATTCTTTAAAAAAAAGTGTTGCATTATACTTTTAAATAATGTTCTTTTTAAGGTAGTTTAAGCAAATGTTTGCCAGCAGTATAAAAGGTACTGGCTGTTCTGTGTGTGGTTTTAGGTTTTTTAAAAATTATAATATAGGTACAGGTTGGTGCATTAGGCTTGTAGCTCTTCTGTGCCTTGTACAGGTGTTCTGTGCCTATGCAAGTGTCTTTGTATTTTGTAAAATAAAGCTTTAGGTCACAGGCAGCAATAAGACTATAGCCCAACTTCACTAAATCAGCAATTACCCTGAATTTAAAGAAAACTAATCCTAGAGTGTTGTATGTCTGGTTTTTATGTCCAGAGGAGGTAGATGATAAGAGATGAGCTTTTCCAAATTTGAAATGTTTCCGTTAATTTTGGTATATTTGGTTGCTGGGTGCTATTCCTGCTGTGTTTTTCATTAGTATTTCAGCAGATCATTGTGTCAGCACTGTGCTACCTTAATCAGGCAGAGTAAAGGGGATTGGGATAAGCTTTTACAGGTGTGTATTGTTTCTTCCACAAGGGAAGCAATCTCCACTCCTTTCTGTTTCTGCATTGTTGGAAAGAAGAAGCTTGCAAGTTGTCTGTGGTCAGTGTATGCCAAGTGTGATCCTTGCTCCATGTGCTGCTCTTGCTGTGCACAGTCCTGTGGAACTGTTGGAAGGAAGAAAGAATAGTGAATAAGCAGGGCAACAATCTAATACTTCCCTCTGGTTCTCTGGGAGGTTGTTACAGTGAGAAGCTCTTATGGTAACGAGAAAATAGATGGAAAGGTCTCATAAAGTGGAGAATTAAGGCAGTTGTAATGAAGGTAAGAGTACAGGAGCTGGCTGGGTACAAGTAGGAAGTGTTGTACCTCCAAGGGCAAAGTTCCTGTTAGTATCTAATCTAAGTTTAACAGAAGAAAAACTCCGAACTCTGAAACAAAAGAACTGATGCAACTTCCCAGTATCTTTGTTTAGCATTTTGAACTGTATTCATTTTACAAAAGCGTGAGTGGGGGCATGGAATTTATAACTCGCTCATGAAAGGTCATGTAGGGACATACTGTCAGATTTGGGAACAGAACCTGATTGTGTGGACTTCCAGTGCTCTTCACAAGGGTTCCCCCTGCCACCCCACCCCTTCGCAGACTGCTTCTGTTATACTGCAACACAGCAAAAAGTGGGTATCCACAGAAACACAGACACTATGCACAGAGGCAGCGTAATGATGCTTTTGGGAAAATTATGCACCTGAAACCATCATTTAACTCATTAGCAGCAATTACTTTTTAAGGCTTTTAATCGCCTCTCACAAGAACCTCGAGATTCTAATTTTTTGCTTTGCGAACTTCTGGAGTTACATAATGCTCACAGTACTGTTTGTCTGCATGTTGGTGGGCCTTGGCAGAGGCATGAGAAGATGCCGCTCTATTTCTCCTTAGTGAAAGCAGTCTGTGTTTGACATTTCTGGTGACCAAAATCTTGCTTAGCTACAGAACAGTGCAGTGGCAACTGTGTGGACAAGGTGTCAGTCCTGGCATAGCTAGACAGCCTTGAGGGATAAGGGGGTGTCTTGCTTCTCTGCCTGCATTCAGTCCTTATTTAATGACTTGGAGTCTAAAGGAGCATACTGTGGTTTTTATTGCTGCACGGTAGGAAATCACTTGTGGGACACTGCTTACTCAGTGTCCAGGCTTGTTCATAATTACCTGAGCATTTTTGCTCTCTTTAGCATCTGTGTTCCCTAGAGTGGTCTTCCTTTGATGCTATTCCTTCCACCCCATCCCAAATCTGAGCACTGGTGACAGAGGTGGGTGGGCTTGGTCAGAGGGATCCTCCCTTCCCTCCACCCGTAAGTAAAGGGAAGTAACTGCTGAATTTGAAATAGTAGATACTGTGCCTCAGTGTGGTTCCTCCCTTCTCCCTGCCTTGCTGGTGAGGCAGCTGCTGCAGAGACTTGATGTCTCCTGTGGGTTGCAGAAACAGCCCTTTGCAGCTCAAAACTTGCAAAGAGCCCTTGAGAGCCAAGACCAGGGTGCTGTGGAGAATAGGTCACAGTGTGCTCCTGAACACAGCTCTGAGCAAGATGCAGATGCCTTTCCTCCTGCACCTCCAGCCTGTCAGCATGTCCTGACTATGCTGGAGGGGCTCAGTCAAGTGTTTCGTCCTTAGTGCCAGGTATTGAAATAGAAAATACAGCATTTCTAACAGGTAGGCTCTTTGAGGAATCAATTTATTGTGCGGCAGATGAAAGCAGAACTCTAAACTCTTCCTCCTGATTTTAGAGGGAATGAGTTATTTTCCTTGGGTTAATTAATAAGAGTGTAGATGCCACCTTTGCTTGAGACTGTGCAAATAGTGTTGTGATGAGTTTGTTATGGGTTTTAAAGGCCGACAGCCAGTTGATCATAGCAAGAGTTTATTTCATAGCTAAATCAGTTTTGTGGGTTGTGGGCAGTTACAGCAGGTCTCGTTTTCAAAGCGTTGGCATTGGCAGTAGCACAGCAGTTCTCAGCAGCAGCAGCATAGGATGACAAAAGGTGCTTCCCAAACCCCAGAACTAATACATTATATTTCTAATTTACCCAATGAGAAATTAACATGACCCTAACACCCCCTTTTGCCGACCTATCCAAGCTAAGTTCTAATTTACGATGGTAGTCATAACTTTTACACAAATCCTACGCAAAGTGGTTTTATCTGTTCTATCTAAAAATGTAAACTAAGCTAGCTGTACAAGTCAGTTTTGTCTAGAACAGAGTGAACTCTGCAAAAGGCAGAACTCGTGCTTTTAACTAGGTCTTAGGTTTCTGTGACTGCTTTGTGCAGCTTGTTTTATACTTAAGGCACTTAAAAATGTGTTTTTGCTCACTTAGACCCAAAGCCTGCACTTTTAATTTGTTTCGTTCCAACAGTGTTGTTCATTACTTATGCAAGCCCTTAATGCTGTTAACAGGAGCCATGATGCTGTGCAGAGCATGTATTTGTTACTATGATGCTGTTACTTTGAAAGGAAAGTAGGGGTGGGGAATCTTGCATGAGACTTTCAACTTGGAATGAAACATAAGTATAGCATTTTCTGGTACCACTTGTAAAATTCAGCAGTTTGTATTAATGTGAGTTGGAATTGGTAGGTAACCTGCTGGCTAAGCTAAAGAAGCAGGTTAGTTTACCTTGGAAAAGATTGACTACTTACAAGGGGACTTTATTTTTAATAATATTCTTGTCAAAGGTTCCAGATCAAATATGTTTAGTAAGTCCTGGCGTTTGGCAAACTGAAAGAGTATCTGAAAATCAAAACTTCTCTTGGTTTGAGCCTCCTCTATGATAAGGTCTCTTCATAACCTCCACAGATGATGTGTGCCATACTGTATCTTCTGACATTGTGGAATATTCTAAAAGAACAGTAAAGGTTGTCTCTTCTGCAATAAGAGTTCATCTTTCTTGTGTTTATGCTAAGATAGCAGATTTATTTGTGATATTGTCATCCCTCCCTCTCTGAGCCCAAAATAATCAATTCTGTATACTCTTTATACAACAGAAGGTAAAGTGCAATCACGCTGCTCCATGTGCACGGAAGCTCTGATACTGTAGTGAAGTACAGTTAAAGAACTCATGGGGAAGAGACTCTGTATCACTGTCCTAACTTTATTGTAACCTCAAAGACAAATAGGAATAAAATGTAGTACTGTTCCAGCTTTTGTTAAGAAAGCATGAAGGCCTTCAGAACTTGCACAGAGGAGTCTTACTAAAACAAATGTTGGTTTAACATCCTTAGAGTAGAATGTAGTGTTCTTACTGGCTGGTCCTAAAGTTATAAATAGTTCCAAGAAAAAAAATGGTTTTTTACTACTTGAAGGATAACAATTCTTGGAAAGGAATTTAAGTGTAGACTCTGCTGGCTACTTTCACACCAGTGTTTCACATAATACTTTTTCTAAGCTATTCTTTATCAGGCAACAGTGAAGTTTTTCTGTTGGCTTTCTTTTTTTTCACAGATAATCTTATACCAGATGCGTAGCTTCACTTTCATTCTCTGATCTCCTTGTTGTGCTTTGGGGTCAGCAAATTTGCCAAGCAGTATTTGTCCTGCAGCAATCATTGTCAGCTGTGCATCTTATTTTACTTTATTGTAGGAGGTGTGCTACAATACTTGAGCTGTGGTCGTCATGCAGTAGTGCTGTGTTTTCTGGAGCCTATAATAAGAAAACATCTGTGTAAAACAAATAGGCAAGAGAAGAACAAGGTGTCCAGGCAGGTGCATCAGATTACTGCACGAACATCTAAGTAGCTGCAGAATGCTATGCCATGGCTTGTCTTTTCATATACCTAGTAATGTTAGTTGCTCTTATGTCACTAAATATTACTAGTGATGTTTCTCTCTTTCCATGTGCTTCTTCTAGGCTGTGATCTTAATGGGAATTTGCTGATTTCTCTCTCCCTGCTCAAGTCTTCTATGAGCTTTCTGCAGATTGCTTGTTAGACTTTTTGTCTCGCTCTTGTTGTTGACTTTGCCTCATTTCAGATCCAATCTGAAAACCTTTTCTCCCTTGCTTATTTCTTCTAATTAATCTTTCTATTATTTAACTGCATATTTTACTGCCTTGTAACTTATATTATGCAGCTATTTTTCATGATGCTTTTCAGACAAACAGTTTCTACTAGCATGGGTTTTGTAATTTGAAACCTGCGGCTACTGAAGACATTTATACACATTTCTTTTTTAGATTATCTTTATTGGCACAGAATTGAGACTAAAACCTTGTCTCTGCAGTAGTCTGCAGCTACCTGAGGAAGCCATGATGAGCAGGATACAGAGGAAATGGAATGCAGCTGGGAAGACAATGTAAAATGGGAGTGACATGATTCTCCCTGTTAGTAAAATTCTTAGGAGGCCTCTCATGTTTTTATGCAGCCAGGCCTTTCCTTTATAAGAAACTTGTTTTCTTCAAGAAGCTGGTCCTTTTGTTACTCTTTTGCGACTAAGGAGTAAAATGGGCTTAATAAAACTACTCTGCTTGGAGGACTTTGGTTCTCTTAACAGTGGAGGAAAGTGAACGTGTCAGGAGGAATGGTGTTCTCTTAACATGCACGTGCCCACAAAGCAGAGCTGCACCTGATCCTTGAAGGTTTTTATAAAATATCATTATGACCTCCAGGGTTTTCACTGAGAAGCCTCATGGCAGGTGGCTTGGATGGTGCTTCAGTCAAGGTCCAGAGGGTATCAGACTAACAAGTAGAGATATGATGGATCAATGCACTTACATTGGCAAGATCTTTGAGACCTGGCTGGGGATTGTTCAGCTTTTGATTTGCTGTCTGACTTGCAGGATTTCTAAATCTCTGTGAGGAGCTGTTGTTTCTATGATGCAAACTCCTGGCTTTAGCTGCATTAGATAAAATATGTGTGTGGTTTGGAAGTGCTTGGCTCTACAAGGGCTCTCTTCAAATACCGTGGGTGTGTTTCCTGCTGCAGCACACCATATGTTCTCCCAGCACTGGAATGATTTGGTTGCCACGGTAGTCCTGGGATTTGTCTTAAATGGCGACAGATTTTGAATCTAATTTCTAAGGTGTCTTTAGAGAAAGTGTTGTTGCCGTAGATGTATTTGAAGCTTGGGCTCACACAGTGCAGCTTACTTTGTAAGAAATCTTGTATCTCTTCAGTAATGGCTGTCATTTCTAAATTTGTATTTAATTCCTCTTTATCAGCCTGTCCTTTAACCAGTGGAGAATGATAACAGCCAATGGAATGCTTTCTAGCACACATTCCCTCTTTGAAAACCTACTGTCCACGAACAAGAACTGTAAAATCAGCTTTTCTCAGTACTCTGTAGTGAATGAATATTGACTATTGAGAGACTGAGGGAGGTATTTTTATAATTATGAGAGAAACTTGTTTACTGGGGCTAGAAAGCATGGATATGCATGGATATGGTACCTGTTGATTTCTACTTCTCTGCTGGAGAGAGAAGTTGCTGGTTTTGGTCCTGAATGTCATGTGTAGAGTATTTAAATGTGTTCCTTGGGCATACAAGGAACTCTTAAGAGTGGATAAAGTATAATCTATGTTGTATAACTTTCTGCTTTCCTGGCAGAAAATGGGAATGGTTTGAAGGATGACTGAAAAGCAATTTGAGGGTCTTGAGAAACTCCCAACTTACTGGTGGGAGTAAGAGCACAGGAAGAAAGGAGAAGAGAATATGTAACCTTCATTATGTTAAGCCACTCTCTCTGGCTAACTGTGGTGCTGAGGACAATAACAAAAGCAAATACTGTTACTATTTGTTTCCTGCCTACAGCAGAGAAGTAGCTTTACTTTTTTCCTGGATTGCTGTAAGGGATTGCTGCAGAAGCAGTGGGAGTGGGGGAGTATGAACTGGAACAGGTACTTACTGGCTGCATAACATCCCACGAGGCCTGAGGGAATGAATGTGGGGAATACTGTGAGTCATACTTGTCAGTCTCATAAAGCAGGAGGCTTTTTAAAATTGGCCTTGGAGGGGAAGAGGTGTTTAATGGAGCAGTTGTGCAGGAGTTATGCAAATAGAGGACATAAATAATGAGCAAAGGCACTCATTTAAGCTTCTTGCCTCCTCAGAAAATGACTAAATGCAAACAACCACTGTGAAAGTTTAAAAAAAAAAGCATCATCATTTAAGTATAATGGGTGCAAAAATGTGGTCATCCATGATGATGAGAAAATTCTCCTTTTGTGAATAGCAAAATTAATTTCTTTAGTTACTGAACAGAAAACATGTTTGTCGTTGGTCTGTTTGGTTTTTTGTGCTTTCAAGTTTCCTTTGAAAAGCAACAAGACAGGAAGCTGAAAAGCAGTTTCCTAACTCAAGAGCTGATGAGGAGGGGAGGTGATAAAAAGACCAGTCTCCAGTTTTGCTTTGGGTGTATCTTCAGTGTTTAGGCTTGTTTTGTATAAAAAGTTTTTTCTTTCCTGTCCCCCTATTCATGCAGGATTTCATTTACATGTAAATACTGTGTATTCTGTGGTAAAACCAAGAGCATGTTTTTAGAGTATAGCTGCTTTTGTTTGTTTTTTTTTTTTTTCTCTACCGACACAGCCACTTCTTGCTGTTTTAAATTAGAGTTTTGAACAGAGCTTATGAAATGTAATTGTTCCAGTCCTGGGCTTGCTTGCAGATGCTCACAACATAGTGAGAATCTTATCTCTGATAGTAAGCCTTACCAGCAGACTTAATGGGCATAAAATTTTCTTGGAGTCCTACTTCTGCCTCTTGCAGCATAGGGAGGCCATCCCAAGCTTTGAAGCAGTTGGAAATGACAGATGCACCATCCCACATGCTGCTCCACTGTTGTACATGTCCTCCCATGGCCTCCCCTGTAATTTAGCCCAGCTTCCTCCTGGGTGGACAGATGCAGAGGTAGGGGCAGTGTGGGTATGGGTGGATACACAGCTGCGGTGATGTGTTCCTGTTGTGAGAGGACTGTTTCTCTGAACACAGCTCCTCTGTGGCTGTAATAAGGCCACTCAAGCTGATTACTGATGAGATAACAAGGTGTCCTGATGGCTCTATGACAAGTGCTGAAATAGAATAGTTCAGGTTTTGTTTTACTACTGGAGGGGGGAGTCAGGGAGTGATGTGGATATGACTGTTCTTATGCGTCTGGTTGCGTGGAAGTGCAGCTCTGTTGTCATCTGTATGCCTCTTTGCACCCCCTGCATATGCCTAAATCTGCCCTCTACATTGTATGTGAAGGGGAAGCTGTCTTTAAAATCATGTGAAGGTGCATCTTAAAAACACCAGTGCAAATTCAACACTGATTAGAAAACTGTGCTGTAATTGTGTCTGGAAGAGGCGTTGCAGCTGTATTTTTAGGGAAAGCTACTCACTTGAGCTGCTGCTGTAACACCATAGCAATTGTCTCACCAAGGACTTTGTTTAGAAAACCCAAACAAAGTAATTCCCTCACTCTTGAACTTGATGCTGTATTTCCTCTTAAAGAATTTTCTTGCTTTTTTCTGTTGATTTCTGTAAGTTAGATTTTACCTACTGCTGGATGTGGAGATTCCCCACTAAAAAGTGAACAGAAGAACAGATAACCAGAACTAAGTAAATATGGTAAAGAAACAATATTATTGACTCTCCATTCTCCTGACCCATCTGTTTTGCTCTGTTGTGTGTGGTTTTTAGAAGAACGAAATTTCTACTTGGTGCAACTGAAGTAACCCAGTATGTAAATGAACTTCTGCATGGAAGGTTTTGGAATGTTATTGCTAGCCATAGGATAAAATTCTAACATAATAAAAATAATTATTCCAACAGAAGCTGGATGTAGTGTGCTTACAGCCGCTATCAGATAAAAATCGTCAGGTCCAGGAGTGCATAAATGTCTGAGCAATATTAGCAGCTGTTCATGTGATCAGATAGAAGTAGAAACTAGGTTGATTTTCTCCACTTACGTGCAAGTTCTTATAAAAACAATCATTCCTTTTATTGCAGTCCATTACTTTATTACCATGAGATCACTGTATAGCCTGTGTGCTGTGTGAGAGTATGCCTTGTGCTGGGAAACAAGCTACTACAAAATTGTGGGGATCCACTATTTTCTGGTCTAAGTACACTGCTAAGTACTCTGAGATATGGGATGATTTTCTGCTGGACTGAGTATATTCATCTTCAAGACACTAAATAGTCAGCAGTGTAGTGATACAAAGCATGAGAAGAGAATTTGATCCTATAATGGCCATTGTTTTCTTTGTTTTAAAAATACTGGGATGTTTGGGAACTGCCTGAACTGTAAAATCTGGGCAGCAGCTGTGTGTCTAAAGTGACTTTCTTAAACATGAGAACTCTTCCTGAATTAGGAACACGTGCAATCCAGAAATTTGCTGATTGTCTGAATGCCAGTGCAACTCTTGGCTCTATATTTTGTTGCCTTGAGATTCTCCCTGGAGCTGGACAGGCCTGCTGATGACTTTCTGTGCTCTATTTTCCCACTTCCCTCACTGCTTTGTTGTCCTGCAACATCTCTGACATCTTCATGGAGAGAAACCTGTTGCAGTACAGAGTGTAGCTTTGAGCCTGCTTGTTTTTGGACCAATCCTTTAGAAGATGCTGACATTGAATGTTTGTTTTGCACACAGAAGGTGAGATTGCCCTGTTGTGTGGGGTCAGAGCACTGTTGACATAAAATAGAATACCAGGTTGGGAGGGGACCTTAAGGATCATCTGGTCCAACTTTACTTGGGCAAAAGAAAGCATCATCTAGACAAAGTGCCCCAGCACCCTGTCCAGTTGAATATTAAAGGTGTCCAGTGTTGGGGATTCCACCACTTCCCTGACAAGATTTTTTCAATGACTGACTGGTTGCTCTCATTGTGAAAAATTTTCCTAATGTGTCTAATTGGAATCTCCCCAGTAACTTCTAAAAAGGGAGATTCCATCTTTTTTGTAGCCACCCTTTGAATACTGGAATGTCTTGATAATAATCTGTGATACCAAGACATGCTGAGAATAGACTGTAATTTGATCCTTTATGCTAAATCTTGTTGTTTTAATCTTGCTTGCTCGATGCTATGTGGTATGATTCCAGGCCTGCGTAGAAGGTAGGGAGGGCTAGAGAGTGAGAATCTGGAAAGAAAAAGGTTGTCTTTGAAGCTTACCTATGAAAGCCGTCAAATTTTAGCATGTTACTTGTGTTCAGACACAGATTTGTTGTATTCTGGATTTAGACCTTCAGTATAATTTGTCGAAACAGAAATAAAAGACTTCATGTCAGCAGTCACCAGTCCTTGAGAGTAAACTGAAGAGGTAGACAAAATCCATAGGAGGAAACATTGTTATGAATATAATGAAACTTTTTCACAAAGTGTGAACTGAAAAGTTTTGCCCCAAAGCAGGTTACTCTGAGCTATCTTGATTCAAAGGCTTGCATGACATGAAAGTCTATCCAGTTCTGATTTTTCTCTCTGCTTAGACAAACTTGAGTTTGGTTCTGTGTTAGTTCTATGTTGCTGCCACTATATTACAAAGAGGATATTAATGTAACTAATAAATGCTGAAACGTCTCCTTCTTATTCTCACCAAAAAAAAAGAGTGAAAAATAAGTCTCTGACTTACCAAGGAGCATGTCCTGCTAGATGAGCTAAAATTTGTGGGTGGGTGCCATCACTTAAGAAAGTAAACAAGCCATTTTAATTTCAAGCCCTATTACAAAAGCAAAACATCAATGTTTGAGAGACATTCTGTTTGTTTCTCTATGCACTGTAAGTTCTCTAATTCCCTGTTATCTGCTGTCTAGTGTGCCAAAATAATCCACTCCAAAGCCTTGGGTAGCTTGCCTAGTGTTGAACGAAGAAGACTGCTGTGGAAGTGCCAAGGATTTCTTCTTCTGTCTGACAGTCCAAGGGTGGCCTTAGAATCACAGAACCATAAAATTGTTTAGATTGGAGAAGACCTTTAAGGCCATCAAGTCCAGTCATTAACCCAGCGCTGCCAAGTCCACTGGTAAACCATGTCCCAGGTGCCACATCTACACATGATTTAAATACCTCTAGGGATGGTGAATCCAGCACTCTGGAGCTCAGGCTGATATCTCTGATGTCAGAGCCTGTTTTATGTCAGCTCTGAAGAAAATTGTTTTTGAAGTCATATGGCAAATCACAGACACTGCAAGAAAGTTCAAGGTGTAGTTTTGAAGCAACTGTATGTGCTACTCTTGGGCAGTGCTTTACAGGAACAGAATATGTGGTTTCTGTGCTGAAGTTTATGTTGTCTAAATCATGTAAAACACAGAATGTAAGACATGGACCAAATTTCTTGCCCTTGCTGTGTGTGCAGTCTTGAAGCCTTACTAATTGAGTGTACAAGGATTGTGTGAAAATGACACATGGACATGTCTGCTTCTGTCACTTGAGTTCAGTGTGGCATGCCATTAGGGTTGTATAGACAGACTGTGACAACTGACAGTAACAATGTGTTGTGCCAACATACTTACTAAGACATCTCTTTAATCTGAGTTGTCAGAAGAACTGAAAATTACACTTTCAACAGTATTTTTATATATTATATATAAGTTTTATATATATATATAGGTTTTTAATAAGGGGAGTGATTTAGTCCAGAGCCAACGTGAACCTTGTTTGTTGCATTGGGCGGAAAATGCTACTAACAGAGCAGCTGGCATGTACCTTCCCAGGCTCCATCTGTCAGAGTCTGCGTTGCTTTGTAAATCACATTCCTATTGGAGAGATTTGTTTCTTGCTATACTGTTTGCAACCTGGATTAAAATGTTGGTGTGCTTTTTAGAAGTTATTTATTGTTTAAGTGTGTATATGTATATATATATATGATATATGTATGTCCCTTAAACTTTCCATTGGATTTAACTTCTCCCCTTAATAAAGAAGCTTTTCTCTTTCTACCTTCCGCAAAAAAGGATGATGATTAAAAAATTTGAGACTCTTCTATTTATAGTTAATCAACAGAATGAAAAGCAACTTTCAAAAACAAAATTGGCAAGGACACAGTGAGATTGACTAAATTGGTCTCGGCCCATAGAAATGCTAATTTGCTATCAAGGCTATTCAGGACTGGTCAGGGGAATATTATTGATGGAAATGAAGGATTTGCTTCTAGCTGATTGTCTAGTGTGTACAGGATTTGGGGGAAGGGCTTGTCTGAAACAGAGTTTGCGAATTACAGGCAGTGTTGGTTACACGGCTCTATGTGTTTGTTAAACAGTAATTTGGTATGTGTCTTGACCCTGGAGATAAAGAAGCTTACTAGTCAATGATTTTTGTCAAGATAGTGTTTCTAAAAAGAAACAGACTGAAATCTTGTTTGTGGACTGCGGTCTAGTGGTGGTGGTGATCATCTCATCTTCTGGTGCCTTGAATTAACTCCAGCTTTATTGTGCAAGGTCTTTACCTGGGGAGAAGAGATTTCAAGTTCTACCAGTTTCTCTGCGTTTTGTATAGCTGAGTTACTGCATCTTATCTGGAGAAACTCAACAGACATGGTATTATTTCATACCAGTGGGTTTTTTTGTTTTAGATGCTGGAAGGAAAGTCCCTTGAGTTGAATTGTAGATGCTAGCTTTGTTGTGTTTATTGAGGATTTCTACCTTAGTAGATGGGAAGAATTATTGTTTACTGAATAAACTTAAAAGAGTTTTAATCATGCTGGTTTCAGTTTTGGGGTTTCCATAGGGAGAGGGGACTTGGGGTTTAGAACTGCTCTGAATGGTTAGGCGTCCTTCCATACCTTACCTGGCTTTCAAATTCCTCCATGTTCCTGGAACAATTAGTTATTTAAGTAATCGAGAGCTTTGATATTTCTATTTGACACTACTTCCCACTATGCATAGAGAGAGTTGTGCTGAATAGTCTGTTCTATGTCTTGTTTTCATTGTCAGTGAAGGACTGACTGCCAGCCCCCTGGAGAGGCCTTGGACAGGAGGTGGACATGTTCAGTGACTGCAATATGTTGCTATTAATAGCTTGAAAGCTATGGGGTAATTAAAACCTTGAGCTTTTACTTGCACACACACAAACTCAAAAATGGTAGAAAAGTACAACAAAATGACAAGTTATAGCAAAAATCACTTCAGTAAACCCTTAAACATTTTTGTATTGCATGTACTTTAGTACTGTTCTTTGTGATGCAGAATTTTAGTTGAGATTTGCCAGTGATCTGGAATGTATGTGGCTTTTTGGCTTTAGTTCCCCTTCATATGGAGGCCGGTCCTGTCATTTTATCAGGCTGTACTTGGACTAAGTCCCTTCCTGTTCTTTGTTCCCACATAAATTCTTGCTTTTTAAATTTCCTACAGTTGTTTTTACTGATGATAATATTGATATGAATGGTGAAGCAAGTGGTTCCAGTAACAAGAATATGGACAGTGATCTGCATATGTTGAAGTAAGACGGTAGATGAAGTATACTGGTGACCCTCTACAGCCTTGTCTGTGCTGCCATGGGAGGGTGCCTCTCATCCTAGTATGCTGGACAAAGGTTAAGTTTGAACTTCTGAGCAGTCTCTCCTGATGGCTTACTTCACTTTCCAGTGGGGGAATTGAGGTACTGATCAGTGAGGAACAGTCTGTAGCTTGTAGGCGGGTAAATTCCAGGCGAGTATATCTCCGTGGATATTGGGATGCACTCAGCACATCATCCCCTTGAAGTAAATGTGTTGCCTAGCCTAATGTATTGCAGAGAGAATTTCTTCCATGGGATTGCTGTATAGCACAACAAGCACAACAAGTAAACCTGTTGCAGGAGACAGCTGACACACTTGATTGGAACTCTATTTTTACCTGCATGGCATATGTAATGTAAGCAATCCCTTTTTGTGAATTTTGAAACCTTAGTTTCCCATGCCGCTTTGGAATGTTACATATCCCTTAAGGCTATATTTGTGATAATAGAAACCCTCAATGCTCCCTGCTAGCTACCTGCTACTAATAACCACTGTATTGTATACATACAAGTAGGTCTGTGTAGATCTACTTGGATGGCTTCCAGGTAGGTAGTTGGCTCCTGAAAGTTCTTCAGAATATAGAAGTTTGTGGCACTTGCTGCTGTGACTTGCCAGTGTGACTCTCTTCTTTCACTTACAACTGATACTCTGATGTAATAACCATCAGTAATAGCCAAAAAGTCTACCATGGTGCAGTGTGTTTACAAAGCAGTCTGACAAGCTCTATGGAAATCAGATAAGGTAGAACCTGTATCTGTGGGGTACCCACTTATTTCAGTATGTAGCTCCTCAATTACTTACAGTGATCTCGGGACATGATATTCAACATAAATTATGTTTACCTCCTGAGCCAAAAGTCTAATCTAGTGTATATGGCATATTTAAACCTTTTAAAAACGCATTTCTAGAGCTTGGATGTGGAATCCTTAGTTTAAGAACATATATTGTGAATAGTTTGGAGATGTCCAAGCCTTTTGCAATTAGCAGTCAGAAGTAACAAACCCGCAAGACCAGCTTTGAGTTGTTAAAAACCTTATCAGATCCATGAAGCAGCAAATTCAGACTCATGTATCTGAAATTCCACATAATGTTACAAGCTCTTGTTTTAGGGGGAGGTATGCTCCTGTTTTCTGAGCAGGGAAACCACTTTTCAGAAATCCATTCCTTCTACTTAGGAATGTCCCAAGCTAGTTCTCAGGCAGGTTAAAATACTGATGTCTAGGAGTCTCCAAGCCACTTCCAGAATGTACATCTTCACCATTCTATAAAAGTATTTCCTACTGACTTGAAAAATGAGGTGCTTTAGGTTCTAGTTACCATAAGATAAAAATTTTACTGGATGGTTTGATAGGTATCTCTGAGCTAAAATGGCAAGACCTTAGTGAAGGAAACGGGGCTTGGAAACCTCAGCTGTAGTGTTTGTGTTATCAAGAAAGCATGCATTCTATAAATATCAAAGATTGATACATGATGAGATGAACAAAAGAGAATACTAATGAATGTATTGATGACTTTTGCATGATTGCATTCTGTGCATGCTCATGCACAATAGAGATTGCTGAATTCCTGTGGCAACTGATAGTAGTAATCCTAATTTTCTCTTTAATCAATTAATGATAGGTGGAATTCTTTTTCAAAAAGACCAGAACATAAAATGAAACAATTATCTTGTGCTTACTTATGAAGCAAACGCAAATGTACTACAGTGTTTTATTTGTTAAAGGTGCATGAGCAGTGACAGCAAAGGCAAATAGAACTGAGTGTAAAGCTGTTCCTGTATCTTGATTGCTGAGAGTGATCAAACCCAGCAACAGAACTCCAAGCGTCTGAACAGGTATTGGGCACTGAATACTTAAGAGCTCTGTTTAACTTAGTGATTATTGGGCTGCTTTGGGGCAGTTCTCTGTTACTAATTTATCCTGGATGAGTTTTCTGAACTTGAATTTGCACATATTCCAACAGCTGAAGATGAAAAATGTGGAGCAACCCATGCCACATACTAAGGATGCATTTTGATTTGTTTTTGCTAGGCCAGCCAGCTTTGGTGTGATCTGATGAGCTGCTTTCTGGCCTTTGTCAAATGGAACCAGTTGTTCTGGTGGGGAATTTATCTTACAGGGAGTTTCAAGCACAGTGAATGGAACTGAAGTTGAAAGAGGGAGAAGAAAGGTCGCACAACAGGTATTGAGGGTGTGGACTGGTGTGTTTGGAGTAGAAAGTTTGACTTCTTAAGATGATTTGCGGTGTGAGCTGATGAGATTTGTGGAGGGAGCCTGTACATGCAGTTGTGTGCTGTATTAGCTGAGAGAGAGAGATGGGAGGGCAGATGGCTTGAACAATGCCCACACAATGTTGTGGGGATGTGCCTGTGTGGGTGGCAGTTTGGAGAGGGAAAGAAAATGTGACTTGTAAAGATCAGCTGTAGGGTGATGGACAGATTCCTCATCATTTGACCTTGACATGTCACTGAACTGAAGACTCAGTAATTAAGCTTCTACTCTCTTTTTATTGTGTCAGTTGCTTGGGTGCAGAACCAGTTTTGACTTTACTGTAGTATTTATGTAAACTTTTCAAAGAAGCTTTGTAATACAAGTTGCATTAGACAAAAATACATGGTATGCAGTGTGGACTGCCATGTAGTTTTAACTGTCTCTTTATGTACCCCATTAAATTCTATGAGAGGTTTTCTTTTTTAATCTTTTAGTGTTAAATCTAGTTATGTGAAAGCAATTTCCAACAGCAATTTTGTCATAGTAACATGACTGTTACAGGTGAACTGGGGATACAGGTGGGAGCTTACAGGAGGGAAACTTCAAAAGCTGCGATGTTCTGTAAAGAATATCCGCTTTGCTACTAAAGGACATCAAATTTTGTTTATATCAAGGACAACTAAAGGAAAACCAGTTTCTTTGAAGCTTTTAATACAAGATCGCAAAGTAATTCTGAACCATTAGGAAGGAAGTCAAGTGACAGTCTTTGTAATGTGTTGTCTTAAAACTGAGTAGTTAACTAGTGCTTATGTATTATGTTGAATGTAAACATGTGCATTATCTTCTATTCTGCTTTCAGTTTTTTCTTAAAAAGAGATGTGAAAATAACAGTTGAAGAACATTGGAACTCTCGGCTCCCTCCTGTTTCTGTCACACAGTTCTTGGCTTCTCCCTCTAGCCTCCCACCTTTGCTGTCTGTGAAGCTTTTAGCTTATATCTTGTGGATGCCAGCAGTTCTCATTAAAATAATGCAGAAGACTGTATGTCAAGTTAGTTGTAATCTAAACTGTTAATCTGGAAACTGAAAATGCCTGAATTATCTGCAAGGCTTGAAATGTTCCTTGTAAGATGTAAAAATCTAGTTCTTACAGGACATGAAATGCATTCCACGTCTCAACTATGTTCATTTAATCCTGCTGTCAAACTAGTAATTTGAGCAAATAACTAAAACATTTGGTGCTTAGGCAAATGAGAACAAGACATTTAATCAACGAATCATTACAGATGAAAAGAAACTTGTTATACACTGAAGTTTTCTCATTTGACAACACTCAGTAATGGAGTGCTGTTACTTTGTCACCTTTTAGTGTTTAGCCTAACAGTATTTAATTGAAACTTTGTTATAAGAAAACTGCTTCAGTATAGGCAGTTCTACAATCTACACTTGAGTTCATATGAAGTTACACTAATGTTGACTGCTGCTTTATTGGTTATATCTGGTTCAGTAAACCTTTTATTTCAGACATCACTGAAGCTGCTACCTGCATTTTTACCATTTTCCACAGTGGCAGAAGTTTGAGTATAAATTATCAGTTGTTTTCTTTAGGCTGTAGATCAGTAGAACATTTTTTATAAAGACACTGAGGCAATTTGAAGTTTAAAATGCCTCTTTGGAAAGCCAGAGTGCTTTCGGAAATGTGTTTCTTGAACCTTTACTACTTGTTCTGCAGGTTCTGTTTGCTAAAGAAGCAAAGAGACTTTTACTAATTCTTTCTTACAGCTAGAAATGTCAGTACTCTTTTTAGATGAAAGGTAGCTTTGTTTGCATTTGGAAATACTACAAAAAATGGGCGTATGCACAGTGTGTCCTTAGTACATGCAATAGCTGTTCTGCCTTTTGGCAACAGATTACTCTGAACCATTCTTTCTGCTTCACATTTTAGAAGGCATCTGTATATGAATTCCATTTGAAGGATGTCTTTAACCAAGTGTCAAATGTCACTAATAAGTGTCAAACATGGCTTGGAATGTTAGCCATGAATATGAACAAAATTCCTGGACTGGAGGCAATTCACCCGTGTTTAAAAATATATATAATCAAACTGTAGCATAGCATAACATGTTGCAGTATTTAGGTCATGATGCAACTTTTATAATGTATATGAACATCTTGCCTTCTGGTTTTCTTCTTAAAAATAATAGACAGGATTTAAAAATGAATGAGTGTATGGAAAGTGGAAAGTGTAGGGCTGAGTTGAATATTAATGGAATGTCTTTGTTTCCTTGCTTTGTGCTTAACATTGTAACTCTTACATACAATGTGTGTGGAGTGTTATTCAAAAAAATCAGCAATAAAAATAGAAGTCTAGTTGGAAGGGGCTATTAATATGAACCTTTTTTATTGGTTTCTGTGATCTAATGTTTATTCCACAAATATATAAAATTGGGAAGAAATTATACTAGCACTGAGTCATCGTGTATTGCAAACTCTTCCTTATCCAGTGCATCTGTATTGCAAATGGAAGAGAAGGAAATTCTGGATAGCTGCAGTTTGCAAGTTGGGTAACAGATGAAGTACATGGCCTCCACTGCCAGCTCCTAAGGTGTGATACAGGGAGTACCTCAAATTGGGTTCTGTCTGTGTGTTTTCATGGTAGAGGTGGTGCTGGTATCTCCCATCCTGCCAGAGAGGAGGGACTTGCTTGGGCTGTGCAACTCAAGTAATGTAAACAATTCCTGATCTTGGACAGTAGCCTGCCCTCTGACTAGGGAGCCATGCCTCAGGACAGATTGAGGCCTTAGCAAGGTGTGAGTTCAGTGGGAAAGGTTATTCTTTCTCTATATTTTTACCCTTCAGGGGGAAGCATACGTTCCCTTCTGATATCTCAAAATATGTGTGTCTTCTCAGTCAGTGATGGACTTTCTCACCTGTCAAGGAAAGTCTATTAAGCTTTCATGTGAGGAGGAATAATTTCACAAGTACTCCTGCATGCAGGAGGCCTCTGTGCATGCCATCCTGAAGGGCTCTACTCGCCCTTCTCCTGGTCTGTGGGAGGAGTAGCCAGCATGGCTGGAGGGTTGGCTTTATAGATGGTGTGTGGAATAGGGGACACCCCACTGTGGGAAAATATTTTTCTGTCTCGATTAGCCCGGGCTGCATGATCTCATAAGAGATGGCAAAAGGAGCATTTCAGTGTTTGTGGGGATTTGGAGGCTTTTTGAGAAATGAGGGATTGGACAGGCTTTAGAAACTTGACTCCAACAAATCACGGTAGTGTTGTTTTTCTACTGAATGAATTGTTTCTTGGCATGTAAATTTATTATCGTTAAATATTTTTCAAATACTTTATCTCCTCTGTATGATTCAGAATTTTTAAAATCTCATGCAGATCAAGTACTTTGGCTGCTCAATCAGACCTTCTTGATTACAGATTCCTCCAAATACAGATTGTATTTTTTGTTCCTGTCCTTTTCCCCCATCCTTTTCCTGGCCTAAAGCAGATGTCTTGTTCTTTTGTTTTACAGGCTCCAGATAAAAGGAAAGCATTAGAAGAGACCAAAGCCTACACAACTCAGTCTCTAGCCAGTGTTGCTTATCAGATCAATGCACTGGCCAACAATGTATTACAGCTGCTGGACATCCAAGCATCCCAGCTACGGAGGATGGAGTCCTCCATCAACCATATCTCCCAGGTAATCTCTTATTTTTTAAGAGAGGACTGACAGTGTTGAAGGAGGCATTATTGTGTCTCTTATTGAGTTGGATAGTTTATGTTGACTTCTTTATCATGATAGAAAATGGTAAGGCTTTTTTCTTTCTAATATTTATGAAACATGCTTTGTGATTAAGGTCATGACCAAAATTAAATAGTTTCTGTATCAAGAATAAATGTATCAAGAATGCTGGAATCATATTTGATTTAAAGCAGGAATTAATTATTAAGATTTCAAGATCTGAAGCTGCAGCTGAGGGAGGGGTAGAGAAAAGGATTCTGTTTCTGAAGGAAATCCAGTTAGAAGTGCCATATGGGAGGTGGTATTTTATTTAGCACATGCAGTGAGTTGATTTGTTTTCATAGCCTTGCAGGATATAATTTCATGTGCTGTGTGGAAGGGGAGAGGGGTTCACATGCTGCCACTACCTGCTCAAGCCAAGCTCCTTCCCAGCCAAGGCAGTTGATTGAGTGAGCTGACCTGACTTGTACTGTGACTGCAGTATTATTGGAGTTGGTGCAGTGAGAACATGGAAATAGATGACTGGAAAGAATAGGCCTATCCCTCTCTGTGGCAGCCTGTGTTTCCTTGGCTGAAGCTTCACCCTGGCTGCCTGCTTCTGGAGGGGAGGGGAGGGGGGAAGCATTGCTGCTGCTGCCTGCCTTGTACCTGATCATTGGCCTGATTGTATGCTAACTCAGCCAAAAAATGTCTGCTGTGTTTAATCTGGAAGTGGCTTGTTGCATAATCAGGTGAGTGCCGTATTAGTGCCAGTGAAGGCAGGGAGAGGACTCAGTTATTTTGTCCTTACATTGCTGTTCTGAAATGGGCTTGAGAGAGTTATTAAAAGCCCAGTATCCACCCTGTCATGCTCTCACTGGAATTCAGTCAGATCTTCACTGGGCTTTGTCCTATGACTCTCTGAGATGTTTTGTAAACAAATAGCAGAGGATGCAACCTAAAACGGTCTTCAGTGCAGCCAGTGAGTTTAAAACCTTAGTTGGTCAACCAGCATCCTGTTGGTGGTACACCTTAGACCAAATACTTGAAAGAAAATGCTTCTTATGGTCTCTGCTGTCTCCCTCCCCAGTCCTGCTGACCTCTCTTACTGTTTTTTTTAGAGTTGTGGTTTCTAAACATCTTTCTGTGAAATGGTAGCAACAGTGGTTTTATCGAAACCATGTCAGCAGGGAGAAGATTCCAGTGCACATGGAAGGGCCCTCCTAGTAACAAACCTATCAAAAAGGCATGTCAGATTAACATGTGCTGAGAGCTAAACAATGTTAAAGCCGTTTGGAGTATTTAAAAAGTACCTGCCACTGAAACAGGAAAGTAGGAGGAAATGAAATTGCTGTAGATAAGTTTGTTGTTCTGTTAAGTATTCAGAGATGCTGGGATTATGACTACCTCTTAAGAAATGACTGGATAAAGGACTGAATCTATAGACTTTCCCAAGCATTGGATGCCCTCTTATACTGAGCACATCTTTCCTTAAATGTTTGAGAGCTGCAATGTGTGTGTGAAGCAATTATTGTTAAATTCACATTGGCCCACTGATATAACTAACCATGGAAAAAGCCAAAATGTTTGATACTAGCATAAAAGGTGTTAACCCTCTGTACAATTTGCTGCTTGGATTGAAGGCACTATGCTGAAAGCTATTGGAGTCACCTGATACATGAACTGTTTGCTAAAGACTGTGAACAATCAGTGCTTTGTACAGCTTTTGAGGAGTGTTTAGCAAGGTCACGTGCTTGTAGTTTCTATCCTGGTTGGTCTTGCCTGAAACTAATCCTTGCTTATAAATGAACCTCTGCAGACTAATTTTGTAGAATTAAACTGGATGCAGATAATGCACACATACCAGCTCAGCTTTGAAGTGTTTCTGCTCAAATGCTTCAACTGCCTTTCTTGAATCAGCCGTGTAATTGCTGCAATAGACTGTTTTAAAATACTTTGGGGTCTCCAGTGTCCTTCCCTGTGCCTATATCAATTGTGAATGTTTTCATGTTACTAAAGCATGGGGATGAACAAGTTCTCAAAATGGCATTCTTCTCCATGAAAGAAGTATTGCCTAGAAACACAGATCTGAGACATTGCCAGTCAATTACTCGATTCTGGGTTTTGCAAAAAAGAGCAGCTATCTGTGAAATAAGGTACAATTTGATAGTTCTCATAAGGAAGGAAATCCTGTGGCTCTTCTCTCCACAGACTGTTTCTGTTCCCATACTGTTTTTCAGTTCACTATTTATGTTCTCTAAGCTCTGACTCTAAGCTAAATCCCTGGGTAACTAAGCCTGAATAGTAGCCACTCCGTATTTTTCCTAGCTGTGTATCTTCTTCACTGGAAAAAGCACTCATGAAAAGTTAGGTGATGGACTAGTGTGTTATATTATTACTGGACCCTAATTTTACGAATGGAAATTGTGCTTGGTTTTATAGGAAAAAAATTATTTGGCTTTGGTTTCTTGTTGAGCACAAACACAGAGGCTTCACATAAGTAATCGCAGTGTGGTGGGGGAGCACTTTTCTGAGCACACGGAGGCAGTGAGCAGCTCCAGGAATGGTTTTCACATAGCAGCCAGAGCAAAGCTCTGCCCAGCTGTATCTGTATTTTCTGCAGTTACAGTTGTCTTTCAGCTGTAATGCATGGGTCTGGAGTGACCTGCCATGTGATAATTTACTACACCCAGTACAGGGGGCTGTACACATAGAGCTCAGCTCTCTGGTTTAAGTCCTTCATATTGACTTGGAGCATTGCCAAGCTGACTTGACCTTTCCAAGCTGCTCTGATGTGGCAGAGCAGAGGCTTGGTCACTCCTCTGGAGAAGTTTGAAAACCCCTCTGGTAAAGGGATCCTACTTACCCCATTAGGCAAGATATAGGGGGGAAAAGATAGTAAGTGTATTCTTTACACCAACACGAGCATCAAGAATTCACTAATGGCATTAATTTAGCAAATGTGCCAGACACCATCCTATAAGAAGGGCTGAATGCAGGATCCAGGGATCTACAAGCCTGTCAGCCTGACTTAGGTGCCAGGGAAGGTCATGGAACACGTCTTCTTGAGTGCGATCACATGACATATGAAACCAGGGGATCAGGCCTAGCCAGAATGGGTTTGTGAAAGGCAAGTCCTGCTTGACCAACCAGATCCCCTTCCATAACAAGGAGACCCACTTGGTGGATGAGAGAGAGGCTGTAGGTGTGTCTACCTGGACCTTAGTAAAGCCTTTGACACCATTTTCCACAGCATCTCCTGGAGAAACTGGCTGCCTCTGGCTTGGATGGGTGTGTTGTTCGCTTATCGCGTGTCCAGGAGTGGAACAGAGAGAGAGAGAGGCAGCAGGCAGGGAGATGCAGCAGTATTCTCCTTTATTTAATTATTTACAGCTCTTTTATGGGATAATTTTCTCATGGTTTAATTGGTTAATTCCTTAACCACCCCAAAGGGATGATTGGTCGACTATATTCAAAATATTTCTCTACTAGCAACATAAACAATTTGCAGGTGTTGATAGTTTACAAAAACTGTACAGATAACTTCTGTGAGAAAGAGAACTTTCTCACAGGATTAGAGAAAAGCAAGAAAAATTCCTGCAAGCAGCAATTTTCATATCCACACAGGTGTGCTCTTGGCTGGGTAGGAAACTGTCGAGATGGCCGGGCCCAGAGGGTGTTGGTAAATGGAGTTACATCAAGCTGGTCACTGGTCACCAGTGGTGTTTCCCCAGACTTGGTGTTGGGGCCAGTTCTGTTTAATATCTTTATCAGTGATCTGGATGAGGGGATTGAGGGCACCCTCAGTCAGTTTGCAAACACAGCAAGTGGGGTGGGAGTGCAGACTCAGCAAGTGGGGTGGGAGTGTTGATCTGCTGGAGTGCAGGAAGGCTCTGCAGAGGGATCTGGTTAGGCTGGATGAATTGGAAGAGGCCAGAGGTCTGAGGTTCAACAAGACAGAGTGCCAGGTGCTGCAGTTGGACTACAATGACCCCATGCAGCATTCCAGGCAGGAATGGACCTGGGGGTGTTGGTCAACAGAAGCTGAGCCTGACCCAGCATGTGCCCAGGTGGCCAGACCACCAGTGACATCCTGGCCTGTGTTAGAAACAGTGTGGCCAGCAGGACTAGGGAAGTGATCGTCCCCCTGTACTCAGCACTGTTTCTTGGTTGTGCTCAGCTCTTCCTCTCCTCTTCTTGGAAATGACACTTGACTGATACATGTACTTTAAGACAAATTTTTTGCTGCTTCATTTCCACAAAGTTCAAGAGAATGAAGATGGAACAGCCATATTTCTCAGAGGAAAGAGGTTGACAGGGACATCCTTGTTTACTGTGTCAAAACTGAAAAATGTAACAGATCAGCACTCATGTTTATGTCAGAGACACAGCACTGGGTGTAGCAACTATTCCTTTTTTTTCGTCTACATAAACAGTTTTTAAATAGCTCAGTATTTAAATCCAAGCATGAAGAAAGCAGTAGTCTCCTTTTTAAGAAATGATAATTTTCACCAGGAAACACTGCCCCCTTTAAACATTCAGTGTGAAGATTTTCTTTTAACAGAATCTTTTGCATCTGAAGCTCTACTCTGATGTGAAATAGGGACTACTGCAAAACAGTGTGTTCTGAAAACATCGCTCTCGGCAAAAAAAAAGATACATGTGCATCTTTCATTACCATTTAAAGTTATAAGCTTTTAGAACTAAAAAAATAATTTTAAATTTCCCTGAATTAGTTCAGAAGAATCTTGCCTGTTACCATCCATGTTTAATTAATTGCATGTGTAATTCAAGTGCCATATGCAAGCAGAAAGCCAAATGCCTTGTGTTGCCATGGCATGCTTGTGTAGATAAAGTCGGGGCAACAGTGCAGATAGGCAGATATCTTCTTGTAGGCTTTCTGAATCTTACAGCTGTAGCCTGTGTTGAATCACACATAGACAATCCCAAATACTAAGGCCTTTCCATGTGGTTAGCTACCAGTCAGGGCTGATGTGGATTAGGTTTCAGAGCAGGCCTGCTGAACATGTTCTGGAGCTGTAAGGGGTGAGCTCCTAAGCAATAGCAAGTTGGTGTTTGACACGGAAGAGGAGCACAAGAGCTGTTAGATGCTCAGTCTGTCTCTGATGTTTGAAGAGGCAAAAGGCAGCACAGGTACAGTGGGAACTCTTTATGATTGAGCTTTCATGGGAAAGAGCTTTCAGAGTGTATGTGTACTTTGGATTAATGTGATACTGGTTTTATGGATTGTGGTGCATGATCGCAACACAGTTTAATTTCGTGTTTGAAAGCCAAGAAGTAGAAAGAGGGTAGAAAATGTGACAAATCTGCTGATGAATGTTGGTGGTCATGCCTAGAAACAAATAATTATCTGAAGTGTACTTTAATACACTTATGGATGGAAGCAAAAGACCTTTCCAGATCTTCTTAAGGGTGACTGTGCTTCCAAAGTGCAGCTGTCCAGGTACTTCTACTCTAAAGTTGCCTCCTTAAAAAGAAGTAAATGCTTAGACCCCTGACCTTTGTCTCTGACCTGAAGAACATATGGGCTAGATGGAAGGACTTTTAACTGGAGAGAAGATTAGCCAGAACTAGCAAATGGTTGATTGCTGCTAACAAGCAGGGTCAGTACAGGAGCCCACAGTGTTCAGAACATTCTTTGGAGACCACTCAGAACATAAAGCATATCCTCAACAAACCTGGGACTACCTCTAAATTAGGAAAGGTGATTAATACGCTGAATGGCAGAGCTTCAGTACACAGGACTCTTACTGAACCAGCAAAAACCTTGGAAAACTGGGCAAGGTGGAAGGTCCTACATCCTAGGGTAGGGCCTGAAGTGCATTAGTATGCACTGGGAGATGACTGTGTGAGTAGCCATGGGCTGGAAAGGAGCTGGTGTGCTGAGCATGAGCCAACACCACAAGGTTATCTGAGTAAGTGGAGCAGTGNTGGTCACCAGTGGTGTTTCCCCAGACTTGGTGTTGGGGCCAGTTCTGTTTAATATCTTTATCAGTGATCTGGATGAGGGGATTGAGGGCACCCTCAGTCAGTTTGCAAACACAGCAAGTGGGGTGGGAGTGCAGACTCAGCAAGTGGGGTGGGAGTGTTGATCTGCTGGAGTGCAGGAAGGCTCTGCAGAGGGATCTGGTTAGGCTGGATGAATTGGAAGAGGCCAGAGGTCTGAGGTTCAACAAGACAGAGTGCCAGGTGCTGCAGTTGGACTACAATGACCCCATGCAGCATTCCAGGCAGGAATGGACCTGGGGGTGTTGGTCAACAGAAGCTGAGCCTGACCCAGCATGTGCCCAGGTGGCCAGACCACCAGTGACATCCTGGCCTGTGTTAGAAACAGTGTGGCCAGCAGGACTAGGGAAGTGATCGTCCCCCTGTACTCAGCACTGTTTCTTGGTTGTGCTCAGCTCTTCCTCTCCTCTTCTTGGAAATGACACTTGACTGATACATGTACTTTAAGACAAATTTTTTGCTGCTTCATTTCCACAAAGTTCAAGAGAATGAAGATGGAACAGCCATATTTCTCAGAGGAAAGAGGTTGACAGGGACATCCTTGTTTACTGTGTCAAAACTGAAAAATGTAACAGATCAGCACTCATGTTTATGTCAGAGACACAGCACTGGGTGTAGCAACTATTCCTTTTTTTTCGTCTACATAAACAGTTTTTAAATAGCTCAGTATTTAAATCCAAGCATGAAGAAAGCAGTAGTCTCCTTTTTAAGAAATGATAATTTTCACCAGGAAACACTGCCCCCTTTAAACATTCAGTGTGAAGATTTTCTTTTAACAGAATCTTTTGCATCTGAAGCTCTACTCTGATGTGAAATAGGGACTACTGCAAAACAGTGTGTTCTGAAAACATCGCTCTCGGCAAAAAAAAAGATACATGTGCATCTTTCATTACCATTTAAAGTTATAAGCTTTTAGAACTAAAAAAATAATTTTAAATTTCCCTGAATTAGTTCAGAAGAATCTTGCCTGTTACCATCCATGTTTAATTAATTGCATGTGTAATTCAAGTGCCATATGCAAGCAGAAAGCCAAATGCCTTGTGTTGCCATGGCATGCTTGTGTAGATAAAGTCGGGGCAACAGTGCAGATAGGCAGATATCTTCTTGTAGGCTTTCTGAATCTTACAGCTGTAGCCTGTGTTGAATCACACAGAGACAATCCCAAATACTAAGGCCTTTCCATGTGGTTAGCTACCAGTCAGGGCTGATGTGGATTAGGTTTCAGAGCAGGCCTGCTGAACATGTTCTGGAGCTGTAAGGGGTGAGCTCCTAAGCAATAGCAAGTTGGTGTTTGACACGGAAGAGGAGCACAAGAGCTGTTAGATGCTCAGTCTGTCTCTGATGTTTGAAGAGGCAAAAGGCAGCACAGGTACAGTGGGAACTCTTTATGATTGAGCTTTCATGGGAAAGAGCTTTCAGAGTGTATGTGTACTTTGGATTAATGTGATACTGGTTTTATGGATTGTGGTGCATGATCGCAACACAGTTTAATTTCGTGTTTGAAAGCCAAGAAGTAGAAAGAGGGTAGAAAATGTGACAAATCTGCTGATGAATGTTGGTGGTCATGCCTAGAAACAAATAATTATCTGAAGTGTACTTTAATACACTTATGGATGGAAGCAAAAGACCTTTCCAGATCTTCTTAATGGTGACTGTGCTTCCAAAGTGCAGCTGTCCAGGTACTTCTACTCTAAAGTTGCCTCCTTAAAAAGAAGTAAATGCTTAGACCCCTGACCTTTGTCTCTGACCTGAAGAACATATGGGCTAGATGGAAGGACTTTTAACTGGAGAGAAGATTAGCCAGAACTAGCAAATGGTTGATTGCTGCTAACAAGCAGGGTCAGTACAGGAGCCCACAGTGTTCAGAACATTCTTTGGAGACCACTCAGAACATAAAGCATATCCTCAACAAACCTGGGACTACCTCTAAATTAGGAAAGGTGATTAATACGCTGAATGGCAGAGCTTCAGTACACAGGACTCTTACTGAACCAGCAAAAACCTTGGAAAACTGGGCAAGGTGGAAGGTCCTACATCCTAGGGTAGGGCCTGAAGTGCATTAGTATGCACTGGGAGATGACTGTGTGAGTAGCCATGGGCTGGAAAGGAGCTGGTGTGCTGAGCATGAGCCAACACCACAAGGTTATCTGAGTAAGTGGAGCAGTGTGGTGGGGCTGCCTTGGGAAGATTGTGGCTGGCAGATAAAAGGCAGTGATGCAGTTTCATCTGGAGTGCTGTGTCTATGGCTTTTGGGTTTTTTTGATCACCTCTGCCTTGTTCAGGAGTGATTTGGGGAAACTGGAAACAGTCCAGCAGAGAGGGGTGTAGAGATGATTGGTGCATGGAACATGCAGCCTACAAGGAGAGGTTGAAGGAGTTGTGCTCGTTCGGTCTGACAAGGAGAAAGCAAAGCAGTGATGTTATGGTAGCCTACTAGTACTTAAGTCTGTTCCTGTCTCTGCAGTTAGTCTTTGGCTTGGTAGTGACAGTGTAATATTAAACAACTAGCCACAAGCTGAAGCTTGGCAGATTAGTACATGGAGTTGGGAAAAGCCTTTTTATTTTGGAGTGTGATGCAGCACTGGATCTCTGCCATGACTCTTTTTGGTATTACATTGCAGTAGCTGGATGTATCCTAACATCTGACTTTGTATCCTTGAAAAGCACATCGTAAGTTATAGGAACTAATTGAGGGGGGAGATAATTACAAAGTCAGAGGAGAAACTGCCATCACATATCTACAAATCTTGTAAGCTCCACTTGCATCCAGACTTTCCTTGCCACACATCCAAAAGTGTGTGGAGAGACCAAAAGTATCAGCAGGAACTAGTGCATCATCTGATGTTGTATATGTTAGAAAGATAATGTCTTCTCTCTGATTCTCTTGGACTACCCTTGCCTGTCAGCAGCCACAAATACTCTTAATATGGCGAGAAACTTGCACCTTTTGTTCAGATTAACTTTGCCTTCGGTGATGTTCCCTCTCCTAATAAAGTGCTGACAATTGTCTCTGTGGCCTTTGCTTCACATCCTGTTCTTCCTGTTCTCTCCCTGATAGAGGTTGAGGCTCCAAGAAATTGTACTGTGCTTGCTCTCTTTATCTGTCTGCTTATGAAAGTTGTTGTCAACTTTGTACATATCAGCTTCTACATAATACATATGAATTGCTCAGAAAGTAGTATAATGTGTAAGAGTTGCCTTGTCAGCTGTTCAGTTGAGAAATTCCCTTCATGTCCACGAATGAATACACATAGGATGTCTGTAATTCCTGTGCAGTTCAGCTGATGCAGTCAAAAAAAACCCCCAGCACATTACCAATAAAAAAATCAAAGCAGAAAGCAGCCCCCCCCACCATGATACTTAGTTATTTACATCTATAAGAGAGCAACCACAATGTCAGCCTTTCTGTGATGAGGAAGAGCAGTTGCTTTGATGAAGAAGAAACAGAACCAGAAACTTTTGTTTCACACTCCCCCCCGCCCCCNCAGGGTTTTGAACATATTTGGGGGGAATAGGGAAAGTTGCTAACTTTAATAGCCATTGACTGTCATGAATGCCTTCATATGGTTATTCCTATTCCACAGCCTGCTAGAAGGGCAGTCTGAATGCATATAGTTTTCAGTGTGTTTTAGACCATTAAAGCCTTCTTTCTGCTCAATGGTTATTCGGCTGTAAGCTCTAGATACCTCATTAAATACTAAATTAAGAGGCCTGATGCAGTCTCTTGTTTTCTGAAATCAAAGCCAAAAATCCCAGGACTCTGAACATGACTCTGAAAGGCCTTTTTGACAATTTTGTGCAACAAAGCGTTTGTGCAGTCTTTTTAATGAAAATCCCTCATATCTGGAAGATATACCACATAGACAAAATGCATCACTAACCTGATATAAAATCACATATTGCACTTTCCAAGGAGTCTTGGTTTTTTTTCTTCAGATGCATCTGCTTAGCTTGCTGTCTGAAATTGATTTTCCTTCTGTTTCAAGTCTTAGTAAAGCAGCAGTCTTCACATGTGAATAGTTCCTGGTTTACATTGAATTGAAGTTTTATCTCTGTCAATGTTTTAATTGCATAAATTCAGTGTACGAGGACATAAGAACATTGTGCCTAATAAAACAGCAGGTAACCAGCTACCAAAGCATTTAGTCAGTTTCTGTACCTGTGCCATCCAATGCAGCTATTTGGGATGTTGGTTTTTGTGGCAGCTGGGTAGTGGTGTGGTTAGGCTGACTCTTTTTGGGGTAATGGAGGGGAAAAACAAGTAAAAGAAACTTATGGTGGAGCAGATGAGCCCAGTATTCATTGTACAGCATCACTGAAGCTGCCACTCAAGCACAAGAACACATCCTGCTGGGTGCTTGTGGCTGGACTTCTTGTGCCATTCAAATAGGAACTGCTTAGTGCTTTCTGCTGGCTGGTTTTACTGGGGGCACAAAAGTTCTTAGTTAACTTTGATCCGCAACTGGAAAACCAAGTAATGATTCACATGAGTGTTTATAAGCCAATAATAACACTACCACTTTTTATGCTGCTGCTGGTTTGACTTTATTCTCTTTATTAGGAGCCTTTTGGGACCCATTGATATCTGTTACGCATGTCTTGTAAAAGTCCTCTTACAGGTCATATATATGCAGAGAACACTTTATTAGTTCATGGGAGGTCTATGAATGACTTGGTAGCTACTCTTCTAAAGCTGGGACAACTTCTGTTGTTTTATTGTAACTTTGAAAAAGTGTGTATGAAGTGTGAAAATATACCCAACTGTGTTAATCTTACTAAACACTTGTTATGTGGCTCCTGAGCCCTGGTGGGCATCCTTTCCCTTCCCCAGTATCACCTGGGACAGTATCATCTCTGCATCACTAAGGCAGTCCTCACAGACCACGAAGTGAAGTTTCCCTTTGCTGTATAGGAAAAAAATGTGAAATTGTGTTGGGTGGTATGAATTATGGCTAAAGACCTAAATAGGTTACCCCGAACATTAATAATTTGGGACAACTTACTCCGCTGGAGATTACTGTTGATTCTTCTCTGACCCTGCTGCTAGTGCCATCACAGAGAGGACACTGTGGTGGTAGTGGAAATAAAACTAAATTTGTTTGTTTAAAAGCTATACTGTATGTAGGGTTTTTATTTTTTGAGAGAACTCAGAATGTGTTTTGAACTAGCACATTTTGAGTGACAACTAGCTAAGGCCATCATTTGCTATTTCAGTCATTCCCATTTTGTATGTTGACACTATGCATGTTGAAGTAACCAGCATAAAAGTATGTGTGCCTCTTTCTCAATTTCAAAAAATAGATTACTAAAGCTGTCGTTTTCTTCTCTAATATGAAATTCTGGTTCCAACAAATTATTTAATGATTTTGCCTAATATTGTGCCTAATTCTATCTTACGGGCATGAAAATATAAGTAATATGTGACCACAGAATCACAGGTCTTGTATGTTGTTTGCTTTCTCTTTGAGAATCTGCTGAGTAGCTATGACTTTTTAATGAATGTATCCTTGAATGAGTGCTAATATTTAGTGATTTTGTAGCTTCACCTGTTCATGCCTAAGAGCATTTGGTTCTTGCCCTCGTATATTGTCCTAGGATGATTATATACAATGGATCCAATGGTACAATTCAGTGTGGTCTCACACCAGGACTGAAGCACTGCTTGCTATTTCTCGAACTGGCTTCTCTGTCCTTGCTTGCAAGAGAGAAATAATGTCCACCTGATCTTGTAATGCTATCTCAAATTCCTCTGTGTGTCAAGACCAGGAGGAACAAGGGTATGATTAACAGCTATTAGGCTTCTAAACATAAAGTAAGAACAAGTAGGATGGGATCCTTAGAGTAGAAAGGGGTCATGGTGGAAATAATAAAACATATCAGTGCTTCAGGAAAAGTCAGTTGGGCCCATTATTTGAAAATATAAAAACAAGGAAATTGAATAATGACTGAAAGGCTTGATTTGAACATAGGGAATTCTGCTTCCTTATTGAACTCAGTGTCTTAGAAGATTTTTTTTTTTCATTTTAAGTTAGTATTTTTGACCTGTGTTCAAAACTAGGCTATATAAGGCTGCAAGATAAGCCTTCAAACCACAAATCAACCTTTAGCTGACTGGAAAGGAGATAAACGTTGTCTTTGGGAAGCTGATCCTTCTTTGTCCATTTATAGGATTTTCTTACGTGTGTTGTCAAGTGAAGTATTGAGCAAGATGCAGTAATGGCCAGATGTAGTACAGGACTAAAAAAGATGAATTCTACTGTGAATAAGGCTTGTCTCCCAAGCTAGGCTAAAAAAGGGGTTATCTGAGGTTTTTGAGCAGATTGTGGCAGCCGAGAGTGTAAGAATGGTAGAAATATTATGTTATTTCAGTACTCCATCTCACGGCACATTTTGCCTGCTGTGGTGATGAGTGAGATGCTGAAGTAATTGAGGACAATCTCCATTTGGGAAATGGAGAAACCTCCAAGTTGTAGCAGAGATGTTCTAACCTCATGTAATTACGAGTCATTAAAGTAGAGAAAGAAGTCCGGTCAGAAGGCCTGAAACAAATTAGACTTTCTCAACTATCTAATCTCTTACTTGTGTCACTGTATTTTGATTTAGTTTTCTCATGCACTCTAAATCTCATGTTAAGAGCCAGCACTGATAGGGTTATATCATCTGTAAGCTGATAGGAGCCAGATCATCCTTTAGTAGTTCCACTCTGCACACTGAGGATGGCCAGCTTACCCCTTTCATATCCCTGGTTTAGCCACATCCTGAACTGATGTGTAATTAAGCATAACTGATTTTGTGTTGCGGATGGTGTTCAGACCTGTAGACATGTCTGTGCCTTATTTTGATGGTAGCATGACAGCTGGCCACAGAAGTGCTGCATCTATTACCCTTTTGAAGCACCCAAGATGTAGTGGTAGCATTTGATGATACTCTGGCATCCTAATGCTAAAACTGGAGGAGAGAATTTCTGGGGATGTTCGTGGTGCTTAGGTTAAAATAACAAGTTTTCCCCTTTCCTGAGCTCAGGCTGTGGCACATTAATAAATAGCAAGAAGCTCAGGAAGCGGGGAATGGTTTCCATAAGCCCTTATTGAGCAAAATTCAAGTTCAATCACTGGGAATTTTTGCTGCTTTAAGCAGCAAATTCCTCTTGCAGTCCAGTGTGCCCCTGGGCTGGCAGCAAGAATATCAAGCTTCACTCCCAGATAGCTTGCTTCATGCTTCTATACTTCCAGACAGGGGAGCAAAAGGAGAGTGCTCCAAGTTACTGGCATCTTATTTTCAGCTCAACAACTTTAAGACTGTATTTCCTTGGGCTGCATTAACGTATGGTCCTTCAGTCAATACAGAAATTTCTTCAGAGGTACTCTCTACTAGAGCTGGCTGAATTACTTGGACTAAATACATCCAACATTTTTTAAAAAATTATTTGAAAAACCTATAAAATACTGGTTTTCATGTGAAATGTTTGCCTGAAATACATTTGAGAGAACGCTGCTGACTGGTCATTATTGGATAATGACAGGTCACCTACTTTGAAAAGCATCATCTAATCAGTAGAAAGATTTAAGAAAATGTGGACTGAATTTTTCCAAATGCATTTTTAGAAAGCTGAGGTTCTGCAAACAATTATGTGACTTAAGCAAACATCCTGGGAAAACAGATTGTGAGCAGTCTGCAGATCTTACTTGGATAATTTTCCTGTATACTCTTCCCCTCCTGCCCATTTGCCAAGGTTCCTTCATTGTGGTAGTTCTTAAAACAAATGCGTAGTTGTTGTTTATATTAGCTGTATACTTCTGGGAGTAAACACACTCTGTATTGCTGAATGGATATAGACAGTTGAAATCCAAAAAGTGCATTGACCTCCCCAGACTTTACCAAACCAGTGGGAGGAGATAGTCTGCAGAACTTTGCATTGCTGTCTTTTTGGTAGCCCATTGTGTTGTGATGTACCCTTTCATCTCTTGGGGAACTCAGCAGCACCTCCCTCCCTGATTAAGGTAGCGGCATATCGATCCCCACCACTTTCAATATCAATCCCCACCACTTTCCTGTGCACTCAGGTTTCTTGCAGGTGTTCAGTGACTCTTCAGTGTGTGTTTAGCTGTCCAGCACTTCACAGGTCAGTGTCCAGTCATGCACACGTCCGTGGTGGTTGTTACTGTGGAGTGGTAGAGCTGCCTCTTGAAACTCTGTGGTGCCGTTCAGAGGCTTACAACCCACCATGGTTTTGGTTCTGTGAGGATTTGGAGCACCCTCACCAGGGCACTTGTCTGCCCTCCTCAGTTAGCTTTAAACACTTCATTGGTCAATATTTGTGTAATGTATAACTTCTGCCTGAAGTGATAGTAAGAGCTGGCCAGTCTTCTTCTTCCTGCCATTCTCTTGTGACAGACAAGGTTTTGTTCTGTGTCCCTATTCCTTGAATTGTGGGCTCAAGTATCCTGGAGGCAAGGCCTTGAAAACTGCAAACTTCTAGCTGCTTCCTTTGGCTTGCTTCATTCTTTATGTCCTCTCCAATGGCTGATGCTCCACTCCTCCGTAAGTGTTTGCAATCATATTTAATCATTATGCTAATAACTGCACTGTGGAAATGGCAAATTTCTGAGCACATGATCAGTCTAATGAATTGACTGTAGCAATAGTAGGATAATATATTCAGCAGCAGGGACATGGTGGTGTGCCTGTGTCTCTGTGCCTATGCACAAGACTTGTACTGTCTTTTAACCTGCCATCAGGCTGCAGTGTTTGTGTTCAGGTGCCCTTGCAGAGGATAGAGTCAAGATCTCAATTTTGGGTGTGTGCATGTGGTGCAGTCCGGTATCTGCAACCTTCCTGAAGACAGTGGTGCCCATGGAAAGAACAAGGAAGGGGTCTTTGCATTGATGTTTCAGAGATGTTTGTTTCCAGCCCCTCACGGCTCCAAGCCTTGGCTAAAAGACTCAAAGACTCATGGGAAAGCCAACCTAAAGTACAGGGTTCTTGGAGGGGGGGGAATATTTGAAATGGCCAATAGGGGAAACAGGACTTGGTACATTAGCATCAGCAGAGGGAAACCCCGTGCCCAGGGTCTGCCCCCACCCCCAGGGTCCCCTCTTCCCAGGGGGAGGGGGGGAACCCCACAGGAGAGGAACCCCCACATGCATGTACAAGCCTGAGATGTGGTCCTGGTGGAGGGGCTGAATGATGGCATAGTTTCTTCTTGGGCCAGGCTCCCTCTGCCAGAGTGCCCTGCCTTAGTCAGAAAAAGTTTTGGCTGGATAAGGTTGTGGCTCAGTATGGGGTAAGTGCTGCTGGGACTTTCTGAGGCCATCTGATGTTACCAGCAGGTGTAACTGCAGTATTTCATATCAGTCGTGGCCAAGGGATGGGAGGCTGAGGGAAATCCATTTACAGAAACAATGTGCAACTTCCTGTTTGAGTTGTGTGTGGAAATAAAAATGGCAATGGAGAACTAGAGCAGCCTTAGCAATTCCGTCTCTGCCTTGGGCCTTCCTTCCCACCCTGTTAAACTGGTAAATGTCATACATGCTTGTGATTTGCTTGTCTGTCTTCTGCTTTTACTTATATATCCCAAATTACAAGAAGTCTGTATGACTCAGTCTGAAATAGTAGCACAGTCTTAGGAAACATGTGAGGGAATTTTTGTCAGCTCTTCTTTTTTTCCTGAGTATCTTAATAGGCATCCACATGTGATGCTGTGGGAACTCAGTTTTTGAAAGAAGTTTGAGCTGAGGGAAGTTCATGATGCTTCTAAGCTTGTCCTTTGTTGATGTACCTTCTTGCTGAAGGGGTTTTGAGAAAGGACAGGCTACGTCAGAAAGTTGAACCATTTTGTTATATATTTGTCTTTGAAAACAAAAGTGAGGAACTTGTCAGATCCTAGTTGTTTTTGTATTTAAGGGACATGGAAGAGCTCTTTGCCGCAATAATATGGGGAGGTAGTAGTATGGGTAGTAAGTGAACTGTAGAATGGAATATGTGTACTGAAAACTTCTAGGTTAAAATCTGTAGTGGCTGAGGATTGTTCCTGCCACCCTATTTTACTGATGGGCAGTGGGGACAAGAGGAAAAAAATCGCCATTGGTGGTTATCACTCACTCCATTGGAGTAGCACCTCATAATATTGCAAAAAAGTTGTTTGCTATAGCAGCTTGCCTATTTTTTTATTAAAAAAATCTTCTAGAAGTCCAGAACTTCAGTAGTTCTTTTCTGGACATAGTGGGATATTCAACCCTTGGACATTTAGGAAATGAGAAATAGACATTTAATGTAGAGTAAGCTGTGTTTGTGGCACTAATCCAAGAGGGTTTGTGGTGTAGATAGTGTGGCCTTTAGCCACATGATGGCTATTAATTAATACTCATGAGTTACTCTTGGTGCAGTGCTGAAAACCAGCACATCTCCCACTAGCTTGTATCACTGCCATCAAATGACATATGATCAGAGGGATAGGAGTAACATTGTGCCTTGGGTGATTTGTAACCAAACTATGTCTGCAGGTGGCTAAAGAATACTCATCATTGTTCCAGCATATGTTGTCCTTTTGTTGTGTGTGAGCAAAACAGTCTCTCCTAGAACTGTCAGCCTTAGACATCTCATGGGCCCTGAATTCATGTGGAGAAGGGGGGTGCTTGGGAGAGGCATTTTGTGTATGTGTTTGTATATTTATGTGTGTATATATGTGGGTTTTTTGCTGGTTTTAGGTCATTTGGTGGTTGGGATTTTTTTCCAGGAAAGTATGTGTCTGAAAATTAATTCAGACCACTGTCAAGTAAATGCATGTGATAAATGAGAATGGCTTTTATGTGTGAGTTTTGTTATTCTTTAGCATAATAATTATTTTGAAATATACAATAAATCCATTATCCCATCTATGTAGCATAACTTTTATTATTGGAAAATATTTTATGTTTGCTATTAAAGCTGATTAATTAAAGCACTGAAGAGGTGATGAATTAAAGTTAAGGCAATATTAGCTCACTTTCTCTTGGCATTGGTTCTGTACTGTGTTCTTCCTTATTTGACTTGCCAGCTTACAACTAAATGTGAAGTACTGGGCTTTGTGCTTTTTTTTTAATTGTTGTTGTTCAGACATAAGTATTCTGACATGTCATTGTTACAGCTTTATCAGCTCCTTACCTCAGACAAACTTTCAGAAAATTCAGACTTGTTCTGTTGTGTTTATTTTTCATAGGCTTTTTTTAGATGGTTTCCTTTTCAGCCACCTGCAGTGATCTTTGCAATTGCACATGTTCATCTCCTATGAAGTTGCTTTTTTTGGCATACAAAATGCTTTTCGTTTGACATACAGTTTTGTTCTACTCCCATGGTGGTTCTTTAGTGAGTCCAAACTACTGAAGAAGCCATTTAATTTTTCCTTTCTGTTGTGCTTTCCTACAGTCAAAGATATATTTAGATTTGTATGTTTTGCTTAATTCTAGACAAGTACGTTGCTTCCAGTAAGAAATAGAGGGACTCAGTCAGCTACTCTAAAAGGCTAGAACTCTTATAAGGAAGCTTTCATAAGCATATTTAGTTTCTTTTTCTTCTTTTTTTCTTCTGAATTGACTTACTCATGCATAACTTCAGGAATACCCAGCAAAAAAAAAATATTTGAAGTAACTAAAATCTAATTTCACAGACTGAAATACAGTCATGCATACAGCTGGAATTTTGAGTTTGCATAATCAAAAGCATTTATCTGCTTTTTGTGCTTTTTTGGGGTGAATACAAATGTAGCACGACTGCACATCCCAAATGTTGTGCTGTCAAAAATCCATCAGACTGTACTCTTGAAACACTTCTTTTTTGAAGTGTCCTCCACTTTAGAGACTGGTTTTAATCAGCAGCTGGTGTTAGTTAAGCATTGAAATATCTGTTCAGTTCACTGTGTAGAACTCTAGAAGAGAGGGGATGTACCTTGGTAGTTCTCTTATTGGAATCCTGTCTTGGTGAAGGGATGGTGGTGGATCAGAGGAAGAAGTAGAAGAACTGAGTAGAACTGACATTCAGGAAGGTGTTTGTTGTACGGTGTGAAACTCAAGTTACCAGTTGTTAATTTGCCATGTGGTGTAGTTTTGATCTGATGCAGAGCTGGGTCTGTACTTCCTGTTTTGCAGTGCTTGTGAAGTGATGGGGTGTGGGGCTCAGCCACAGCTGAATCTCCTGCAAATACTGGAAACCATATTCTAGAGTGATCAGGGATTTTGTGTCAGATCTACCTGTTTATCCATGGAAGCTATTTCTCTCTCTTCCCCCACTCCTGACACTGGATGCTGAAAAGCCATAGACTTTAGGAGATAAATACCTTGTTTCTTCTCTGTCTTCCCACAGAGGTCTACATTAGTGATGCATTTTTTTCTACCTGTTTATTATACTCAAGCTCTTGAAGAAGGTATTGGCTAGCAGTTGCATTTGAAAGAAAAAAGTTATCTAGAACACAAATTTGTTGTACTCCATATAAACATGTATCACAGGACATTGTCCTTTTTTTTTTATGAATAATGTTCATAATGCACTTCTTATTGCAGTGTATGTACATTTAGTTTGCTCAAGTGGTTAAAATTGACAGTAGGTTTTGCCAAAGCACAGGAAGTATGATCTGTAACTCAGTTGTGCATTTTCATTAGCAATTAAAAACAGCAGTGGAAGGTGTTTGACAGAGAAATCTGGGCAATCTGTCACTGTGTGTCACTGTGCTCAGAGCAGGCAGCTGTGGCAGTGCTGCCTGTACCTGTGCTCACCTATACTCTTGTCTGTTCCTGGTGCTGCTGCAGGTGCACAGTTCCAAGCCCAAGCAGCAAAGCTCCTTGCTTGGCATAGCACAGGAAGTCTGGCGGAGCCAGGAATAGAACTTCAATCTGCTGTTTTCCAGGCTCTTGCTTCTAGCCACAGACCCATCCCACCTCTTCACTCATGATATCCTGGCAGACAGCCGCCTCCTGCGTGCAGGGCCAGCTGCTTCTGCAGCACTGTCTGACCTCCATACTCCAGATGTTTGAAGTTCCATTTCCCCCATGCTTATGTGAACTTTAGCAAAGTGCTTCTGGCATTTCACCAGTGCAGCGGGAGGAGGGAGGACTGTTGCCTTAACTGTTTTCTTTCCGTAACAAGGGCCTCTCTAGAGCAGCTAAAAATCTCTTCCTCTGTAGGACTTAAACTCCATTTGCCTTCGGTTGCCATCTGCCAGTCTTACTTCCCACATCCCTCTCCCTGTTCCCAGAGATACTCTGCGGACCTCCCCTCCTTATGCTCTGTGTTGATGTCTTCCTTTCAGTTGGGTAAAGTGGGGAGCAGAGGGTGAGGCTGTGATGAGACTTTCTTGTGCTTCTCCAAAGATGTTTTTCATGCATAGACCCTAATTCTGTGAGGTGGCATTTCACAGATGAGACCTACTGGCTTCTATCAGCTGCCCCATTTTGTCTGATCAGCCTCCTGCATGAACATGCTTGAAGTAGCCATTAAGAGAATAGTGTGAGAAGCTTCTTTCCTTCAGTGCTGTCTGAGGGATGAATATGTATCCCCCATAGCAGTCCTCCCATTTGCACTTGGCATCAGGAAAGAAAAATCAGGCATGAACTCAAGTCTGGCTCTTGGACAAGTGGGCTGGTTTCTTTGCTCTGATTCTTGTCCTAGAATGTCATGTACCCGCTCCCAGCTCCTCTGGTCTGTCCTTGCCCTGTGTCCCCTTTCTGCTCAGCTTCTCCAGCAAAATGTGTGACTAGATTTGACAATAGGGTACTCTGAAAAGCATCTATATAAATAATCCTTTAGCTGAACAGGCCTCTCTTTTTCCTTTCCTGTGCTGTTGGATAGGTGTATGTGTCACTCCACAGGTTGTGTTTTGGAAATTGGGGTCCAGTTGGGGTCCAATTCTCAGTGAATCCTAGTCTTCCTTTTGGAAGAAAGGCTAAACATGGGGCTATTTGTCTGTGGCTAGTAATCTTTAAGCCTATTTCTCTAGCTTTTGTTTTCAGTTTCTTGGTTTTAACAAGGCCTTTTTTCTTTTTTAAACACTTGCAAGCACATGTTCTGTCAGGAATCAGTTTTTTTGTTAAGTATGTCTTGAAATTAATACAGCTTAAACTTGCTATAAAACTAGGTGCACTACGGTTTTATATTCTGTGCTTCTGAATTCTAAAAACATACAGGAGGCAAACAGTCCTGAGTAAATGGGATGTCTACGGTGTACTTCACTCCCTGACCATTTACCCCCTCCCACTGTTCCAGTATCCCAGGAAAAAGATCTGTGTGAATGTTGCTGAAATCTGGTTTGCTTTATGCCAATGACAATTGCTAGGAGAATCTGAGAAAAACTGCTAGTGTATATAAAGAAAGATTTAAACTCTAAATCAGGGCCTAGGTCCATAGGGTTAAACTGACATCTAGTCTGTGTTCAGACATATTTGAAGAAATAGTGATAAACTGTCAAAATAAGGCCCACAATCAACACTTTTTAAACCCTCCTCTCCATTGGATGATATTAGTAAAATGCATTGTTAGCATTGTGATTCTATTTTTTGTATATATTTGTATTTTATGTATAGAAATGTATTTTCAAAGTGTACATTTACATATGAGTTGCTTGTGGAAGTGGGACTTAGTATTTCTTTCATTATTTTTCCGTTGCTCTCTTTAGTGCTTTTCCCCCCTCTTCTGGTGACAAACATTTTATATGGACTGTGAAACTTGCTGTATATATCTCTGTTGATGGCCTTAGTTCATTGTGTTAATCTGTAAAAGCTCTTGAATGTGAGCCCTCTGTGCAGGAAAAGGAAGGTGACATATCAGATTAAATGAGATATGGCTTATCTGGTTCCTCTAGCCTTTTACCTTAAGAGGCCTGGATTTACCAGGACTTGGGGAGATGAAATGTTTTGGAGAGCCTGTCCTACTATTGTCACTTGTCTGTATGCTGGAGAGAATGTGTGAGGAACTTCTATCTATAAATCTACCAGAAAACATTGCTGGGTTTCCAGCTCTGGAAATACAACTCTTAAGTCTATTTCAGTTGCCTCTTACATTGCCAGCACCACATACAAAGCAAACACACAAGGTGAAACGTGGATATCCAAATGCTTCAGAGTGATAGGAAACCTTACTTTCCTGTTGCAGGTTCAAAAGGCATGGCAGGATATTCTGAGGATTCTCAAAGGACTTTAGACAGTGGTGTTCAGGCAGCTATTAGCCTTAGTGAAAGTTGAATTGAAGGATTGTTTATGTGAAATAAAAAAGTCTTGAAATCCTTGTATTCTTAAAGGAATTTGGGGAACTGAAAAAAAAAAATCTCCCTTTTTCTTTTCCTCTAGTAACTGTTGCTTGTTGCTAGCACTGGGTTTCTTCTATGGATTGACTGATAAATTGACAGTGCTTTAGCAGACTTGATTCTGGTTACTGTCCAAGAGGCTGAAAATGTCTTGAAATCATCTCTTGAAGAGGGGAATAGTAAGAAAGGCCTTTCACCTTTTGTTGTGAAAGTGAAAGATAACCAATATAAAGCTTCTAGTGTGGTACCTTCATATGAAATTTGTTCAGAGCTAACTAGGAACTAGAATTTCACACAACTGATGGCTAACTGGGCATGATAAAAGATTGCATCAGTCTTCTACCTTAGAGACAGGATTGACAACACCAGTCCGTGATAACAGGGCCATACTTCAGTCAAAGTTTCTTTCAGCTTTTTTTATGCTTCTCATATGTTTGTTAATTTAACCAGATGTCTGTGCTGAAGAACTGGGAAGAGGCAAATGTTCACCAAACTGACCAGTTTTGGTCTGTAACTGAGTTGGTATGGTCACAGCTGGTGTATTTAAACAGTTTCTAGTCAATGGCATTGACAGTTATGATTCCCAACACCAGTACAGCCTCATACTTTGGAGGAGATTCCCATGGAATAAATGTGTGTTCACAGTGATAAACAAGGGTGACCAATGCTCGCTCTGCTCTCCATGTCTCCTGTGAGGCCAGGCCTGCTTAGTGCTTGGACTCACCTGGACTAGAGATGGAAACAAACTATTTTATTTCTGTAGGTAAATTTCTTGAGTTTCTTGAACAATATCTTGATGCAAATCAGACTATATGTAAGCAATAGTTTCAAGTTAAATACTTGAGTTACTAGTACTTTCATCAAGAGTTAGTAAAATATATAATTTGTAACATTGCTTAGATGTCTGATTGTTCATGATGTCGTAAAACTACTCACTTGTGCTTTTTCATGCCTGATGTGCCTTGAACCCATAATTTATCTTTTCTGTAGAATATTTATTTGCAGTTTAAATATGTTCACATTTCCCTGTGTTGAACTTTCTTTACAAAATAACAGCATAAAATGGTGCTCCCACTGAAGAAGTTAGCTGTCCGACCGAGCTCATTAAAGCTGGGGATTTCATTGTTCTTTTTGTAGGTCACACTGACTTCTTTGCAGGTGGCCTGTGCAGTGTGCATTGTCCAGGTCTCTTCAGCACTGTTACTCAACCATAACTCATTTATTTAAAAGGTCTTACTAAATACACTTTCTTTCTAGAAATAGGAGTGGAATAAATTTGTATTTCTAAAACAGAATAGGTTGATATTCCTAGTCTCACCAGTTTATTTTCATTTCAGGGAGGCTTACTGTGTAAATTATATAGCAAGCCAATGGAGTCTGTAGTTTTGGAGACTGAAAGTAAGGATTAATATTAAAGCTGGGTTTAGGAACAGATTGTGAAGAGTGAGGGGTTTGATTGTTTTTATTTACTAAGGGATGACAAAAGCACCTTAGTGTTTGTTTCTTAAGTTACATTTCCTTTGGTTAACACTACACTTTATAGTCTGGGTGGTGAACTTGTAGTAGAAAATATTTGTTTGTGTTTAAAAGTTTTAAACATTTAACTATATGTATTTTAGTGCCATGTATGACCAATTAAATCTGGAGTTGTGACTGATTTCTTGTGGGCAGTAAAACAGATACTACCTTTCATATTGAAACATGAAGAAGTAAGCTTGGAATCCAGACAGTTGTACCAGCGGTCGAGGAAGGAAACTAAACTTTCTCTGCCGCACTCACTGTCCCATGCATTGCATAGTTGTATTGACGAGGTTGTCTGAAACCTGTGCCTTTGCCCAGTATTTTGTGTCACATCAAACACAGTTTCTGCTGAAGAAAGGTACTATATTTGATTGATTGCCGTGATGTGATACATCAAATATAGTGTTCCAATTGACTTGTCTTTGACTAGAAGTCTTAGGGGTTTTTTTCCTTAAGCAATTCTTTTATCTTACACGGCCAGCAATGTCCTTTGGTTAGGATAATCTCGCTGGTTAAGAGAATCTCACTGTTCAGGTATAGAATGGATGAAATACTGTTCTCTCCATTAACTTTGAATTCAGTGATGCAGTGTTTAGCATAGTCATTTAAAGTTAGAAGAGACCAATAAGGATCATCGAGTCCAACTCCCTAAAGCTCAACCATATGACTTAGTGTCATCCAGATGCTCCTTGAACTCTAACAGACTTGAGACCCTGACCACTTCCCTGGAAAGCCTGTTCCAGTGACCAACCACCCTCCGATGAAGAACATTTTCCTAATATCCGGTCTGAACTTCCCCTGACATGGCTTCATTCCATTTCCTCATATCCTATTGCTGCTCACCAGAGAGAGAGATGAGCACCTTCCCTGTGCACTCCCCCCCACCAAGGAAGTTGTCAGCTGTGATGAGGGTACCCCTCAGCCTTCACTTCTCCAGGCTGAAGAAACAAAATTACTTCAGCCACTTGTACGGCTTTCCCTTGAAACCCTTCACCATCTTGGTCACCCTCCTCTGGACACGCTCTTATAGTTTGTTCTCCTTGCATTGAGGTGCCCCAAAGTGCACACAGGACTTCAGATGTGGAGCAGATTCCTTTGGGGAAGTTCAGCATCAAGTTTGTGCAGAACAGTTTGCTGAGGCTCAGGACATGTAATTACAGCAGGTGCAGTAGGAAGATGGGGGTGGGAAGCGCTAGCAGGTCATGCTGCTTGCATGACTGATATGTCTTATGTCTGAGTTTTGTTTGTATAAAGTAATTGTAATCTATTCTGCTGACATTTAGGTATGTATAGCACTGATGCACTGTAATCAGGGCTCTACTTGCCTGAAACAAAGTGTTAGTAAGAGACCCAACCCTATATTTAACCACAAACTGAAAAAGCAAAGAAAGGAAACAATGTCAAAATTACAGAAAACTGTTGCCAATAAGAAGCTGCTTGGTCTTCCTTGTCTCCTTGCTTTAGAGAAATTGGCACGTTAAGGAAGCCTGTGGATTGTGATGCTCCATTCCTTCTTATCTGAGTGAGTTTAGGGACAAATTGAAAAGTTACTGGCTTGCAGATCTGTGTGGCATAGGGCATTTGTTTGTATGATGTGAAAGTTCTTAAAAACGTTGCATGAAATGGCCTGAAAAGCTGTCATTAAAAGTGGTGGTGTAATCTTAGGATTTTTTTTTTGGTCTTATGTGTTTGAATGTTAGATTTTTTTTTAAGATCAGTGAAATGTCCTTGAAGTGACTTTTTGCTCTTCCTTAAACTCATGTAGTGGTTTGAGTTTTGAGGGGGGGTTTTTTTGGGAGGGGGGAGTTTGGCGAGTGGAGTTTTTTGGTGGTGTGTGTTTGTTTTGGGGTAGGCTTTTTATTTTGTTTGTTTTATTCTTTAACTTGTAACTTTCTACCCTGTATCTTGGTCTCTCTGTTGGGGAGTTTTACCTGATAGCCACTGTTTTCACAGCTGAGGGCTAGGAAGCAGTTCTTTCCCCTAGCATTTGCTCTTCTCAAAAGCCTGGCAGCTTTTTCCAGGTTGCTGGAAAGATAGCTATGGAGCACCACACAGTGCTTCTCCTGTCCCCTCTGTCAGGTGAGTGTGTGCTGTTACAGCTTCATTCCTGAGGAACTGGGTAGGAGCAGAGTAGGAAACCAGAAGTGGAGTTTTCCTGCACAGCACTTCTGCAATTTTAAAGGGTATTTACTTGGTGTAAATTTGTGGTGTTAGTGTAATGAGTTGTTCTGTCCTTCAGGACAGTCTGAAGTTGGTGGTGCCTGGTTAGTGGAGTTGGTTTGATTGAGGTTATTCTTTTTCTTTTATTCTCTGTTCTTTCCCAACTGTATATGCATTTAGTGGGAGAAGTGGTAGCTGTGCAAATATTTGGCTCATAAATTTGAATTGCAGTGATTCGGGAGTAAAAAGATTGTAGAGCTTTGAATTTTTTCTCTTTTTCCTTTTTTATTTTAATACCCCCATATATGTGAGCCTTATGAAAATGTTTAGATATCCTAATATTAGCTTGGCCAGAGATACTTCAGTCTCTATTTATTGTAAATTGTTTGTTCTGGGCTAGCACACTCTAGCACATGGGTAGAGTGGTATCTGCAGCGCAGGATAATAGAAGAACAACTATTTGCTGTATCACTGCTGTGCTTCACTTGGCCTTGAGGCTGCTTCTAAGGAAGCAAACAGTTAAATTTTAACTCAACATCCTGTTCTTCAACTGACTGTTGGGATTTTTTTTTATATGGTTTGAAGAAGACAGATAGTGGAGGCAGCTAATAATTAACATTTCCTTCAACCTCCAAGCTTCTGAATTAGCTGACATAGTCCCTGGCACTCAGTTGTAATGGCAAAGGGGTTTGTTTGACAAGTTCATTTAAATTTGCTTCCCAAAGGAAACACATTGTGCCTTTGGAAGGACTGTCTTTTCCCTCTTCTCCAAAACTGTATAAAGCTGGGCTTTGTCTCACTGGATTATGTTGTCTATGAGTGAAAATCTCTACCCTATTCCCCAAATTTTAAATTCGTTTCAGCATAGGCCAAAGATACCTGAAGCTGGTCTGACTCCTTGCAACTGCTTGTTAACCTGTGCTAACCCATGCCAGTTAGCCATACTTTGCTCCCCTCCATCTTTGATATCTAAAAGTAGGTTTTTTGCATGAAATCACAAACCAACTAGTTTAACTGTCTTGTTACCATATCAGAACAAACACTCACGGCTACAGACGTCAATGTGACCAGAGCTTTGAGAATGGTCTATTTTGGCTGTTACCTGGTATATGTGGTTTGTCTTTCTTGGAAATTAACTGTTGACTGGCTGGAAGGCTTTGCTGTCCTACTAAAAATTGCTTGTGTGTTGAGTTTTTTGTCTTCTGAAAGTCAAAAATATTGCCTATGACTAAACAATAAACTTCCATATGAACATCCAGCAAATAGATAGAAATGAAAATAGAAGAATGACCAATTGTTGTGTGCTTTGTTTTGCATAATGTTCACATAAGACTTAATAATATGCAGATCTAAAAAACCCCAGTAATTTCTTGAAGAAGTAAGATGCTGTCTAGTAGCTCTGATGGTCAGCCTGTAGCTGTGGGCAAAGCATATACTGTGAGCCTTTGCAGAGGGGTAAAACCCTGCCATGCTTTTCCGGTGCACCAGATGGGGTAGGAGTTGAAGTCTCGTTTGCTTTGAACAGCAAATTAGTCTCTTGCCACAGGCATGTCTGAATGCCTTTCAGCATTTACCTCTGTGTCCTGTCGCTGGCCCTGCACTGTGGTACAGATACTCTTCTTTTCACTTTCTTTGCCTTACTGAAGTTAGTGCAAAGACCTTACAAGTCACTGCTCAATACTTAATTTTGGATAAGCTGTCTGATAAATTAATATATGATCTTCTCCTGTTCTAAGAGGTTTTTCATTGACAACAATTTGTTGGCAGTATTACTTATGTCAGTTTCCGAAGCATGTATGGTACAGCATCTGTTCCTGGAATTTCTTATCCTCTGTTCCAGTAACTTAGGGAATTTTCATTGTCCGTTGCAGGGAGGAAAAGTCAGTTTCATGGACTACCTGCTAGAAAAAGATGCATCTCTTTGTACTCTGAAGGGCTTTGTTTTGTTTTGTCTTCTTTCTTTTGCTATCAATGTTAAGAGCGCTCTTAGTATAAAGATGCATCTTTGTCCATCCACTGAGCAAAAAATGAATTTATTAGTAACAACAGATTTGTTTTGTGAGAATGAAGTAGAAGCATGGATTTATTTCAAGGGACATAGCCATAGTTTAAAAAAACCCTATTTTGAAACGTTGTATGTTTTTTAAATTGATGTTCTCAGCCTCCTAAATTGCTGTTACTCAGGGGACTTTAAAGTTGGTGCTTTTTTTCTCCTGTGCAGTGCTCATGTATTACAAAATATGAAGAGTTACTTATTATTAAAGAGTTTTGTAAGGTTGTTTAAGACCTGCTGTTACCATTGAACAGAAAGGTTCAGGTTGTGCAGAAAAAATCGGAAGAGATGAACATGTAGCACAGCACTCATATAATTCTTTCAGCAAGTCAAGAAAACAATGAAAAGGCAGAACTAATATGTGTGTTTTAGTCTCTAGAAGGAAAAGAACAAATAATAGCTGCATTTGCAAAAAATAGACTAGTCTTATTCTTTAGTCTTTGTTCTATCATCTGTTGAATTGGCTGCAAGAGAAAATATGGGTGCAGTGGGTGATATCTGATACTGATGTAGTGGTAAATACTTGATGTATATAGGATTGTCTCATTTGGAAAGGCATTTTTAAAATTCCTGACTCGGGGATTTTTCAGAGCATGAGCATTTAGAACAATAAAGCTTGTTGCAAAGTTTTATTGGGATAGTTAATTAATTTATTCCAAATAAGCTAATGCAGACATACACATTTAATGTCTTGCATTACAACTCTTAATTCTATTAAGATTCTGTGTGCTTCCAAAGTAAAAGAACCTTTTGCAGTGTTATAAGTAATCTGTTACTTAGCTTTAAGCTGTGAAAACAAGCTTGCTTGGTATCACTGCTTTTAGATCTTGCTCTACCTGTGTTCCTGCTTGTAATCTGCAATGTCATCTATCAAAACTGTTAAGGAAGGGTTTATGTCTTTTTGTAGTCAGTAGAATTTAAGATTATTTGAGTATGTGCACCAGTTAATGAAAGAAACAGTTCAGCTGAAGACATTTTACAGTGAATGCTGGCTTTCCTAGAAATACTGATTTCCTGGATACTAATCTTGCTTTTTTCATCTTGCCTCATATAGAAGTAGAAATACCAACTAATTTTATGCCTCACCTTTGACTTTGCTTCACTAAACAAAACCTTGCACATCCCAACATTCATTTTAGATTAAAACATTTCTAGAGATGTACCTAAATGAGGTAGGATTTAGGATGACAAGGATTTTTCTTTCTTTCTGAACCTTCACTGTTTTTTTTTCTATGACAGCCTTTCTAGGAGGAATTGATGCTTATAGACTAAGCTTTATTTTCCTCAGTGGATAAAGTGGTTGCTTGATAGGTTTTGCTCAGTGGGGCATTTTTTTGTCAGATACCATCTCCTTCAGTGAGATCCTGAGGTTGTAGTGATGCCTTTACCTGGGCTTGGAATTAAAAGCCAAACATGGTTAGAGGGGAAAAAGGGATTTTACCTCAGTGTTTATTCAGGATCCTTAGATCCAGGCAGGAGCACCCCGCAGGAATGCCCCCCTGGAGTGATGCACGGAATGCACGTTGGAGAGCGCACACCAGAGAATGCACGGAAAAGCCCCCCCATGATGATTTGCTTATACAATTATAGACCTTGCACATTAGCATATCTATCATAGATATGATATGCTAATGTCTAATGTCCCCCCTGCATGGGTCTGTCTTAGTTTACAGAATGTGTTCTGGAGAGGACCTTGGATCTGGGGCTCTTTGGCGCCCTAACTATGAAGTTTCCAAGATGTTTGGTCTCTTGGCTTAACAGAACTTTGGGCCTAAGCTAGATATCGAACTTGGGGAATTCCAAGTATGTGGGCTAAAAGCACTTGGGATACATAAAAGCTGCATAAGAGTGTATATAAAGGGGGATATGAGAGGAGTATATGAAAAAAGCAAAAATCATTATGGCATCCCTAGTAGGTACTTAAACCAGTGTATTCAATCCCTGAATCTTGAAATAGGCTTCCTAGAAATGCGACTTCTTGTGGCATCCAATGCTTTATTTGCACTTGTTCTCCTTCAGCTAGGGTTTAAGCAGCAGTTATATTGCATGTAGAAGAAAGTGTCTGTTATGTGAATCTTAGTTTGATTTTTCACAAACTGCTGGACTGATCTTTGTCTCTTTTTTTTCTTCGCCTAATTTTTTAAAAATAAAATGCAGCGTATTTTATATTCCTTTACTTGCATCTTTAAAGCTTTGTTTTATTCTTTCAGTAAAGCTGCTATGAACAGTATGACTGAAACTAGCCCCAGTTCTGAAATTAGTCTCTCCCTGTGCAGACTCTCACTCTGATATGCACTGATGGCTTTGCTGAAAGAAATTACTGCACAGACTTCCTAAGCTTAGTCCCCCTCTGGGGCTCTGGGCAAATTGCTTAGCTTGTCTGTCCTGGTTTCCCAGCTGTGGAGTTGGAGTAATTTATTACCAGTGTCAGTCATAAGAACGCTGAGGGTTAATCTGCAAGGACTGTATCTGCATAGTGTCGTTGGTGTGTCAAAGCAGTAACGTATAATTGTAATTTTATTATTAATATTGGTTATTTCATTAAGGTGTAATTTTCTAACAAGGTTCGTGTAGATTAAACTCATTTCATCAATAAACTGGCATCCTTCCAGCAGCATTAACTCAGTTCAGACTCTTTGTCTAACAGTGAAGCCTAAACATGTAGCTAGGTCTGTAAAGAAAACAGCAAATGCCTAAAGAAACCCGTACTTTCTTGTTTTTAATCTAGACTGTGGACATCCATAAAGAAAAGGTCGCTCGCAGAGAGATAGGCATTTTGACGACCAATAAGAACACATCAAGAACTCACAAAATTATAGCACCAGCGAACATGGAACGTCCTGTAAGGTATATTCGAAAACCTATAGACTACACGGTGCTGGATGATGTTGGCCATGGCGTAAAGGTAAGAGCTCCTGGACACTTGAGGACTCCACATAACACAGACCAGGAGACAGGGTCGGGGCAGAATGTTACTGATACTAAAATGTTTAGTTCCTTTATGATAGGAATGATTATGGGTGTAATATGCTCCCACATACAAACATTTCAATAACAAAATGGATTGGTTTACAGTGAGGGTTTTTTAAGCAATGTTTGCCATAACCTTGTGACTGTCAGTGATAGTCACAGTGTCAGGAAATAATGGCTCATGATCTTAGGGTAATGACTTGTCAAAAAAGTCATGACTGACTTTTAAAAGTATCACTACTTCCTCCTCTAGATTAAGTTGTCACTGCCGCTCAGTTTTTCTCAATAACTGAAGAAATAAAGGAAGTAATTGCTTACAGGGAAATTGGCTGGTGGGCGTGGGTTTTTTGGTGGTTTGCATTTAATCTCAGTGGCATTTGATGTTTTACTCCCATTGGACAGCCTAACTTTCCTTTTCTCTAAATAAAAGCCTTGATAAATTACTGTCTACCTCTCTTGAAATGGTTGTAGTTAGAGTGAATTAATATAACACCGTTTGCTCCCTGGTCATATTTTATAAAAAATACCTTTGTATCCCTGTAGACCAGGTGTTTCAGGTACATTCAGTTTGCAACAGTCTTCTCTCCCATAGCATTTATTCAAAACCTGTGTAACCTCTAAAGCTTGGTGTGCTCTGGTCAGTCAGTTGTGCAGCTGTATTGGCCCATCCTGTGTCCTTTGAATCGCTGAGCTCAAGGGACAGATCTTTCAAAATGACTTGGTACAACAGAGTACCGGGGTACCTCCTGCTTCGTGGTAGCCCTCCAAATACCCACAGGAGTCTAATTCCAGCACAAATTAGAAAGCAGTTCTATACCATGACAGATCTAGACTATGAATTAATGTAGTGATTTCAGACTATCTGATTTTTTTGTTTTGTTTGTAGGTGAATCTGTATTAAACCTGTTAACTCTTAGGTTTGCTTTACACTAATAAATTAAGCCAGTCTTGATGAATAACAGTCTTGTGTAGAACCCTGACAGATGTGTTCTGAATTGCTATAAAATAGAAACACTGGAGTCAGAGAAATTGATGATTTTTCAGTATAGCCTGCACTTGAGGAGAATGTTCTATGAATAGAGAGTACAGGAATTCAATGTCAGGTTATTGGTTTCTGCATTTAAGTGCTCCAGGGATCAAGTGCTGTAGAAGACTTTAAAGTAGAATAATTACTGTTAGTCTCTGAAGTTGATGCTTTGCCGAGCTACTTGCATTTTGCAGGCTCGAAACAGGTTGTTTGATCCGTGAAGGCTGAGGTTATTAAGGCTTAGCTGTTGCATTTTCCAGTATCACTATTTGCTTTTGGGAGTACTGGTGTCTTTATTCATGTGACCCTCTTTTTTTAGTGGGTGGAAATGAGGTGCTGTTTACCCATTTCTAGGTAGTTCTTATGGAATGGTTTTAGTAAAGGGTTTTTTTGAACGTTAGTGGTTTATTCTGTACTGAAAGCTTGGTCTTTTCAGAGGTAAAAAAGCCTCTAGTAATAACCAAATTACCAACCCAGTTACAAGACAGGTGCAAATTATATCTTGATAGTGTTTCTTTGAGTGACTTGCCTAAGTCTGTTTTACAGCTGTGAAAGGCATGAAACAGTTGGTATTTTTATGTAGACTTCTTACACGACTGAAATAAACTGCCCGCCAGACCTCAGGTATGTAGTTCAAGGTGGCTGCCATGCATTAGAGACACTGTTGAAAAGAGTGTGCTGAGTTAGTGAATGACACAATTAAATGTTTTAGCCATCTGATTACTTGGGTTTCAAGAGTGTGACACAGATCAAGGCTCTGAAGGAAGTAGCTTACTTAGTCACCTAGATGTAGGTAGTGGTGTTACAAGAAAATCAAACCAAAACAACTTAAGGAGCTGGATCACATCCTGTTAGAAGTCAGCACAAATGAAAGATGATGCTGAGAATCTGAGTTGCCTCTTGCATCTACGCTTAGGGGAGAGCATACAATAAACTGAATTACAAACTTTGTCTTGTCCAGGGTGGTCTTAGAAGATGCTTCAGTCTCTGTTAAGTCTTATTTTCTTGAGCAAGAATTTCACCCCAAGTTGGACAGCGATATGTCCAATAAGGCCTTAGAAATCATGTTTTTGTAGAGAAAAAGAACTTTGAGGTCTGCTTAGAACAATTGTTAGTTTGACCAACTTGCAAATCCTTGAGTGTTTTCTGCTGTAGCAAGTGTCAGTAAAATACAGTGCAACACATATATTGGCATTTAAGTATTAAATAAAAAATTATATAACACTTTGAAATCTGTAGATGGCAATTTATTGCTGTTAATGGGACTTTTTTCTGGTGTAGGATTTGATAAAGAAACATAAAGGAAAAATACAGGGAGGAGAAATCAAAGATAGACTGGATTACACCCTATTTCTGCTTTTACTTATTTAAATATTAATCATAGGAAAAATGTTGTTTTAATATGCAGTATATTTTATGGGGTGATCCTGAATTGTTTCATATGAACAGTGTAGATAAAAATAATGTCTGCCAGAGTTAAATAACAAAATTAGGGAGGTGTGTAATCCTCAGGGTAAATGCTGTCTTCAACATACATCTTCCATCTGAGCAAATGCAAAAACGCCTCCTGTGTATACTCACAGCTCATTTTCTTTGTTTGTCTCTGCTTGTCGTTGCTGTGTAGAAAGGATGCAAAAGCAGATGCATGTGCTTGGGGCATGGAGAAGGGCTCTGCATGCCTCCCTCTGTCTCACACGCATGCAGCAATTTCTGTGGGGGCAGGTGAGGGTGGAGGTGCCAGTGATGGGTAAGCAGCTGCCCTCTGTAGCGGGTTTCCTCACCGATGGGAGACACTTCCTTGCAAGGCAGTGCTCTTTCCTTCTCCAGCATGTTCTTGGTTGAAAAGCTTTTGTAGAGCATTCAAGGATCACAGAGGTACTTTCTCCTTCAGCTTGAAACCTCCGTGGCAGCACCAAAGTGCCCCAGCTGCTGCATTCCCTGCCCCTTCCTCTTTGCAGGGACAGATACAGACAATGTCTACAAAAATTGCTTTTTTAAATATATGTCCCTATGAAACCAAGGCTAGCATCAGTCAAAATCAGGAGGGCTTTTTAAGTTGGTTTGCTAGCAAGAAGGCTTTGCTTTGCAACACAGATATGTGTTGATGGCTCCAAGAAACACACAGGGAAGCATTTTTGCTGGCCTGTTAAGTGGTTGCTCAGCTGTCACCCTCTGGGCATAGGGGAATGTAGCTAAAGTAATTCTTTGTAAACAAGAGTAACTGTCGTTATCTACCTTCCTGTGTAGAGCTTGGTTTGAAATTATTAGGCAGAGGCTACTTTAACATTTCCTTCCTCCTCTTCTCCTGTTCTTGTGAAAGAAAAAAAAATACCGTGCCAGCAAATAAATAGGTCAAACACAATTACTCATACAGAAAATCCTCAGTTAAAGAGTGATAAGAAGGAGGAAGCTTGGAAGCCTTAAAAACCTTAAATTTGCCCTTAAAAGCCAAATTCAAATTGGCCTTTGAATTTATAATAATCTTCTTATTGAATAGAAGGCAGGTGGAATTGCAGCAATTTGTAAAATGGCAGCTAAGTAGGAAATTGAAGTGATGATGCCTTATGGTAAAGGCAGATAAAATGTTGAATACATGCCTAATTGAAATGCCTAATAGCTGTAATTGGATCAAGTTTATTTTATGGAACTAATAATTCCAAACTTGAATTGTATATGAAGATTGATCACTTTTCAGTTTTATTTTAAGGAAAAAGATTGTAACTTTGTCGCCATTAGAAAATTTGCATTTCAGCACAGGAAAACTTTAAGAAGCTTTTGAGCCCAGAAAGTCAAACAGGAGTTAAGCATTCAGAAATCTTTCTTAGGGAAATAGAAATTGGAAGGACTCCCTTAAAGTAGGGATTGGGCTAGAACTTGAAAACACTAAGCTTAGAGAAAGGAGTCTTGCTCTAACCCTTGTGCTTCTCAGCATGTCCTACTTGTCTGCAGTCCTTATGCTTATATCTGTGTCAGTGCAAAATGAAAATGCAGATGACATGCTGATGTAGGAGTGAAAGGCTACCTAATCATACCTACTTACCCTTTAGGATAAGACTGTTTATGTGCAGCTACTGGAATATTAAATTTTAAATAATTCACTCTGATAAAACCCAAGTGAGATAGGGATCCTGAGCTGGAGCTGCTGCTGCCTTTGTCCCCTTACCAGCCTCTGTCAGACATTCACGCTTCAAAGGATGTCATGTTGCCAATTTCATTAATGTCACATCATCCCTCTGGGGTCACAGCCAAACAGTAAATATTGCTGTAGGGTAAGGAATGCTTCTCTGGGGGATAAAGGAACTTCCTGTTGGCAACTCTAATAATTCTGTTATGAGTGTTAACAAAGTGTGCTTTTCATAGGGCACTTGCTACTGGAAATTCAGAAGTGTGCCTAGTGTCATCTGATATAATGTAGGTTTCAAGCCTTTCAGCTTGAAAAGGAAACATAAAACTTAGAGGTGTCTTTATTTTCTGGTTTTTTTTCTGCTAGCCTTACTTCATTGTAGTTAGATTCAAAGTCACCAACTCAACTGAAAAATCTTGAACTATTTAAAAGCAGTAATCTAGGTATCTTTCTCTTAACAAGACTAAAAGCAGTAATCTAGGTATCTTTCTCTTAACAAAAAAAAAAAAAGAAATAAAGGAGAGAAGAATACTGACAAACTACATCTGGTTGCTGTTAACAGAATACTAATGACTAGGTTGCAAATATGAGTAGGGGAGGTTAAATTTCCCTGAAGAGAGACTTACCTACATATGTTCAATTTTTGAAGAAGTATTAATTTGAAAACTTGATTTCCTCAAAATAATCTGCTTCACTATAGACTATAAGGAAATGAGAACAAATAAAAGCTTCTGACCCATTCTGATAAGTAAGTTGAGACACAAGAATCATTTCTTTAAAACCACACAAAACTAGTCTGGCAGAAGTGTGTTACCCTGAGTATCTGACACCCACATAGTCTGCCTGCTGAACAACATCTTTGATTACATATTCTACCAAACTCCATATCTTGATTTCTGTAAGGAAAACATGTTCTAGGCTTGGTGCTTTACTGTATTGTTTCCTTGGGCATCCGCTGCCTTCATGTACAAGCACCTTTCCAGCTTCTGCTTTTCTTGGTCTGACTGTGTCACCTTGTGGTATTTCAGAACTGCCCCACTGATGAGACAGAAAGCAATCTTGTAGAAAACTGCCTAGCTGCACACACATAATAGCATTTCAAAAGGTCTTATGGCCAGCTACCTTTCTGTAGGGACATTCTTCCATGACAAATAAAGGAAGTACCTTTTTAAGTAAAAGGGAGGTTGACTAAAGAGTCAAGAGTGACCATGTGGGGTTTTTTCTATTGTGATTGATGACTGTTTACTGGTCAAAGCTAACAGATCTTAGGCTGATTATTACTTTTAGAGACCCTATGTATAAAAGTTGCAAGTTTGCCAGATACTTACTACTAATGGAGATCAGACTGGCACACTTTTTAAACCCTTGTTTCTATTGAAGAGCATTTATATTGGGTGGTCTTTAATGACCTCTTTCAGTCATCCTACATATGGGAGAATATAGAGTGAAATTGGCTCTTTAAATTCAGGAGTCAGAGAAATAATGAGTGAATACAGCGGGGGAAGTTCAACCAGCCTGCATAGAGATCTGAAGTTTCTGCACTCTGAAGTTGAAGAGTTCATAGTTGAAATATGCAGGAGAAACTTGCTGAATATCAGTGTGATAAGAATTTTGCTTCTGTGTGCAGGTGGTCTTTTGTGTGCTTACAGGTAAATTTGCTAACACAAATGAGTTATTTGCAACCATCCCTACCCCTAGTTTTCCAGGCACAGTTTATAGTTCAAATGATAGCTTTATAGTTCCCTGAATCATGAGTAATGTTCCCCCATGACTTGTCACTTGACATGAAAACTACTAAAAACAGTTAGATAGCTGCCTCCTGAGGCCAGCCAGAGGAGTCCCTCAATGTCTGGACATCCTTTGGCTATCAGTAGGTACTTCTGATTTCCTCACATCCTTCCTTTTCATGCCGTCCTTGGCCTTGTCCCTTTGACCTCAGTAACAGCAACCTGCGGTACTGCCTTTGGCAGCAGGTGTTTTTGTACTCTTTAGACTACCAGAACAGAGTATGCTGGAACTGCTGAAAGAGTTGCCTTAAGCAAATAAGTCTCTTGGTACTAGCAGTCATTGTTTGTCCTTCCAAACCAACAGCTGAAGTCTCAAAGTCCAGGTGCTCTGAATTCCTGGCATCAGCTACAGGAGCAGCCTCAATTTTGGCTTTGATAGCCTTGCATGGCTGTTGCAAACACCTGTTCTGCCCGTTGCCTGAATTGCTTTGCTTCTTTCCAGCCCACTGCTGGTTCTCAGTCCTAAGCCAGCCTGCTCTCCCATGCTGTACAAACCCTGTGGATATGTCACTGCCCTAGCTGTGACATTATGGAAATGCAGCAGCATTGACTCTTATTTCTTGAAACTGAGACTGTGGTTTCTTTCTCTTAGTTTTGTGACAACCCTTAAAGCTTTATCCAGGACTGCCACATGCTTGTTGGGTTTTCCCTGGAAAGGCAAGATTGTTCTGCTTGCTTCTTTAAAACATGATCTGCCATATCGTTGCAAGAAACCCCAACAATACTGCTGCCTACCCTGTTTCCTTTCTGGGAATGTCCTGGTCTGTCTAGTTCTCCCTCTCAGCATCACAAGCATCCCCAGCAAGCCTACAGACTGTTTTTGTTCTGATATGTGTCGTTCAGGATGCTGGTATCGAGTTGAAAACTGTCTCCTGTGTATGCAGTAATACAAGCAGCAGGAAGAGAAGGGAATCATGCTCCTCACAGCTTCTCCAAGAGTTCTCAGTGATGCTCTTCATTTGACTAAGCATTTTCCCTTTTGTACCTCCTGTCTCTTATTTGATACCCTCTCAGACCAGTCTCTTCCCTCTTCAAGCTGTGAACCATATGCATGCTACTGCTTCTCCTCCTCATGCCCTGCATTTCCCTCCTTCCTGGCTCTGACCTTCTGGGTATGGATCAGGCAGTAGGTGATGGTCATGTTCTGCCAGCAGGCTGGCTGGCCTAGAGGCTTCTGTAGAGAGATGCTTGCACATACATTAAGCACATACTTGGCACTCCTTTTGGTTTTCTGCTGTCTTTTTTCACCTTCTTCTTCAAATCTCACTGAGTCTAGACTGTGCTGCAGCAACTGGTCTCAATTCCAAGCAGGTTTTTTTAATTGCTTAGAAACCATCACATTTGGTTTTCAGACCAAGAAATGCAGCAATGTGGACCTCATAAGCTCAGCCAATAAATAAAAAAAGTCTCCTCCTAATTAATTAGCTTGTTAGCCATGATTAAATAGCCATATGGTTCATCTTGCTTTGCTTCATTTGCTTTCCACCCTTACTTAGGTCTTTTGGATCAGGAGTTGCTCTCCCATGTGAATCCCAGTTCCTTTTGTGTTCTGGCCTTCTGTTTTCCTGCCTGTATGAGCCTTGTTTACATTGACAGCAACAGAGGACAGCTACAGACCTTTTTACATATAGAAAGCAGTATGACAACAGTTTCTAATTCTGCTGGACAATCAAGTGTGTATCTGTCTGTATATTGTTTAACCAGTAGCAAAAGAGGTGGAGCTTGCCTGATGTGGTGCTAGAGATAGGAATAAAGGTCAAGAGCTGTCGGACTTCAGATAAATGTTTAGTATACTTAACAGTAGAAAGGTTTGAAATAAGATGAAGATTAACTGAGTCATTGCTCCATGTTGATATTCATGCTGTCACTGCAGTGGAGGCAGATTAGGAGGAGGCTGGAAGTACTCGCCATAAATGCTGAGTGACACTGCATAAGGGAAGGAAAGAAAGGAAGCTTTTTGGTTTTATATTTTTGAGGCAGGCAAATTTAGTAGTAGAGGCTGGATAAGACACCATGCCACTCTTCCTTTTAAGCCGTCAAAAAAGTTTCTATGTCTGCTGGGGAAGAACAGAATCAAGAATTTCATTTTTTGGTCTCCTTGTAACAAATTCCTTCTATTACGCCATTGCCGTTGGCAACTGGTAAAGTAAAGGGACGGGTCACATATTCTTGTGAGAAGAGAAAGCAAATTTCATTATTAAAGGCCTGTTTTAAAAATATACTACTTGGAAGAGTACTCTGGCGTCTTGGAAACTGAACCTACATGTTTATCAATGAAATAAGTATGTGGGAACAGAGGTGGTTTAAATGCTTGTGAACTCTGCTGATGAACTTCTGCCCAGGCTCAGAGTAAATGAGTTGACCTTCAAATTTAGTTACCAGAGCTAAACCTTTTCATCTGAATTTTGGAACAGGATTTATGTTCCTGTTCTTGTAATATGAATTACTTAAAGGTAGTGGCTTTCAACCTTGTTTGATTTGTAAACCCTAGCTATTTTTCATTGCAGACCCTGTCAGAAATCTCAAATGCACATTTGCTGTATAGCGTGTTTTAATTACTTTTTTTACTGTGTTAATGGATGCCTTTAAACTAGTTTGTGTTTCTTGGAGGAGGAGAAAAAGATGCAAACCACAGTTTGAAATGCTCTGCCTTAGAAGGCTTGTTCTGGAAGTAACAGTTTAATTCCAAACAACCTCCAAAAAAGCATTGGGATTATTTTGTTTTGGGGGTTTGTATTTGCCTTTTTTTTTTTTTTTTTTTTTTTTAAATTCGTGAAATTAACCCTTTTAAAAATTAATGTCTATCCCCCTGTCCCGCTCTGCCCAAAAATGAAAGAACTTGGCTTGAGTTTATTTAAAATGTTACATTTTCCTCATGAGGCCAAGTTTTTATATTTTTTTTCCTCTGCAATCACAGAGACTGTTAAAATGATACAGTGGAGTCATATAATGACTTGATTCTAAGAGCTAAAATTTCAGAATAACAATCATTATATCCCTGCCAACACAGTTTTGAGCAGCCAGCATTGTACTGCCTTGAATCAGATTTCAATCAATAAACCAGAGGTGAAAGGTGCTGCTGCTCATCCTGTTTGAAAATTCCCTTTTCTTTATTTACCATTCAGTGCAGCAGCTAGGATTTCTTGAAAACATCTGAAGGTTAAGTGTCAAAGCAACAGGCCTGTCGATTCTGTCCATATTGCTGAAACTGTGGTTTCGTGAACGAATTCTTAAGTGCATGTTGCCGTTGAAATAGCACTGATTTGGGTTTGGACTTGAATGGTCAGCAGAGGACTTTTCCACCCTTTACTGCCCATGAGAAACCTGGCAGAGCTTAGCTAAACTTAATTTTGACACAAGTGCTTTTCCTGTGGTCACTTTGTTAGACACAGAATTTTCAATAACTGACACAGCAGAATCTCTCTTAGTGTACTGGTGAGCTAATTATGAGTAGACACAAATGATTTCTTTAAAATGTGATTATCTTTAGTTTAACCTGTCCTATCAGTTGTGATGGATCTGCCATTAATTTCTACCTTTTCCCCCCCTTTTTTTTGCCAACGTTAAGTGGCTAAAAGCCAAGGTAAGAAGTGTTATTTCTCCTTTGACCCACAGTGCCTCATGTGACTGATAGTAGAGGCTGCAGAGCCATTAAAACTGAAAACTAGCGCTCTTACACTCTCTTCTGCTTTCCATATGATATTTAGATTAAACGTGCTATACTTTTTTTCATTTACAGCATTTAGCGTGTCAATATATCTGCGATACATTGACATCCGCATTTATACATAGAAGCATTAATTTCTCTAACACATATAGTGCTTTGCTCTAAATTCAGTAGATGCCTTGATTCCCTTCACTTACATTTTTTGCGGGAGACTTCCCAGACAACCTGAATGGCTCTGCTAGTCAAATAGCAGGGGCAAATTGAGAAACTGTGGGCCATGCTGGCTGTATTGCACTGTCAGTGTTAAAGTTTGATTTACATTATTAACATCCAAATAGCAATTAATACAAATGTGGCTTCCCTTTAAGGAAAAAAATGATAGAAGACATTTGTGCATGAACCTGTCAATTGCCTACTTTTCTGATGTCTGTTGTAAATTTGTAGTGAAAATAACATTAGGCTTCTGTTTAGACTCTTTGTATTTACTGGTGTCTGTCTCATGTGTAGCTGAAAACTTGCTGTTTGACAGCTGTCTGGGAATTCTCACTTCATATTCTTACACTTAAAAAAAAAAAAGAAGCTGTCAATAATAGAGCTGCGCTGTTATAAAAATAAAATCATGTTTTCCCTTATTTCAGCATGGAAATAACCAGCCTGCAAGAACTGGCACCTTGTCAAGAACAAATCCGCCTACACAAAAACCACCAAGTCCTCCCATGTCAGGCCGGGGAACTCTGGGGTAAGAATGGACTGCCTGATCCCTCCTGTGTAATAGAAATTTTTAATTGTGCTGGTGTTGGTGTTTCTTAAATTCATGGATAGATGCCAATTCTGATTGCCTTTAGCAAAAAAAAAA
>VYXC01009951.1:207627-330388 GCA_013397175.1 Platysteira castanea
AAAAAATCACAATAACATTTTCTGTATAAACTCTTTCAGCTGCACTGACTCTTTTTTTCAGGATGACTTTTCAAAAGAACTTTTTTACTTGGGGAAGGATTTAATATGGGTATGCATAAATAAGGAGGCTACTGTTATTCCTGACTTTTGGGGGAGAAATCCCTAGTGAGAGAAAAAAATCTTAAAGTTTTAACTTCAGTGGGAGAAAGGCTCCACTAGTAAAGTTCTTGTCTACTCATTTCTCAATATTAGAAGCGCTATGAAGTGACTGTTCATGCTTATTTGTTCACTATCTAAGCAAAATTTATGGCATTATGAACACAGTGGCAACACTGATTCTTGCTGGTTTGTGTATTTTTATTTTTATACTTAAATGGGGAAGGATTTTGCTATTCCAAAGTCCCACTGTGAGCAGAGTTCCCTGCATCTATTGTGCTGCTGTGGACCTGTGGGGAGTGAAATCTGCTTATCTTGGTGTGCCAGCAAATAGTTGTTGCTAGAGACCAGAATATTAATACTTAAGAAGCTCAGTGCACGTGCCATATGGTTTTGTCTGTCCAACTGTGCAACATCTTCCAAAAGGCATCCTAAATGACCTTCTACCTGTTTATCATTCTCAGCCTTTGTACTGTGGGGGACTGAGGCACTGTAAAGCTGGCTGGCATGGTTGTGTTGGCTTCAGGTATGTTGCCTCGGAAAGGCAGGAAGCTGGAAAAATGAGGAATAATGAGACGGAACAGGGTGAAGATCAGGAGCAATGATCAAGGAAAATTAGAAGCAGCAACTCCTTTTGTTGAAGACTTAGTGATTTTCAATCCCTATTTGATGCTTTGGTGGTAGTGTTTGCTGCATATTTCACAGAGAAATTAACCTAGACTTTTCCTCATCATATTTTCTGAAAATTTCCATTGCTCAAGGGCATGAAATCAGTATTCCAATTGTGTCTCTTATCCCAGCTGAGAGAGTTGTTTATCAGCCCAGGGAACCTGGGTAGCACTTTCATGTCCTCTTGGATGCTTGCTAGTGAAACAGCAGCGTTGATGTACTGGTGAGCTGCCTCTCCTTAATGCTTCCCCCTGAAAAAGCCAGCGCTGTTTGGCTGCCGAAGTGGATGCCTGATAAGGATTAATCAGCGGAATGTCATTTCCAGATGAGCTTGACAAGTGGCAGCAGTTGGCTGAGGGGGAGGAATAATGTGGGTTTGTAAGAGAGATTTCTATCTGCCCTTCTTGTTCAGGAAGTACAGTTCTTGTCTTGAGCAGCCATGTTCTGCCAAAGCATGAAATATCACAGGCATGACTTACCCTAATTTATGCAGAAAAAAAACCGCTAGAAACCACAAGGATGCTACTCTTCTCCCTTTGATCCGGAAAACAGAGATAAGTACGTAAAACCAGAATGAGCTTAGTGTGTAACATCGGCCTTTAAGTAGGTGCTGCCTGTTGTGCAGCTTGTCCCTCCAAAGCAGGACTGCCTAAAGGAATACGGTGGGGAGGAATCCTGCATGGAAATCACTCAGAGTGAAAAGTGAAAGAGGCTGAAGTAAGCAGGGGTCTCTTCACAGGACCAGGGAGAGATTGTGGAAATCACTGGATGCTCAGGTTGGAAGTACCATGGAAGAAGGAGTGAATTGCTGGAGCTGGATGTGGCAGGAGTAGCTGAAGTCATTCCTTGAGGGTCCTGGAGCAAAGCAAGGCCTTGGGCTCCCTGCTGCTCTCCCTGGTGGCAAGGGCTCTCAGGATCACCCTGAAACACTGGGGCACAGTGAGGTGGGAAAGACTGAGCAGTGTCAGGAAACAATGTTTTTGTCTTCCATCTATAACAATTTATTATTAAAACCTCTCAAAGAAAAAAGTGGAAGTACTGTAACTGTTTTTATGTACTGTAGTGTTTGTAAATTAGCTTGTCTATATGAAGAACTCTAAATGATTTTAGTATGCAGGGTGTCATCACCTATAGATCTGCCAAAAGAGATCAGTTGTAGAAAAAAAAGAAATTTTGTATTCCAGTTGTAAGCAATAGAGATCTAAAGACTACCAAATAAAATGATAAGCAGGGAAGACTGTTAATGTGCTTCCAACTGAAATAACCTTGAAAAGTAAGTTTAGTACTGTTGCTTTTCATAATGTAGAAAGAAAGTCGCTAAGTTTCTTAAAATACCAGGAGGCAGTATAACTTACCAACTCAGTTATAACCAGTAATTGAACAAATTATTAAATGCCAGTAGTTTGGTATTTTTGGTTTTGCTTAGCTCTGATGCATTGCCAAATTCTGTGTTTTGCAATGAATCTCTCACTTATGGGTGAGAACTGAAAAACTCTGCGATTTAGTACAGTAAATGCACTGTTCTTGTGGCAGTAATGGGTCTGGTAAATAGATCTCAAAAGATCCCTGATATATTTCTGACTTGACAGTCCGCTAGGTTGGAATTCTGAGCTTTGCTTTCTTGGGCCACAAAATGGAGACAATGAAGCTCATCTGTGAGGCACTTTCAGATCTGCTTATGTGAGATGAGATTGCTTGATTACTGCGTGAAGCAGTGCTCCTAGGAAAAGCACTGGTGATTGCAAATGTCACTTGTTCTGTGAATCTTGATTCAGCCTTGCTGATGTCTTAATGAGATGAATACCTTTAGTCAAGAATACTTTTGGAAAGGATTCTGATGTGAAGGGAAGGGGGGGAGGGAAGAGGAAATTGGCACAACAGAAATTTTTCACGTGCTGACAGGTAACCCCAGAGTGTTATGCAGATGTAGCTATTGATTGTTAGGTTGCTCAAATAATGTATTTTGGGTGGTAAGTTTAGTTTAGGCTTTTTTGACCATTTTATGTGCTGTAGGCCAACTTGTATGGGTCTGTCTATGCAAGAGTACTTTAGGCTGTTGACTGTGACCTGTCTACCCTGCCCGCTGGAATTTTAATATACCACAGTGTGGGTCACTGCAGTGATCTTTCATGAAAAATTTAGAAAACAAATAGATTTACAACTTCACTTATTTATCCTTTTAATCTTCTAATTCTTTATCTTTCTGTCTTCAAATCTTTTTTTCCTTGACCAGACGAAATACTCCTTACAAAACCCTGGAGCCAGTCAAACCGCCAACAGTCCCGAATGATTACATGACCAGCCCTGCCAGGCTGGGCAGTCAGCACAGTCCAGGCAGGACAGCTTCCTTGAACCAGAGACCACGAACACACAGGTAAGGTGTTCTCGCACAGTAACTCTTCCCTGCCTGGCAAGCCAATGTTTACTAAAGTCACAGAAAACCTTGAAGCTTTGTGCCTCTCAGCGTTTTGTTGAAAGGCGAAAAGGTGAGTTACTCTACCACTGCATCAGCAGAATTTTACTGCATTGCTGACTTCCCTAACACAAATAAGTGCTTCATATTCAATATTGAGTGTAGCTTTTTAAAATTTCTTTTTCTTGAATTGCAAGGCTAAATGTTTCTCTGAGTCTCTTGAGTGAGTTAATTTTTTTTGCAATTTGATTTCTATCACAGGCTTCAAAATGCAGGGAAAAAGCAGATGAAAGAATTCAATGTAGTTAGAAGTAAAAGGTTAGCTTGTTTTTTAGAGAGCTTCTTTCTTAATGTTTTTCTTTTTTTAAAAATTCCCAGTAGGCAGTTAAACATGCTAGGTCACTGGCAGGGACTGAGAGAGTATTTTAGGCACAGTTGGTGATGAAATACTGTCAGAATTAAATAACTTCTAAATGTTGCTTCCTGGAGGATCTTGTTAGTCTGTTTAGCTGGCTACTGTGAATGCTCCTTACCCCTGTCTCACACGATCTTCTTTTATGTATGCTGCAGTTAAAAATTCAGCTGCAACCATGGTGACAAGATCAAGGTCTTCAGCAGACAGAACACTAATTTTGAAGGAATTATCTTGGCTTCCATTTCAGATCACCAAGTTTCTTTTTTGTAACATTATTTTCTAAAGAGATATATTTAAATGATTTGCACTTGACTCTTGACTGATTTGTAGCTATCCAGGAGTGGTAAATAAACGAGAACTTCACTGAGTACTCTTAATTAACATGGATGAATTACAGTGAACTTTTGGCTTCAAAACATCTTGTCTGCTTAGTTTCCTTTATATTATCCATTTAATGTATATCAATTCAAGACTTGAACTAAGGAGTGCTCTTAGATAAGAATAAGGGCAGATTCTACCTCAATTTTGATTCTTTTTCAGGTCCCTCGAAAAAAATAAATGTCACGGTCTCTGAAGGCATGTGTAGAAATGTTATCCAGTAGTTCACTATGTTTTACATTGCTGGCCTCTGATTTGTATATCATATAACATTAGTTAGACAAATTTTGAGCTGGCTGTGTTGTTACCTTTCAGATCGTCTTAGAAACAAACTTCTTATACACAAAAGGTGTGTGCATGGGTAATGGGGAGTGTTAGATATACAGAAAATTAAACACACCTCACCTCAGCAGGTTTATCATGTCCATTCTCAATTAAAAACCTAGCAATCTAAACTTTTGCTCTGGGTAGACGAAATGTTCCTTCAGCTGACAGCATAATTAATCTTTAATAATTATTTTGAGTTTAGCCATGAAGTCTTCCAGCCCCAGCATACTACTTTCAATTATTACGAGGTCCCTGAACTACTCCTGCAGTTGTTAGTCCATTGCCTAGAACTTGCATGGTTGATTACCTTTTTGTTTTTTGAAGCATTTAATTGCACATTTTATTCGTAGTGATGTTTATCAGCTTAGCTAATTCCATTTATTTAAGAGTGTAATGCATCCAGACTTGATTATCAGTAGGCAATTTTAGGTAAAGATGGAGGCATTTAATAGGGAGTTTTTCAACAGTCTGTAATTGAGTTAGGCTAGCAAAGCTCACACAAGAAGTGGGACTGTTGATAAGCTTTTGTAGGAGATGCTATGCTAATAGTTGTGTTTTTCTTTTGTAGTGGCAGTAGTGGAGGAAGTGGCAGTCGAGAGAACAGTGGAAGCAGCAGTATTGGCATTCCCATTGCCGTGCCTACACCTTCACCGCCAACCATCGGGCCAGGTATGTGGGACTCCTCCCATGCTAACTTAAGGCTGCTTGTTACCTTCTTGTGTTTGCAGAGGGACTTTGGCTAAACACAATGGGGTAGAAACTGTCCTGAAGCACAGTCTTACTCAGGAAATCACTTAGGAGTGCCGAGTGATGTCTAAAGTTTCAATTCTTTACCAAGAGTAGTTGCAGGACAATCAGTTACTGAATAATGGATGGTTAAAATGCCTTTGCTGGTCCGTGTTTTTACAAGACAAAGGTGTACAGGGGGAGTAAAAGACAAATATATCCTTTTAAAACTTAACTGTAATTTCAAATGCTTGTCTACAATTTGGCATTTCTGGATGCCCTGAGAGCAGCAGCAACTATTTCCATGTTTAATGGGAAACATCAGCTTCTGAAATACCCTACTAACTTTGCCATCTGCGGTGAAAGAACCATGCAGGATCTCTCAGCCCTGGAGGCACACTCCCTTTTGTTTAAGAATGGTGAATGGTGAGATTGAGTATTCTCCTTTATTATAAACTGGCAGGATTATTATCTTAGTAATAAACCAGCTCAGTCACTTGTTTACTGTGTGTTTTGCAAGCCCATAAGGCATAAGAAAATAGTGGAGTTTTGGTGTAACATAATTTTGCTATTGCAGAAGTTTCTCTGTTTCTTGGATGACAAGTCTTCACTTCCTTATACACATGTAGGCTTTCCTTTCCCAGGTGTTTCTGGTCCTGCAGTGGTACAAATAGGCATGAAATCTTAATATCATCTGGCATCCCAGTAAAAACCAATGGGAATAAAGATTGGCAGGTACAGAACCCTGGATAGGATCAGGGTCTGAATTTGTATTAGTTAACTGAAGTTGAATTTTCATATTTGTGTGGGAAGCCTATCAAGTGCCTGTACTTTCTTTTTTTTAACTTTTAATAATATGGCCTAATTGGGAAATATAAACTATTTTATTAGCACACATTTCTGTTCTTCCTGGAACCCTGCCAGCACCACCACTGCCTCCACCTCTCCCGATGGGCAGTCTGATAGGTGAGACTTGTCAATGCTGAAGCAATTGCAGTCATGCTGCATAATCAATAATAATTTCTTCCTAATGAACTTAGTGAGGGTGATTTTTCTTCTGTAGTGGGACCTACGTGATTTTATTATAAAAATCAGTTCTGGGATTTTTTGGGTTTTTTTTCCAACAAATCTAATCTCCACTAATTTCCTGTGGTTAAAGCCTCTGAAGCTAAATGCACTAGGTGTGGTAAAAAGGCTGCTAGTTGCTTAAAATCTGCTCCCACTTAAGCTAAGATCCAATTAATCTGATCTATAAGATCTCAGAATCAGCTTGAATATTGGTATTAGGCTGTGTAACTCCTGCAGCAGAAACTAAGTCACAGCAGTTGCACTCTAGCTTAGAAATGGTAGCTTATGTGTAGGGTGATGTGTGTGTTCTATTTTGCAGGCATAAGGTGACTGGAAAGCACAAATGTCTGTCTCAGTGGCTTGGCTTTGATTCCATAGTGCTGCAGGCAGGTGTCAAGCTGGAAGACTTGGGGATATGAACTAATAGTTCTTGAGAAATTGCTTCAAGCATTACATACAGCAGTTAGGGTGGGATCTGAAAGTAGCACTTTTCAAAATAGACAGGAAAAAATACCCCACCCTTTCCTGTCACAGGCTGATGACAATATTAATTGATTGAGTTATGAAACTAGCTTTGGAGGCTTTGACCCACATAACCCTTTGCACTCTCCTTTACTGAAATGTTAAGTGAAAGTGACTTTGGATAGCATTACAGGACTGCAAACTTCTGACTGCTTGCTGTTTGTGTCTTATATAATTACATGATATGTGTATATAAAAGCACAAAACATCTTATTGCAAACCAGTTTTTGCACTTAAGAATTGCATTGATTCATGTGACTGCAACACCTGAGATTCATTAGGTTGCAAGGTGTGATTTTCTGTCTGTCAGAGGTTAATCTGAAAGAGAACTCAAACTGTTTTGTTAACCTTGAAGTATGTGCAGCAGGTAGGTGGAAAGTAAATATGGGTGTTTATCATGACGAATGAACAACATCTTTTTCTGTCAGCTGACATTGGTGATTCTGATTTGTTAGTGCAAATTGCTTCGATATAAAAGCACAACCAGCAAATATGATTGATAAATGTGCCAAGTGTCTGAAGCTCGTGACATTTGTTTAACTGTTTTGTTAGAGTATTGTTGTATATTAGATTGGAAGCAAGTTCGGGTTTGCAATGGAAGTCATTTGTTTTGAGCAGAACATGGATTTTTTTTTCTGTGTGCTTTTTAATAAAGGGTATTATTGCATGTAGTATAATTGAGATATACTTAAGAGTTGGAAGAGTTGGATTCAATTTTCCAGTCCAATCCAGTCTCTCAAAGAACTCTCAGCATTTCTCAATGCCCTTTATATGAGTGTTGGTTTATGTCCTGTGTGTTTTTTCTCATTATTGATTGTAATGGGGATGTTTGTTTTTCTGTTAATCGCCTGTTACTGGCCTTGAATTATTGGAGAACTGTAATCAAGTATTTCCCGTGTTCTGGACTTTTTCTGTTTTCTGCATTCTATCCCAAGTAATGCTCTGCTTAAGTCTTTTCCTTGGTTCCTCTGGGTAATGCTTTTCAGCTGCTCCTGGTTCAGCTCCTGGTTCCCAGTATGGCACAATGACCAGGCAAATCTCGCGACACAACTCTACCACTTCTTCAGCATCTTCTGGTGGATACAGACGGAATCCTTCTGTGACTGCCCCATTTTCTGCTCAACCTCATGTTAATGGCGGGCCTCTTTATTCTCAAAATTCAAGTAAGCTGCTGAGCTCTGAAATCACAAACTGTTTTGAGCAAAATGATTGTAAAAGCATGCATGGCATTTTAATTCATTTATGAAAAGCATCAATGAGATTACCGCTTTTTTTTCCTGAAATAGAAGGAAAAACAAACCAGAAAAACCATACTGGAATCGTACAGTGATTGCACTATGTGCAATTATACTGTTTTCCCCTCTGACTTGTTTGCTGTTACTCATGACAAGAAATTATTAGGATTGCCTGTCTAATTATAGGCACATTATACTTCGCATTTCAGGTGTGCTTGGAGAACAAAAATTAAACCCAGGGGTTTTTTGCAGGAGACCTAATATGACTGTAGTACAGACCCCCAATATTTGGAAAGTGGCAAAAGAATACTGTGTGAGCACAATGCTCATGTTCCTGTCACACAGTTCCTCCCTGTCTCTGTCTCTTTCTTAAATACTTTCCTGATTCCAAGTTTCTCCTTTGTTCTTAGCTTTAAGGTTGATTGTTAAAGCTCTAGAGACATCTCAGTCTCTCTCTCTTTTAGCAGACAACTTCTCTGTGCTTCCACACTAGTAGTAGTGTAGAAGGAGATCGGTGAGGGAAGGGATGGATGCCATGGGCAAGTGAGCAGGTTTTAGTCAGCAGCCTCCTGCCTGCCTACCCCAAAAGGGCAATCAAGGTTCACTGCAGAAAGATCTGCAAAATAAGGATTTTGGCTGCTGGTAGAAACCTCTATCAGGAAACTTCTTCCTCGCCATTTCCATAAATTTTGACCAATACGCATTGAGGAGTGGTAGCTGTATGTTTTTTCTAGGTATTGTTCAGAATACCAACCCTTTAAACTTCTGAGGAGTATTTCTTTTGAAAAGAAATGTTGATGTTTGGGTTCAAGATCTCTTTGGGACCAGTGTTTGCTGTTATGTACTTACTCTTAAGAAAAGAATGTTTTTAAAATATTTGAGACACTGAAGAGTTTTCTGAGTAGTTTAGAAGTATTACATTTGTCAGAAAGCATTTTTATATGTAGACACAGTATCTATCTTCTCTTTTTTTCAAAACCTGATTTTCCTCCTACTCTTGCTCACCCATACTAGCATTTCATTTTCCTCCACATTCTTATTCCTCCAAATTAATTCACCATAACAACAGAAACTCCCTCCTGCTTGAACAGTTGCGTTCCGTTAAATAAACAGGATTTTACTTCTGGGAATAGTTCAGTTGTCTTAAATTCTGTGCACACCACTGTTTCTGAATGTTTACATTTGTCCAAAGCAATTTTTTGCTCAAATGCAGGTGCTGTTTTCTTAATCTAGCCTCTCTGGTGTTTTCAAAATACTGGTGGTCAACATTTTTTAAACAGTATTTTGATGGGTGCGTTTTGCTACTTGAAACTGTTTTCCTCTGTTTCTGTAACTGGTGATTATTTTTTTAGTGCTACTGTCTTGACATTAAACCCAGGTCCCATGTTTCCTTAAGGTTTTACTTTTCATGCTAACAAGTACTCTGGTTTTTCTTCGATGTTTACTTCAGTTTTGTGACACTGTTTGTTCTCCCACTTTTATTGATCATTTATCCCATAAAGTTTATTTGATTATTGGTTTTGTAATGAACTAAATGCTTCATTTTAATTCATCAAACATTAATCTTAGTTACAGCTTTATTTAAAACTGTTGCTTACTTGGAAGTACAGAACCTCTTTCAAATTTGATTCCAACTGGATTATCCTGCTGAATTCCCAGCTTCACAGGAATTTCTCTGCTCCAGTGCAAGAGAAATTCCACTGAGAAAGGGACATGGTATAAACAAATGAGTTGATGTTTTGTTGAATTTCTGGGTGGGATTTTATTTTATGCTTTTCATTCTCTGTGCTTAAGGGGGAGTGGTCCAGCCAGAGCTGATAGTTTGAATGGCTTGCCCTACTGCTCCCATTCCTCTTCCCTGCCTGTGCAGGGAAGAGTTGAACATCCGGGCTGTCAGCCCAGTGTCTTTGAGCACAGCTGTTGTCACATATCTCATTACTCGCCAGATAGGCACATACTTCAGAGAAGATGAGTGCTTCCTGAGGAGCTCTGTACACTCGTGTAACAACTCAGAGCTGTTGAAGCTTTTGCCACCAGACTTTTAGGCTGCTGAGTGCCCTCTCACCACAGAAGACTTAGTAAAACTCCACTCTGCTCTAGACCCATCTGTTTTTCCTATGAGTGAGCAACAAGGTCACTTTTTCTGAGAAAAACAAAAATGCAGTAACCTAGCCCACTGCTCCTGTCCCAGAAGAGCACAATGATGGGAGGTGCTCTCTGTGAATGTGAAGTATTGATGCTGAAACACTGTGCCCCTTACAAAAGTGTTGCCTTTGCTGTGTCAGTGCTGCGTTGCTGCACTTGATGCAGTGCTCCACTTTCATTTTAGAGGAGTCCAGAATCCTACGAAACATCACCTCTACTTCTAGTAGCTCACTTTAAAAACTATTAAATTGAGTAATCCTTATTTAGCAGCAAGACAAAAGCTCAATTTTATGTGCTCCCCAGGTGAAGCACACAAAATGTGTGACAGAGCAAGAACCTTCACACGCACCCTGTGAGCTTCCAGACACGCAGCCTGCGCTCGGCTGTTACCTGGCTAAACACGGGCATGCTTTGCTTTTGATCCTCCATTGGCTAACCACGAATTCAGCCTTGTTGGAAACACAAGCTTGAAGAAGGTTCTTGTGTGTGTGTGTGTGTGTTCTTGTAGTTCTTTACATACTTTGTTTTGTGGTCCACGTTACTGACGGCTGCTTTTGTTTGTTCCCTTTTTTTTTCCTTTGTCCATTTGACTTTCCCCATATGGTGTGTGTGTTGCTACCAGTTTCTATTGCTCCACCCCCTCCCCCTATGCCTCAGTTGACTCCACAGATACCTCTCACAGGCTTCGTGGCCAGGGTGCAGGAAAACAGTAAGTTTGGACAAGCTGAGCTGTTAAAGGGTAGAGCCTACTCTCTTCTAGCATGCATGGCTGGCAAGTCAGACTCTATTTTGTTTCCTTTTCCAGAAGCTAATACCATCTTGCATTCTAGTGTCAATATGCTATTGGAGCTGAAGGGCACACTCTTCAATATTTTATAACACGTGCATGATTATTACTGACCCATTTAAGTTCCGAACTGCAAATTTATTACAGAAGTACAGTGTGAAATGTGGCATACATTTGGTGTGAATATAAAATTGTATTTTAATTGAAAACACTAATTTCATGTTGAATCACCCTGCCTTTTTCACTAGGGATAATTGATTAGTTTTTATTAGAAAGGCTTATGTAGACTGTCAGAATGTGTAATGTGTAACCATTGATTCCAATACTGTAGTGTTTTTCAGGAAGCTGTACAGTCAATTGAAAACGTGCAGTCTTAAGATCTAATGCATTACAAAGGGTTTGTAAGGCATCTCTCGTCTTGGCAGCCTTTCATTCTCCATTTCTTTGTGTTCTCTAGCCCTATTTCCCTGCTGAGCTTCTTGCAGCATAGCTCTGCTTGTTAGGTTTGTGAGAGGTGCTCCCTAGATGTGACCTGTGCTGCAGGGTGTTTATACTGGTAACTCTGCTTTCACCATTACTGCTTGATTCCTTGCAGGTGAGTGTTACTGTCTCAAGTGCCAGTGCAGGTGTAAAGTCATGTTCCTGATCTGGGCATATCTTTTGTGTAGGAGTTTGTTGCAGTTCTGTAAACAACAGACTAAATATGATGTAGATAGGGCATGAAGTAAGGAAAAAATGTTTTTAAAGTGTTTGGGAACCATTTTGAGGTTTGCTAGGATCTCAGGGGCTACTACTACACAGTTAGCTATATAGCTGCAGCATCCATTTAGGGACCTCAGGTCTGAGTAGTGCTGCTGTTCTGCTTCCCATTAGAGCTTTTAAGTGGTTGTGTTCTGAGCATTCCCCATGAGATCGGAGGCATCTCTGTGGTTCTCACTCAAAAAGAAGGTATTTTGGTGCTGTGCTTAGGTAAACAGTAAGAATCACGTTGATGTAGAATAGTGTGCTGCAAAATTGTGTTGAAAACCTTTCCAAAATAAAGTGTTGAGGTAAACTTGCTGAAGATGAAGGTTACAGAATGTCTTCACTTGCAGATAAACTTGAGAAAATTGACACCTGCTTCTGAATTGTTCCAAGTATTGTCCTCCTGGAGATAACACAGCCCTGGGGAGAGCAGAGGTGAAAGGGACAGACTGACTTGTGTGTGCAACAGCAAAATGCAAGCTGACTTGTGAATGAGATTGCAGCAAAATAGCTGAAGCTTGAAATCTGGTCATAGGAACTGTTCTTTATTTTCTTTCTTTCAATAGTCCATTGGGTTGGAAAGTTATATAACGAGTATGGCTTGGAGCTGCTGCTGCCTCGTTCCGGAGGCAGGGGTGCGTGTGGCAGCCTGTGCATATGCTCAGCAAAGCTGGCTGTAGAGGCTGTTGTTGAGTTTGGCATTGTGTGCTAGACTTTCATCAGCCTCGTTTTCTGCAAGAAGTCTCTGGTGTTAGGCAGACATGTGGATAGACTTGTCTTTTCCTCATCATAGAGATCTGTGTGTTTGGAAAGCAACATCCTCTGCTTGTGGACTTCTTTTAGAGGACAAGGAGAGAGGGCTTAGAAACTATGCAATGCCTTTTCTTTTTCTCCTGCTTCCAAACTGTGCACATCTCCTTCAAAGAGGTTTTCCAGTGTGTCTGGTGCTCAGGGACAGCTGATTTGATGTAAGTTGCTGTACTATCACACCCAGTCCTTTCAGAAGAAGTCTGCTGGTCCTCATTTAAAGAATAAGGATGGGAATATATACAAGAGAAGATCTCAGTTTGGAGCTATATGAATACTTGTCCTTTTACCCTTTCTTTTAGTGTGGCTTTTTGTATGCTTTTCTTTCCCCCTCCCCTAGGAGAAGTGATGCTGTCCTAGAGTCTGGCGAAGTTTAGAACCAGGAAAAGTCTAGGTTAAAGTCCAAGAGGCGAGGGGATAGTTCGATGGAGTGGCACTTGTCTAATTTTCTGTTCCATTCTCTCCCCTTGTTTAAATGTGAAGTTGAATTGTTTTAAATGTTTCCCATAAAGCTTGCAGTTGTGCACTGCATCTCAGAGTATGTGTTGGTGCTTTCACACTTGCATTTCCTGCCCTCTTTCCTTCTTTTCAAATATGCAGCTTCATTGTTGAATAAATATAACATTTTTTGCATTTTAAAAATTTTTTTTAGATTTCATCATTTGAGATCTCAAGATCTCAAATGATTGTTGTTTCAACACTTTTTTTTCCTGGCTGCAGACAAAATTAAGGAGAGAATACGTTTTGTGGAAGATGTGCTGAAACTGCAGCACAAAACCAGTCCATTCATAAATGGTGCTGTCATGTGTCTGTGGTGGATTAATGAAGCCTGTCTGTGAGTGCTATTCAGTAATGGGCAGGACGTAGCATTCACTCTGCCAAAGACTTTGTTAGTCTGTCTCCAAGTGACATAAATAGGCTTCTGTGTGGGAGAGGAATCACTAATACAGTGGCAGCCAGTCCTATTGATGGAGAGAGCTGTGGGGTGTTCAGCTCAGCTGGTCAAGTTGAAGAGGAGCTGGGCTTGCAGGTGAAGAATTGGCCCTTCAAGGGAAGGGAGCGGGCTGGATGCTCGGGCTGAGGCAGCCCTGCCCCAGCAGCTCCTGCCCCCTTTTGCCTCTGGCAGCAGGTGCCAGACCTGTCCCAGGGCAGCTGGTCTGACCCAGACAGGACATGGGAGCTGTGCCCAAGCCCCTTGTCAGGGGCATGCAGCTGAAGAGCAAAGGTTAAGTCACCACTAGGGTAGTGACCAGCCGAAAGTAAAAGGCATCCAAGCAAACAAAAACCTGATGTCTAATCTCCAGTGCCATTGTAACCATCAGCAGTTACAGTTACAGCAGTTACTATCAGCATGAGCTTCACTCAGTGCAATGTTGTTCTTTCTCTGTTGCTTGGCTTTCTTTTCAAAATTTGTGTGCTGGAGCTGCACATTCTGGGGCCTGATGCCTCGTTCCATCAAACCCTGCCTAGAGCAGTAGTTTTCAGCCTGTGTTTTCAGTGTACAGAATCCCAGATCTCTTGAAAATTAATCTGTATTGCTAGGTAACAAAGTTGATGTTAGTAACAGTAGCTTCCTTTCAGTAACTTGTGGCTTCATAGGGCTTACACCTAGGTCCATGTGTAGTGGACCACATCTCCCTAAGAATAGGATAAAGTGACTTGATGTGTTGCATCTGAGTGTGCCATCTCTCTAGTTCGCTGACAGCTGCTGTGAATGTTACTGGAAACTAATTTAATGAACTGATTTTAAAAGTTATTTGTACCATAATGCCTTTCTCTTTTTCCCTTTCCCAAAGCAACTTGTAATTGTGCTGCTTGTAGAATCTCAGGGCAGCGATTTGACATTTTGGATTATACATTTAATTCCTTGAGCACTTTCTCCCTAAGAGCAGCAGCTGCCTGTTGTAGTTTTCAATTTATTAATTGAATCCTGAATGTGTGCACACACGAGCTAGTCTGCAGGATAAGGATCTGTACAAAGCTTTTCTTCTGCAGAAGGATTACTTTGCTTCCTCTTACCTGGTTAAATCTTAAAAAAGGGAATAGGCCTAGTACTTATGATCCATACCAGATCTTTTTGTCCCCTAATGCTAGCTCTGAGAGAGAAGGAATCCAAGGAAGCAGTGTTCACAAGTAAATTAAAGTGACTGTTGCAGACAAAGGATTTGTTAAAAACCAATCAAGCTGCTGGCCCTGTCAGAGGCCTGTTGCTGCCTGGCTCAGAGGGTGCCACTCGGAGTCCTCCATAGCTAACGCTGCAGCGCATGGACATTGGAGCAGGAAGCTTTCCTCTCTGCTGATGTTCAGCTTATGCCCCGCAGCATGTGCTTTGACTCTAGTAGCATTTATACATAGATTTGACCACTAATAACAAATACAGTTGTGTGTTGTAGTTGTTAATACAAAGCCTCTGTTTCTAATCAGTGCATGGTATTATAGTGCATGCTCTGTGTGTCGCCCCCCAGCCCTTTTATTTACAGTGTACAGCCTCAGGTTTGTTTGCATCTCCACCCTGTCTTGATTTAAGAAAAAACAGTAATCTCCAAATGTTTCTAGTTGCTGATAGCCCGACTCCTCCCCCGCCGCCGCCTCCCGATGAGATGCCGATGTTTGATGACTCTCCTCCTCCTCCACCCCCACCCCCCGTGGATTATGAGGATGAGGAGGCTGCTGTTGTGCAGTACAGCGATCCCTATGCAGATGGAGATCCTGCTTGGGCACCTAAAAACTATATAGAGAAAGGTAAGAGAAGCGTTGCAGCTATGTTAGTGCAGTATTGGAGGATTAATGGCATCTGAAGGGAATGAAGGACTTAGCGTGGGTCTGATGAAAACAGTCAGTGTCCCTCCTAAGTCAGAACTCAAACCATGCTTTCCTTGGTTTGTGGCTACACCTAATGTGGTAAGACATAATCTTTCTTTGGACAAATCATAAAATACCTTCAAGCATTCTAGAATGGATGAAAAAGAAAGCTTCTTCATGAGAAACTGATGTAAATTGGATGGCTTTCATCTTTGATGAGTTGGACTGTCTGTACCTACCTCAGGATTGCTGGGCAGCCATCTACAAACTGCTGCAAAATGGACAGAAATTCCAAGCTGTATTTATCCCATCAAACTAGATGACTAGAGTGGATTATTAGGCTTTGAACTATAAAATGTGTTGAGGTCTCCTTGGAGATTTCAGTGACTCCAGATTAGGTATGAACTCACATAGTAAACATCTCTTCCCATGAGTAATGGAGAAGCAGATTTCCTGCCTGTGGAGTTGCCTGTGTTGTGGCACGGACCATTTTGTCAGCAGCAGTGGTGCCAGTTTTCTCCTGAAAAGTTTTCTCCGTTTTCTCGTGCTGTAGTGAGTACGAAATGGGGCCGAGTACCTGTGATATTTGTGGCAGAGCTCCTGTGTTCCATCTTCACTCGGAGCTGGACTGTGTGCAGGACATACCCATGGGATCAAAGTAACTGATGCAGCACATCATTACTAGGTATTAAGACAGCAGATATCTGAGAATATATGTAGGTGCAAAATAGTGGATTCTTGGAATTCATAAAGCTGATCAATTGCATAAATCCATATTCAATTTTGAAGGGTAAGGCTGTGATGTCTGAGGTCTGTATATTCACAGTGCTAGTTTTTAACTCCAGTATTGGTGGTGGCAACATTCTTTCCTTGGGGAAATCTCTGCTTTATTAATGGCACACAGCGAGTTGGAGGCTGGTAAGAGTAAAGTATTCACCAAGCAGGTACCGAAAAATAGCAGATGTCGCTTCTGCATTCTTCTTCAGTAACTTTCCTACTTGCGCTCAGTGCAGCTCCTTGAGAAGTCAATGCCAGAACTCCTTACGACATAAAAGCTCTGTAGGAAAGACCATTCATTTGTGGGCAATGGCTTTTACAGTGATGTGTGCAAGGCCACACTGAGATGCAAGCAGGGGCCTTAGTGGAATGATTTTTGTAAACATTTTTTTAGCCATGTTCTAATTAAGAGATTCATATAAACGGATCCATATGCTTTTGAAGTAATCTGATCAGAAATGGGTACCACACAAGTCAGTTATTCCCTAGTTCAGCTTTTAAGTGTCCATAAGCTCCACTTTACTGTGTCACAGTCGGACGTACTTCTCTGTCAGCAGCTTAACTGAGTGTTCAGTGTAGTCACCACCCACTTCTTACTGCTAGCTAATGTTGCAAGGAGATGAAATTCCATTTTCTAAGCTTAATCTTCAACAGGAAAAGCATGTGAATTCATTACTGAAAATCCCATGACAGCAAACTAATCTTTTAACGTTTTCTGAAGTACAATTGTTTTTTAATACTGTTGCTATTAATAAAATGCTAAATGTGTCCCTGTTTATTCCACAGTTGTTGCTATATATGACTATACAAAGGACAAAGACGACGAGCTGTCGTTTATGGAGGGTGCAATCATTTATGTGATAAAGAAGAACGATGACGGCTGGTATGAAGGAGTTTGCAATCGAGTAACTGGCTTGTTTCCTGGGAATTACGTTGAATCAATCATGCACTATGCCGATTAAAATCCTTTGCTTTTCAAAGTTTGGTCTTGTATTCAAGTCATACCATGATTATTTACAAGGGGTAACTAAAAGCTAACAGAATTGTCTTAATATACTTTCAAAACATTGTGCCCATTTCTTCAGGCCATACTGTTTTAATGGTATGATTGAATGTCCATCTCTGAGTCTCTGGGGACAGTATGTCTTACCTGATGGCAATTTGTAAAACAAGCAACTGTCTATAACTGGTTATACTTATTTACTTATGCATTGTTAATTTTATGACCAGCCTAAATATTATGGGGAAGTAGGGTATAATATTTAATGAACCATGATCAGATTGTGCCATTACATTTTTCAGTACAGCATGGTAACTAACACTACGTTAGACTAACATATTAAAACCTGGATGAGAAGTTTAATGTTAGTGCTGGTCATAATTACTTTTTGTTTAGACTCTTTGCTCATTCTTGAACTATATTTGTTTAAAGCATGCATACAAACTTATGTATTGAAATATACTTTTTTAAAAATCCAAGATGCTTCCAATTGTTGTAATCTTTACCTGGAGTATTCTCACTAAAGTCTATTACAATGAGTTGTTTGGGTCTAAGGTGTCCATGTGATTCAAAAAATGGGTGGTCTTATGTATGTGTAATTTGTACCCAAGTTTTTTTAATGAGTAAATTTACATTATGACTTTTTCCATTCATAAATATATAAGTGAACCAAAGGTCTTGTCCATTACTTTCTTGGTTGGCTTCACAAAGAAGTTTGGAATGCTAACGTAGCAAGATCATGGCTGTGTTATCCCAGACAATGTACTAAAAAGCAAATGTTTGTAACATGACTTTATCACTGACAGAGGGCAAATAAATTAGATCTGAAACCTGAATTACACACTTATACATACTCTTAAAAGTTCTTTTCTGCCAACATTTAATTTTAGTGAGGATTCTTGATTGGATGGAGTTACCTGCATGCAGTAAGTTGGACGCTATATGTACCTGACAGTTCTGTGTGGGAACTCTCTCTGTGTGGCTCTGAGAGGTGCCCCACTGAGCAGAGGGAGCAGGCTGTCCTCCAGATAGCACCCAGGGGAACACATGTGACAGGAACTTGGCCATTGTGTTACAGGATGACAGGCAGAGATAGCCAGAGAGTCTGTGCTTCCCTCCTCTACAGATTCTGTGGCTGAAATAACCTGAGAAGGAATGCGGTAGTACTGGGTAATAACTGTGAGAGGAATGTGTCTGGGACTTCAAAGCAGGCTTCTGGGAAGGTACTGAATATATTCTATATGTGAGTGATGGAAAGTGATGGAGTTGCAGGTTTGACTGGCTGGTGAATCATTCATTTTTAGTGTGAGTTAGAAATACTGAGCCTTCCATTTTCTGAACAAGAGCATTCATTTGGTAGCAGTCTCAAATTCCACATCATGTTAACTGCTAGCAAGTAGCCACCAATAGCATGAACTGGAACTCACTGATGTATATAACCAATTAAAATCTACATGTAGTCTTTTACAGTAAACCAGTATCTCTATATACAGCTCCAGATGCTTTTGTTGTTAAACAGTCAGGGAAGCATTCAAACCATTTCTCCTCACAAGAGTTTACCAGCTCCTGCACATGCATGTGCTGTTTATTAGTGTAAACAAGTGAAATTTGGAACAGCTTCAGTTTTCATACACTGATTTATATTTATTCTCATTGTGGCCTTTGTGCATCAACATGTAAACATCTTCCCCATCCCCCACAATCAATAGCCCCCGCTAAAACAATTGTACAGCACAGTTTGATTTGCTCTGAATTGCATGGCTTCCTACAGTAAAACACTTTAAACTTTTGTTTTTTAAAAAAAAGAAAGTTGAACTTCCAAAAAAAAAAAAAAAGAGGTTTTTTTTAAAAAAATAATTTTTGGTAGCTTGTGTTGGAAGCAAGTAACTTTTGAAATGAATTTAGGCACAGTCTGGTAAGTAGCTGCCAGAACGAGTGGAAGGAGTTCTCTCACTTGTCTCGCATGAGAACCATTTCTGTCAGGTGGACAAGGGCCTCTCTCTCGGGGGACGGCCGCAGCTTGCGGATCTCGCGCGTCGCGGCGTGGCAGTAGCGCTGGGCGAGGTAGGTCGTTTGCTGCACACCATCACTCTGAGGGAAGGAGAGAGAGAAAGGAAATGCAGAACTGATCAGCCTCCTCCTGCTTTTTGCCTCTTCCAGTCATGGGGGAGTTCTAAGGTCAGTAAGTACTCTAACACATATTCTGAAGGGGAAAGGAAGAGGATTCATTCTGTAATCAGGGAAGCCCACCTACCTTCCTCAAAGTGTTAAGGTACTAAAACTCATCCATGCTAAATGTGACTTACAAAACAGCACTGGTATTAATAACAAACTAGAAATTAATAGTTTATCCCTTCTCCTCCTGCCCTAAATAGAGATGTACAAAAACCCCATGCTATTCTGAAAAGTAGGTATTCATTTTGCACAGATCATTACTCAGTCTTTTTAGACCAGAGTCAATTAAAACTGGTATGGAGTGTGCACTGCAGTTACAAGACTGACTGGTAATTATGTGCCACTTATACCAGCTGTTGGATACAGCTATGCCCCAGCTGAAGGAACTGAGTTCATGCATGAGCTTTTTACTTATAATTACAAGGATTTTATGCTCTTACAGGGCAAAAAAGAAAAAACACTCTTTAGTACCTAGCATTTCTGCTAAAACACTGTGCCAGTAGGAGAGCTGAGGAGTTCTAACTTGGCATTGTACATTGCATGCTACTCAGCAGGTAGTCGACTATTGTACTTCAGGGATGATGAATTTCAGAGTGAGCAGCAGGGACAGCAGCAATATTTGGTGTCAGTCTTACCTGCAACACGTATTTCCGTGCACGTTCAACATCTCCTGGCTTACTGAATCTCCTCATTATCATAGCATTCATTTCTGGAAACTAAGCACAAAGGGAGAAGGGTTTGTACTTGCTTTTGAGTTGTTTTCCATGTAGCTGCCCTCTTCCCCCTGTCACTGTTGTTGCTACAGGTATAGCTTTACATTCATAGCTGTAGTCTGTACAGGACTATTAGTATAGCAGAACCCAAGCATTTAAAACTTGAACCATCTGGCTCTGCTGGCTGTAGCCAGTTGGTAGCAGAAGTCAGCACCTGCCATTTTATCATGTTAAGCAGATGTTCCAGTGTGGCAATTTTTGATGTGGCAACTACCTGGTATATAATCTGCATCAGATATTCTTCTATCACTAAAGATGGTTAGTGCTGGCACTCCTAGAAGAAGCCCCTCTTCCCCCACATGTACAAAAGAACCCAAGATGTTTGTTGTTGTAATATTGCACAGTCCAACTTCTAAAACCCCCTCATGGTAACTTTGGCTGTCAGATCCTCTTACATTTTCCATTGTGCTGGTATTTTATATACACAATTTTTTTTTTAAATGAGAAAAACGACAACTATAGGGTATTTTGTTTTCAGTCACATAGCATTTGTAGTTAGCACTGCATGCTCAATTCCCTACAAATCAAGTAGGTAACTCAAGTCAGTTGTCTTGAGAAACTCACATCACTTATTTAAATATGCAGCCTCTTTCTTCAGAGAGCCTAGAAACAGAAAAACCTAGTGCATAACAAAGTAAGGCAACAACTCAAGGCCACTACTCCACAGAATTCTTTTTAAGGCAAAGAGCTGTTTGTTCATCTTGCCTGAAAGGATTAGAGTCAAATAAAGATGATGTTCTTGCCATACACTTATAAACAATGATCTGCTTTCCTTGCGTACCTTTGGTCCCAAAACTGCAGCTTTACAACCTTGTTCAGGTACAAACATGTAGCACCCCTCAGTGCTGTGACATTTTCCTGTTACTCATACATAGTCTTGGAGATACATTCAGAAGTTCAGTGGTGACTCATACTTTATCTAAAAGAAGAAAGTCATGGCTTTTTCTAGATCCTAGCTTCCTTCTCAGGTAATGACAGTTTAATTGCAGTGTCATGCAATCCATTTTAATATTATTCATGTTTACAATTATATAGGATGCATATGGGATCACTTTTTATATTTAAGCACTAAAGGACATGAAAATCACCAAACTTGTAAGACAGAGCTGGTATTAGCAACTCTGCATATTTAGTGGGCAGCATATCAGCATTTCACGGGAATGCTTATAATAAAAATAAACCCTCATTCTTCAGCTGTACTAGTTTAAGAGTAGCTTTAGAATTAGCATACATCTGTGAATTTCCTTAAAAAATAAATGGGGTGGATTTTTTTTTTACTGAGTGATCTGACTTTAAATGCTGAATAAATAGGTTTCATATCAAGCTAAACATTTTTTTCACCTTTATATTCTAATACACAAAGAAGTATTTCAGAGGGAGGGGAGAGGATAGGAAGAAAAGGCATCTGTCATTGAAGATCCAGAGCACATTAGAAACTAACAAACGTTTGTCAGGAAGACAACTCGAGGAGTACCAGCTACATGAAAGTACTAATCTGAAGAGAAAAGACAGACTATAACTAACAATTACACTTTGGGCTGTCTTCAAGTCCTGGCTTATGAGTTTGTTTTCTCAGATACAAATATATGAAATATCTTTTAGTAGCAGCACAGGTAACTGTCTGTTGAAATTCCACACTGTTTTAGCACTTGTGCTTTGTTATGTATCAGTTAAGTCTGTAGTGCTGTTCTTCCCGTTTCTTGAAAACAGCACAAAATTTCCAGCTAAGAAGCCTTCTGGTTAATGCAGAAATCTTTATAAGATGGTCAAGTTATCTGTCAATGCAAAAATGTACACTTCCCATCCATCAAAGGTATAAATGAGGAAAAGCATTTACAGGTGACCTACAAAGAACAGGATTTTAAAATAAAAGTGACAGATTTTCTTCTCTTGTATTTCTATATTATGAACTAATTTATCTTGTAAAGCTAATTGAAAGATAGATGAAGTTCAAAGTCAGGCAAAGAAAACCCAAACAAATTAATAAAGAATAGTTTTAACAAGACAATCAATGTCACCCATTCTCTGCCAAAACTGGGTATTTGCAACATGCCTTGTTTCCCTCTGCACGTGGCTTTAGCACACACAAAAACAGTTTCATAATTCCATCCTCTCTCTCTACCTGAGTGTCTCACTGATCTTTGGATGGTTCCAGTTGGTGATGACACAATTCTGAAATAATGATTCAAGAACATGCTTGTGAATCCCCCAGATGAGTATGTGGGGAGACACTGAGGACATGGAGAAGGTTGTTCTCAATATGCATTCATCTGCCTTGTCAGTTGGCTGATACCCTCTGCTCCCCCATCTTTCCTGAGATACAGATCCTTGTAAAAGCCCAAAGGACAAGGAAGCAAACAGATGTGCATGCTCCACCTCCCCCCACCCCAGGCTCTTTAAGAGAGGGAAGTAAATGTCAAAATTGTTGGTTTTTTTCAAATGATTTAAAACTTTCCTCATGTCAAGCTCTAAGCAATTCCACGGAGATCACAGATAAGAGCTCTACTGGAACTAATTGTGCCAGTTTTTGTATCACACTGTGAAGCCTGGTAGGAAGGACTGCTTTTTAAGTCCCAAATCTGCTTGCCTCTGGTGAACAAGACACTCAAGCAAGGAATTAAACCAGTTTCTTTCTCGTTTATGGATTAGCAACAATTTTAATGTTCTTTTCGTGCTGCTCGCACTTCTGTTTTCATTCTGCTCCTCCAAATAATTTTTAAGACCCTGAAAATCTTGACTAATTTTAAGCGTCTTTTATTTATGACACTCCTTTTTCTCTTATCCAGCCTTCAGACAGGAAAGCTACCCACGTTTGTAACTGGATAATACTTGAGGACAAATATATGAGGAGGTCAAATCCAATACATAAAGATACCCACCTAAAAGCAAGGCAGGGATTTCAGTTCTTGGCCCCAGATGGATTCAAAGCCCAGAACTAAGCAAAATAGCCTACATACAAGTTAAGCCTGGGAAGAACAAGATGTCTCAGGAAAAAACACAAGCAAGAAGCTACTTAGGAATAACCTACAGAAAACGTGCTAAAACTCTCTGAATACCTGCAAGAGCCTAACAGTAAGTAGAGTTGTGCAGGAAGGTGTTTCTCAGAACTTGTGTGTGCACAGAATCCCTCTGATCTTGAGCACACTGATTTGTCACGTGTGCCCAGGCCACGCTCATCACTGACACTGGAGATGTGATGCGTTTCAGCTGGTCCTGTGAGGAGCAGTTCACACTTTTTATTTAGAGGAAACAGTTTTCTGCTGACTTACCTGTTGACAAGCAAACAAGACAGGGCCTGTGGCTAATCCAAGCTTGAGATCTGCTGCGGTTGGTTTCCCCAGATGGTCGGCACATGATGTAAAATCCAACACGTCATCTATCAGCTGGAAAAAACAAACATACAGATTATTTAAAATTTCTTTTTAAAAAATTATAGCTAAATACAGAATAATCCTTGTTAAAGACAAGGTTTGTAGGAAGGATTAAGACAGCCCACTTTGATTTCTAGGGCACTTTGGAGAAGTTCAGATTTTAGAGTCCATTTAGTTCAACAAAAACACTACCTGAAAAGCTATGCCAATGTTTTTTCCATACTGGTATGCAATCTCATGAACTTTGGGATCAGGGCAGCCTAGAATTGAAACCTGAAAAGACAAAAACCCCAAGTAAATAGAAAGCTTTAGTTAGCATCCACTTTTAGCCCCTGACCATAGGTGTGACACAGCCTGCACAGGCAGGAGGGATCTGGGAAAGGCAAAAAAGCTGACTTGGGCACATTCCGGCTGATCTCTGTTCATGGAGACACACAACTAACCAAGCTTACCAGAAAACAAGGCTGAACAGCAGTGCAGTATTAAAACTACATTCAAGTCTGCAAAGAGATTAGCTTCATTAAATATTTATCAGGCTTAGAAGTTATAATGCAAGGATAAAGAGAGAAGAAATGTGGATGCACTTCACATGCAGGGTAGTAGTCATATACAGTCCAGTGCTGGGGAAATTAAGCTAATTACATACATAAATCAGCCAGGGGATAATTGGAGGTCAGACAACAGATAAATGGACATTACATGTCTCATAAAAGACCACAAAGCTGGACGTGTTGAACCCAGTACAGGAGGGGCAATTGAGATAAGGAAGATTATTTTTAAGGTGATGTTAACTGTATCCGACTTGCTCAGGAAGATGAGTTGATTAGCTAGCAGGCAAAGGTACTGCGGGATAATTAGTGACAAAGAAAAGACAGCAAATGAAGGGAGTACATCAAGCTGATGAAGGTATCAGTAAACTGAGATAAACAAAACATTTTACTTGAATGTACAATGAACTACTTGAGAGACAGAAATTTTGCTTAATAAACTCCGTAAAACTAAAATACAGAACAATAACTAAGGTTTGAGAATTAATATCTTGCCTCAAAGTAAGGGCATTTATGCTTTTTGCATTTATGTACTGATTATACATTTTGCAAAATGAGGTTGGTTAAATTTAAATAATCAGATTTATTTCAACTTTCAATAAACCAATTAGGAACAGGGAACAAAAATCCACCCTGGCTTATTGCAGGCATTCCAAATCTGCTGTGACTAACGCAAGGAGTGAAGATACATTTTACTTAAGACTAAAAATATATGCTAGGAAAACCACACAACATAAAAATATGTATGTGTGTGTGTGTGCGTGTGTGTGTGTATATCTAAATTCCTCTTTAAGACTAAGAAAGGTAGGATCATTAAAAAAACCTCCAGCCCCAAAACCAAACACAAATTAAAAGCAAGTCCAGTAGTAGCTTTGAAGATGAATGTGAAGATGGAAATAAGAAACAACATTATATCCTAATAAATGTGATGTAACTTGCACAAAATGAGAGATTATTTCATGCATCAGTGCACTTCATATCTGAGCATCAGAACACTTCCCAGTCATAACCTGCATCTGTGGATAATAACTAAACCCCAGAGGAATCTGGATGACTGAGGAATTAACAGAATCATACATTCCACAATTTTATTTAAAAGAGGAGGACAGTATTGCAGGAAAATAATGCTATTTATCTCTAATAATCATACAAAATCCCGAAGGCTATTAAACGGAGTGAACTGCAAATATGAGATACTTAAATAGATGTTGCTAGGGACTATCAAAGTAGAATATTTTGCCCTTTTATCCTCCTTTTGATGCTTGTCTTTTAAATAGCAGTATTTGCCCGAAGACCTAACACCTACTACTGTGTGATGCAAACTTTTGGTTGCTTCTGTAGCATAAATCACGTATCAGCATGGCAGGGGGACTGCATCTACCCTGTTTCAAGGAAATCCTTACCTACCACCATATTTTATTCCATGTGGAGGATTAAAATATGGAATTCAGTGACAAAATCCTGGTTAATGGCAAAGGGTCAGAGTGGGCACTAGCTGGCAGAGGATGAGAGGAAGTGCCATGTAAAGAGCTTTCCCATTTAATGTGAAATGTCATTCCTTGTTCATAGACAAAAAAAAGACCAAAAAAAAATTTAAAATTCAGGAGATTTGATTTGCTAGTCATCAGTGAGCAACCCTCTGACCATGACATCACAAACCTGCAACGACTGGGTTGTGTCTACCAGACAGTTCCTTCAGGATGCAATTTTCTCAAACTGCTCTTGTAGATTTGATGCCATAATGATTTTTGCTTTTTCATATCCCCCTTCATATACACTCTTATGCAGCTTTTATGTATCCCAAGTGCTTTTAGCCCACATACTTGGAATTCCCCAAGTTTGATAACTAGCATAGACCCAAAGTTCTGTTAAGCCAAGAGACCAAACATCTTGGAAACTTTGCAGTTAGGGCACCAAAGAGCCCCAGATCCAAGGTCCTCTCCAGAACACAATCTGTAAACTAAGATAGACCCATGCAAGGAGGACATTCCTCACCAGGGGGCTTCTCTTGAGCTTCCCATTGGGGAATCTGTGATAAATATGCTAATATGCAAGGTCTATAATTGTATAAGGAAATCATCATGGGGGGGCTTTTCCGTGCATTCTCTGGTCTGCACTCTCCAACGTGCATTCCGTGCATCACTCCAGGGGGGCATTCCTGCGGGGTGCTCCTGCCTGGATCTAAGGATCCTGAATAAACACTGAGGTAAAATCCCTTTTTCCCCTTTAACTGCGTTTGGCTTTTAATTCCAAGCCTAATGGACAAGGCATCCGACTGTTGCCCCCAGCTGGACACTGGCTGGGCTGCAGCCAGGCAGCCTGTCACTCCCACATGGAGTTAACTGGAGCTGTACTGGGATAACGTCCTGGGATAAAAACATCCTGTAGCTCCCCAAACAGGTGTGACTGGTTCATGACAAATTTAATCTTGCAAGAACTCAGGCCTGTCCTCCACTAAATCATGATGAAAAATCCTTCCTAATACCAGGTGGAGCAAATTCTTTAGAAAGGTTCTTTGAATTCAGAAAAGGAAGAAAATCTGCTTGGTGTTATTTCAAACACACTTTTTGCAATAAAAAGTTGTTTCTGTTATGTTATTTGAGAGACTATAAACCAATTTTGCTTCTGTACTGAATTTCACATCCATAAAATACATCTTCAGTTCTGGGTAGATACATCCTGCTCTGATATTTAATGTGACAATATGGCAACTGGAGTTGAAAGCACTTGCACATCTCAACCAGTGCTCTGTAGGTCAGAGAGGAAAACCTGCTGCTGGGCTGGAACATGCTTAAATAAACACTACAAGCGATGTTTGTTCTTGCTCTCCTAGATTTGTGGACTCCATGGAAAGGAAAAGGCTCTAAAATCTTCCCTCTTTCCAGTTTTTCTCCTCTTCAGAAGCAGTCAGGTTCTTGCCTTCTCATTCCTGGCTTATCCACCACCATTTTTCTAGACAGCAGCAGTGTTCCTCTTTGCAGGAGAATCACAGAATAGTTTAGGTTGGAAGGAAACCCTGAAAGTCATCTGCTCAAAGGAGCATTTACTTCACAGTTAGATCAGGTTTCTCAGAGCTGTGTCCAGTTGGTTTCTGAGCATCTCCAAGGATGAATAACCTCACTCTGTCTGAGCCTGTGCCCTGTGGTCTCGCAGCCACTGCCCTGGATGTGCTGCTGCACTGGCAGCGATGCACCCTCCTCAGGTTCGTCCTCCACGGTGGCTGGGACTGCCGCTGACTTCCTCTGGGCTCCTCAAACCCTCCTGGGAACTACTCCTGAGGAGGGAGTGATGGAGGCACAAGCTTCCTCCTAATACAGAAACCAAGAATCTCTAGTGCACCTTTACACTTACCTCAAAGCAAGCATGATTTAATCCCTCATCTGAAAGTATACTGTGCAAAATATAAACAGCTTTATGAGGCTCCAGAATTCACATTACAGCAGGGTTTAAAAAGGACAGAAAACCTGCTCGAGTTATTTTGCTATCTCCAGCTGGCCTGATGACTAAACAGAAATTCCACTTCAGCTTTATTGTTTCTGAATTCTTGAACTGAAGTCACCTCATGTTTCTCTGAAAAATGCCTTGCAATAACTAAGCCTTCAATGACTCTGGGCCATCTGCCACTGTTCCCTTTTACAATACACTTCAATTGAAACTTTGATAACATTCCCCCATGCAGAACTATTGTAGAAATAAACTGGAGACTGGGACGGCTCTTAACATCTTGAACAGACTGTTCTGTCCCCAGGTCCTAACTTAAAGGATTTTGATTTAAATGCAGTAATGCCTTGGTGGTACAGAATCTATTACAGTGTGTGTCTTGTTTATACATCTTTCCAGGAATACTCTACTCTTCCATCTCTAAAGCATGGCACTGTGGCATTCTAAGGTGCCACCTGAACTTGTCTGACATCTTCTTTCCAGTTAACACTTATATTTTGTTTAACCGCAGCGACAAATCAGTCTTTTCCTGTCATTAACAGGAACTGAACTGCTTTAAAAACCCATAATCTCTCCTCTTACTTTTGTCCCTGAAAACAAGACATGAATACTCTTGATTCCCTAACTGAATTTCCTTTCAAGCTAGAACTGATGATCCTGCTTATCATTTTTGCTACAGAAAACAGAACTCCCTTCTGATTCCATTTCCTCAGTAGCCAAAGCCATCTAAACAAAAATATCTCAACACCCATGAGCACAAAAAAACCCCCAAATCCCAAACAAAAAAATCCCTTTTAACTGTTATCAATAGAGCTCTCCTAACCCATGCAGAAAGAAACTGAGGGAAACATACATATTCAACTCATTAGTACTGTGTGCAGCAAGTAAGGATTTGCCACGAAGCCAGACCTTCTCTCTCGGTTTTCTTTCCTAACACCAATTTTACAGCATATAAAATTCCAGCAATTCAGCAATGGAACAACCCAGACCAGCCACTAGAAAAAAAGCAGCCAAACACCCCCTTCACCAGCATCACAGCCTCAATCTTGAGGGAAGTGCTTAAATCCTTAACTCTCACAAGTCACAAAAAGGAAAAAGCTTAAATTAGCACACTTTTAAGGAGAATCCACCCAGGGAGAAGGTGATTTCTATCTGCAAAGATTCTTTTAAGCAGACTGTCAAAATGAATATAAAAATTTGTGTATGTTTTTTTTTTTTTTTAGGGTAGCAGAATTATGTGATGCTCTTTACTAGTCCAGGTGCCTACTGATAGGAAAGAAGACTTGAAAAAGAAAATTGTCAGGGTCATATTGCCATTAAAATGAGCAATCCAGAAGTCTGAACTTCTTTCCTCCAACTAGAAAGATACTTTCCCTCCCCCAAAATCTGTGTTTCTCATACTATGTGATCCTTTTGATATAAGCAATTTTCAACTGCTGTTGCACAAATGTACCAGTTCTCTGAGAACAAAGGAAGATGATTAACACTAGCACAGACTTGTAGTCTAATTCTCTTAGAACTCCCTCTTGCTATAGAATCCATCAGCTATACTGCCTTTCACTAAAAAGAATAACCAAAACTCTCTTATGGGGAGATTTTGGGGAGAAAACTCTTTTTTTGAGACTATTCCACACCTCCATTTTCTGCACTAAAACTGAACATCTATTTTTGAATAAGAACATCATTGAATTGGATCTTTTTGTAATCAAGTAACAGAACCGAGTGACAGGGTTGGATAAAGCAATTGATAATTAAAACCCCCAGACAAATCAAGAAGTACACGCTTCTTGTTTTTTACAATGTGATGTAGAGATATCAGGAAAATGTTTTCACCCAGAGGGTGGCTGGGCACTGGAAAAGGCTCTCCAGGGAAGTGGTCACAGCACTAAACCTGACAGAGTTCAGGAATAGTTTGGACGATGCTCTCAAGCACGTGGTGTGATGCTTGGGGTGTCCTGTGCAGGGCCAGGAGCTGGACTTGATGATCCCGATCAGCCCCTTCCAACTCAGCTTACTCTCTGATTCTATGAATTAATTGTTTCCTCCCACTGTTACCATGTAAGGTCTCACTCAACACCAGTGAGTAGGGCCAGATGTCAAAGATTTAAAATCAAATTATAGGCTCAAGAATGATCAACTGAGATTAAAATCACTGTCTCAAAGTTGCAGAATTAAATAAATTAAAGACTGTCACTGTTTTGATTATTTGAACCTTATTTTGATTCAAGTAAGAATAACAATAAATCTGTGTATAAATAAAAAATGCAAAGAAAAAGTGAAAACCAGTATTAGAGGCTACACAGCTGAACTGTGATAAAATTCACAGTGTCAAACCCATTCACATTCTGGCAGAATACCATTTCAAGGGTTTGCTTTGGAGGGTCTCCAGAGCAAACAGCAATACTGGGAGTTTAGCTGTGAAGTTTACAGGATGGTATGTTAACTTCAGAAGAGACAGACGTACATACTGCTTTACAACTGTTTGCTATCAGACTCGCCGTCTTCTTAAAAGTCTTCTCGAGGTAGTGAGCAAATCTCTCATTCTCGTTCTCCTTGGAACCCAGCTGGAGGAATTCACCTAAAAAGTTGCACAGATGGGAGGTTTTATTTGTGGGTTTACTGCCTAGGCAAGCAAATGGGAAGATAAAAATAGGAAAAGACCTTACCACGCACCAGATCTTCAATCACCTGAGTTAGAACAGAGATGATAGTAGTATTCCCAATTCGTGCTAAAGCTACAGAAGCAGCTGAGAGGATGAAGTCACCAGCTAGAACAGCCTAAGAACAACAACAACAAGTTGATCCCTTAAGTCTTTTCCTGTGTTACTACAGACAATACAATTTCCTTTATTTGTCAGATCTACTCACATCAAGTAACTTTCCTACATAAAGCACAAATATCTCATTGTAAGAGAGAAAAAACACATAACCAAATATTGAAATCTGAGTTAGTTTTGAATCCCTATCTTATAGTGGTGTTTATACTTTTCTGTATGAGCACCATCTCCCTGTATGCAGTACCTGAACATGTGTTTGCCTATGAAGCTTTTCTGAACATTAGTTCTCTATTTGACCATTCTATTGTGGCTGTTACGCCATGTGAACCCTGAATTGCCCAAAGTTCCTTCCTTGCATTTTCTGGTAAAGACCTTTCTTGCAATGCTCTGTGAAGAAACACCACTTTCAAAAAAAATTCTCGCTGACCAGTGTTCAGGATGAGGTACAAGTTGAAAGTATTTCAACAGCACTGCAGAGAACGACACAGGGAATGTAAAATCTGTAATAATCACAGAATGGGTCAGGTTGGAAGGGGCCACAGTGGGTCTGGTCCAACCTCCCTGCTCAAGCAGGGTCATCCTAGAGCACATGGCACAGGATTGTATCCAGGTGGTTCTTGAATTTCTGCAGTGAGGGAGACTCCAAAGCTTCTCTGGACAACTTGTTCATATTCAAGTGGAACTCCCTATCCATCAGTTTCTGTCCATTGCCCCTTGTCCTTTTACTTGACACCACTGAGAAGAGCCTGGATCCATTGTCTTGACACTGCTTTCAGATACTTATGATGAAGGCCCCTCTCAGTCATCTCTTCTCGAGGCTGAACAGGCCCAACACTTACACACTTCAATCATTCATTATCTAATGCTTCAAACAGTTCAGAAAAGGAAACCACATTTGTCTAACCCACAAACTGTGCGTACCTCTTCATATGTTTTCTGACATACCCCAGGACCTAGGGTTAGTAACGTTGCAAACCTCTAGGTATTTGTGCTCTGCTGAAACTCAGAGGCAAGTCTTGCACTTATTAGCAAACTCACTTTCCTCTCTCCCCAGATTTGATTGAGTGTCCTCTTTCCTCTGCGAGAATTTGCATCATCAATAACATCATCATGAACTAGACTGGCTGTATGGATCATCTCAGCAATTATGGCCACAGAGCGCTGGCTTGCTTGCACCTCCCTAAAACAAAAACCAAGAACTGTCAAATAATTAAATCAATTACATACGGTGCAATACACTAAAAAAATCTCTATTAAAAAACAAATAAAAAATGTTTCTCTGAAAACAGCTGTCACAGCTTTTTCATGGTCTGATCCTCTTCTTTCAAACCTGGAATTAGGAAGGCAAGAGACAATAATATCACATTAGTACAGTTAGTGGAGAAGGATGTGTCCACCCTTATTAGGCCTGTTTCTACATTGCTGCATTAACAGTACTGCGAAGCTCCGGCATTAGTGGCTTTAATCCCTCTAAATCCAGACTGCAATAAATAGCATAGCATCAAGGATGCTTGCCTCCAAGACTGAAATCTGGAAAACAGCAGAGAAAAGAATGCCAGGTAGCTTTGTAGATGAGTTTTAAGGTTTCCTTATCTCTGTGTTGCTTTACCTATAAACGTGGCTTCACAAACTCTCTGAAGCTGGATAACTACTAACTAGCAAGCTGGAGAAATCAGAACACACAGAAACCTGTATTCTGCATTTGAAAGACATAACTTACAGATCTTATCCTTTATGTTATCTGATAACCTTAAAACCTCAGAGGTTCTTCAGAAACCTGAGGAATTAACTAGAATTATACTGGAACTGTTTAGGACTGTAAACACCAACTACCTAATACTTTCTGGAACTCAGGCTTTGGGAAGATCTAACACTGATGATTCAAGTCTCAGTAGTTCACACCTACTTTATTTTTTAAACTAGGTGAAAAGAAGGTAATGGAAGAACACCGAAGCAATTATCTAGAGAACAAGACTGGCAAAAAGCACATAAAACAGCCAACCTAGCTCACACCATCTCCCTTAGTATCCAGGTGCCATTGTCTTCTTCCAGTATCCACCTTTTTTATCCGTTTTCAACATGGGTTACATGCAGGACCCCAGAAATGGCTATCCCAGTCAGCCTTGCCTCACAGGTATAACAAGTCCACATTTTAAAAAACCCCCACACAAACCAGTTACACAAAAAACCCAAAACCCACAACAAATCAAAAAACTACTTCTCATATATAGATACCGTACTTCTGGTATACAGACAACAGAGAAAATCACACTATTTTCCACCAGAACAGAAAAAGAACTGAAACAGAAGACAATTTCAGCTCAGCTGAAGGGAATTTAAAGTCTTCCTGCACTGCCTATGTCCATTAAATTGTAGTGATTAATCACAAAAAGAAAGAACATCTTGTTGTCTGCTGACATAACACTGTGTTCTGACACCTACCTCTATAGACAGTTCTGCACTGCTGTCAGTGGGAGTTCTGCATCCTGAACAATAGCAGCATGAATGGGTACCTCACAGGCTGTGAAAATATGGCTTCTACACAACGGAAAATAAGAGCAGGAAACCTCCATAGTTGTTTGAAGGCAAGTCTTAATGTGGACTAGTAATTTAATCAAATGCTAGTCCAGTGTAAATAGTTTTCCAAAATAAACTAGTCTTACTAAGTAGGGAAAAACTTACCTTCAAAAAACTGTAAAGGTCTCCAGCCTCTTTCATGCACTGTTCTCCTTTTGGGGTTTCCCTTTTGCATTAATTATGTCAGCAGACTGGATTTCCTGCTGGGAAGCAGCAGTAAATGGCAACACTCACTGACACACTGAAATATTTCAGTAGTATGAAGACAGCCCAAAACCAGTTATTTCAAAAGCAGGTTCTGAAAAATTCTGCATTATAGCGTATTTCATCTCTGACAATGACTAAAAAGGGCAAAGGAATGCTCATGGTTCATGTGTCTGGTTTCCAGAATGTTGTATAAAATATGACAATTTAATCTGAAGAGGTTTTAAAACTACTATTTTCACAAAGTCTCAAGCAAGGTTCTTCCCACTGAGGACAAAAAAAGATCTGTAATTGTTTCCTACATGCATCTTGCGAGACTAATTCTAAATCAGAGCATGCCTATTTTAGGGGAAAACACACAAACTCCTGGATCCTTCTCATTCCCTGCCATTTTTCATTCAGCCTCTCCTGCAAAACAGAAGCAAAAAGTGGCAGTAGCTCAAGTCAATAGATAACAGGGTTCCCACAAATCCAGTAAGTGAGGTCAAAGTGAAGACATCCCAAGAAGATGTATATTTACACAGGTACTTCATACAACTGATCATGTCCTGTTTCTCAGTAGGACCCCCTGCTTGATACAGTGATAAGGTTTTACAGATCTACTGTACCCTGAGATGTCTTCCTTTACAGAGCTTGTTTCATGAACCCTGAACAAGCCAGGGTTGACCATACAGGTTAAAACCCCCCAAATATCTACCCCCAAATATCCCTGCCCAAAACCAAAACAAAACCAAACAAAAACCAAACAACTAAAACCACCCAACAACGTTGGAGGGGAACTCAAAACCACACAAATCAGTACTTATACTCTCCAACAAAGAGCTTGGAGGCAATGTGTTTGCCAGTAAATAAATATTGCCAGTTTAAGGAGAGGAAATGAGCATAACAACTTGCAAAACTTTTGTGCTACAGCCACATTCCTCCAAGCATCTTTCTCCTGTTAAGGCCCTGTGCTTGGAAGAAGGAACTATCTCAGAAACAGAGTCTGTGACACAGAAGGGCACTGCAAACTAGGGGAAGCACAGAGTATGCGTGTGTTAACGTGGGAGAAAACTGCAGAGCAGCTGATACCACAGGCTTCTGACAACGACGCTTTGGAGGACTGAAACAAAAGGGAACTAAGGTTGCTGGCAGGTCGTATCTTTAGGAAATATTCTATCAAGTTTAGCCAGGTAATTTTATTTGTTTCTCACATTATTCTGATAAATTTCTTTCCCTTTCCCCTGCCCCTAAACCTTTTGTGCTCACTATTTTCTCTATTGTCTCTGTACTTCTTTGGCCTTCTCTTATTTGTCTCTTTTATTTCGGTTGCAGAAAAAGAAATAAAAACTCTTATTTGTGAACACCTTTGGAGGATAGAGAAACAGAAATACTAGGTCCTGTCAGGCTAAGTGATAATTCTGTGAAATTCTGCACCCAGGTATGTGAAGAAATGCCAGTGAAGTGTGAAATTGAGGGTTTGCATGACTTCAGCCTAAACTATTCACAACAATTCTTACTCTCACACAAAGCAAAGTTGCTGTCAATAAGCAAAAAGCCACTGCCCAAGAGACTTAAAGACTCACGGTAGGACTTCTGACACTTAGAACTTCAAGAGAAAAGAAACAACATGCTTCAGTCACTTACCTTTTGGTAATAGTTCAGATAATTCTTTATACAACTGTCATTTTCCATTATGACCACAACAAAGTGACCTCACTCTAGGAAAACAGTTAACCCACTGAGGGTATAGTAAATACCTCACCTCGTTCAAACCTAAACATAAATGATGTCACCTAACATGCAAGCAGAGCCACCTGGGCACTCCATTCTCTTGAGAAATCTCAGCTATTCTGGTGGGACTCTGTGAAGAGAAAGAGGTCTCTCTGGACTGCCTCGTAACATCAGGACCCGTAGCCTTCCTAAGCTGAGTCCTGTTATGTTAACAGCCAAATAAGGAAAAGTATTACCTTGTATACAAAAATTGCACAAAAGAAAAAAAGAAAATGAAAGAGCAGGCAAAAGCATGCTGGGTCCAGCAAGTTATATTACAGTTGAGAGTGGCAGCAAGATGAAGCAGAAACTGAACATCAGCAATACAAACCCCAGAGGCAAAAAAAAAAAAAAAAAAGTTAGGGATGAACAGCACAGGATATTGGCTCACCCTACAAGTCTACAGATACTGTGGTCAGTCTTCAATTACATGTGTGGGAACCAAAGCCCCAACAAAGAAAAACAAGCCTGGGAGAAGAATCAGTATTAACTGAGGAAAACAATGATAAAATGCTTCAAGGGAAATGACAACTTGAAAGTAGAAAAACATCTTAAAAAAACATTGGCAGAAGCAGAATGGAAGGCAAGTATTTTTTCCCTCAGGTTTGCAGAAGAGTAGCAGCATTAAAAATATGCAGTATTACTTCTCTACATAGACAATTTTCCTCACAAACATACAAAAGTTTGCAGAACAATTTGTTACCTGGAGACAATGCTGCTTTAAGAAAGAACAATAATGAATCAATCACAGTATCAATGTGAACTGAAGTCTTTGTATACAGAGAGCAGGCCTAAGACAGCCTGCTTCAAGAAGCTTAAAAGCAAAGGAGAGGAAAATGCCCATAAAACTTTATCAGCTCACAGGAACTGGGTATCCACAGTACAAATGTAAATTCCTTTGGCATGGCCTTGCCAACCCTCAAAAAACATCGGGCACCAAGCTCGGACCAACAAGCAGTGAAGTTGTTGATACAAGTGAAGACTTGTATCAACACACGGGATATTTAATTACAATCACAGGCTTGAAGATTGGCACAGGGCACAGGAGAGGAAGGTAAACACACTGAGATTTCATTCCATCCCTTTGCTGAAGCATTTCTGTTCTTGCCACTCAGAATTTCATTCTAAAAGCAACATGACAAAGGCAGTGACTCAGCCTGATTTGTACAAAGAACATTCAGATTATTGGGGAGGCTTTTAACACTGAACATATTTTGGAGGTGCTGATTAGAACTGCAACAGATGTACAAACACTGCCAAATGACACAGGCACCTAGAAATCAGAGGACTTACGCTGAGGGCTGGCTACTGCAAAGCAAACACTTGCCCCAGGCGTATGTGGCACTTTCTTACTGGCACAAGGCAGGTCTCAAAACTGGTCCTGACTGTTTTGAGACAGCGTAACATGTGGACAAGAATATGTCCATGAGCATATACATATGTCAAAAGACACCAAATATGCTTTGAGTACAAAGGCAAAATCAGTCTTTCTACTGCTACCTCTTTGATTCACTGTTCAACTCCCACACTGTATGACATCAGTTCCAGCCTTCTCAGTGCTGCACGCATGATTTTGTTCATAAGCTTCTCATGACACACACTAGAATGAGATAAAACTATTTTTACCATTATTTTGACTTGAAAGATGCTCCAAAAACTCCCTGTCTCTGTTGTTAGAAGTCTCCTCCTAAATTTCCATCCTCTTAGCAACATAATGCTTTGTCTTAAACAGCTCTTTCATCCTGTTCCTGATAAATTTGTAGACCACAAGTCTTCACTCTTTGTGATTATCTTTGCAATCCATGCTTGAAGCTATCTGGACTTAACTTATTTTGAACACAGGGATCAGACATGCCGATGATTTCAGAAGTGTGATATACACTCCTGTAGCTGAACTGGATGGTTGCTGCATGAGAGGATATTATGGAAGATGCATGCTAGGATATCTTTGAGGTTTTTCATAGAGAAGGTGGTTGGAAACCACACTGGGGTTATGCCCTAATGGGACACCCATGACCCTACAAGCTCAAGCAGAGATTTTTGGTTTACTGTGCTTCCTTACATTTCACCATGGATGGCCGATCATCAAGAATGATTCTGCCACCAAAAACTGCCATCCTCATGCTCCTGTTTTTCTTGTCAAGATCACTCATGAAAATATTAAGCCAGTCAGTGACAAAAGGCATCCCTGAGGATTTTCATAACCAATATTGTTCCTTTTACTATCTCTAAGTCAATGACAAGAAGCAGTCCTGAACTGACAACAGAATCTGTCTGGAGAAAAGTTCATTAATCCTGGATAATAGTTTCCTAAAATAAGGAGAATTGGCACACACAACATAGGACATTGTTAGCTAGGTTTTGCTTTCTCCTTCAAAATTATATTCACATAGAAGGGGATACAGGTAGAGGTGCCATCCATGCAACAAAATATATGTCATGCTCTGAGGTAGTAATCAAGTCCAACAAAGCATTAAACTATTGCTACAGAGAAAAAAAGATGCAAGAGCTCAGAGAAATCCTTTAAGACCAACAAATTAGTCTAGAAACACTTCTGGAAAGGGACCAAAGATCTTCTCTTTGAAATTTTATTCAAGGCAAGACTGGAAGTGTATCTGGAAGGCAAAGAACACTCCAGCCAACATCTTTCCTCAAAACGCAAACATAGCAGTTGATAGGAACGTGTGAAGCATTTGCAATGAGCCAGACTAAGGAGTGATAGAGAGTACAGGTCAAACATGATGCTCTGCTCAGTTAAAACTGCTTTCAAAAGAAAGTAACTTGGACATCAGAAGGATTACACCAGAATAATTAGCTTAGATTCTAATATTAAAGTGTTGAAACTTGCTACTAGAGGGTGAAAAAAAACCTCAGACTGTTTTCAAAGTCTCACAGCTTTGAATATAATCATACCACCTGTTTAGTGGCTTTTCTGCATAATTACTAGAAAAATCTATGAAGGTCTGTTCTCGCAGCAAAGTTCTTACCTGTGACCAGAGTTTAATAGGAACAGGAGTGGTTACAAATGAAAAATACTTTTAATTAAGTTTATATAGTTTCAAAGAGTACTAAAGGTTCTAATACAGCATTTATACAAGAAGATAGAATTAACTAAAAGCCTTACAAATATCGTAATTCGGCAACATTATTTATGCACCCCAGTTAGAGGTGCAGTATAGTCCACAATTTAACACATGGAAATATGTAATAAACCCAGCAGTTCCTTTTGCACTAGCAACTACAAAAATACAGCTTCAAGATGGAACTTACATTCAAGTTTTACTGAGGAGCACATTATTTTCATAAAGTATTTTTCAGAAACACAAGAATGATAACTCTCAAATGTGATGTGTGTATCAACTCACTTGGAATTATTATGGTGAATGTTGCAAGCCCGAGCCATTAGCACCACAATCATTGGTCGAAAGGCCTTTCCCTTCCCATCAAAGTAATAATCACACATTTCCTTAAGTTCTGCTGCAGAGACCAGCAATTCCTATAAAAACGACAAGAGCATTTCAGCATGGAAGTCAGAAGGTCAATCTGTTTAGTGTAAGCATGCATGTATAAGGTTATTGCCTCCATTCATTCTACCCAGTGTAAGCTGAAGTTGTTTTAAAAACTACTACAAGTAATCTGAAATGTAAATGATGCATTCCAGCACTGAAAATGAGGAGGAAAAAACTGCATTCTGGTTCTATAAAATATGAGAAATGCTCCATTTGCCTTCAATTTAAGTTTCAGACAGTTGTTCATAAACTTAAATAACATTCTTTCAATAAATATCCTCCAAATTGATGGCTGCTACTAAAAACAACCATCACAACATCCCAGAACAGTCACCAAAATCCCTTACCTTTTTAATATCTTCATAGAGATTCTTCAAGTCTTTTCTACCAAGCTGAAAAGGGTCTTGGTATTTTTCATCACTAATTGTCTTACTACAGCTGCACAAGTGGGATGTACTTGTATGATGAAACCTGGTGACAGTGTTTTTTAAGAGAGAAGTCTCATTAAAAGTCAAGTTCCCCTGATTCCCCAAACAGAAACATCTGAAAGCATTCCTTCCCCTCTCCCCTCACACAAGATTTATCCAAATGGCTAAAATATATGAGGGCATCAAAACACTCTTTTTAGGCAGACAGTAAGGTGCAAGGACAGCAGAGCTATATATTGGTGATCACAGCCTTTGGGAGCTGGCAGAGTGCATCTGGCAAATGAACACACACACTCTGCCCTTAAGAGAGCACAGAAGTCTTCTGAGACACACACTGCTCTCAATGTATTCCTTTTGAATACACTATGGATATATAGCCTATGTTTGGAGATAGAGCCTTCACTTCTGGAAATCCAACTGTTCTGTTACTTTCTTCCCTCTCTTGTAAACTCCTGAAAAAATATTCCCGACTTAGATTTGAAATTTTTCCCCTTGTACACCCAGCTACATAATAAATTAAATCAATGCTTCCAGGTAGCATGATGATGCTGGGAAAGTTCATCAGAAAAGGGTGAAAGCTCCACCTGGATGCATGAAGCTTAGGAGATTTGTTTGTTTGTTTCCTGGAGTTGAAGTTTCTTCTTCTTCTGATGTTTCCTTTTCCAGAGTTAACTGTATGTATTTTCCTGCAGCATTTTTGCTTTGCCCTTTACTCTCTTAGGTAGAGGACTGAGTTTCACACTCAGCACTACAGCAGCAGTCTACACAGAATTATCCAACTATGTACTGGAGTAAATAACCTTATTTTCAAGGTTTGCAGCTTACAGGTGTGACTACCCAGTTTACTCAGTAACTATGTCTTTACCCACTACACAACAATATAAATCTCCAACTTACCGCCAAAATATATTACAAATTTTTGAAAATGAGAAAGTTGAACTTCTTTGGGTAAAGTGACACATCTGCACAAAATAAAACCAGGGATAGTTTATTAGAATTTTAAATTGACAGAAGAGATTTGACTACAAAAAAAATTTATCCATCACCACTGCTCTCATTCTCCATTTTAACAACCAGCAGCAAAGGGAGTCCCATAATCCCCTTCCACACCAAGTGAGACATGAGTGCCAACAGGCACATTGAACTGACTCTTCTGCTCCAGAGCACTGGACTTTCTCCTCTCACGTGCCCAGCCCAGGAGGCTTATCAGTTAAATTACCAAAGCTGCTCCAATAAAACCTTACTTTTGCACTTGTGCAAGGTGCAATTTTCAAACGTTCCCTGCCTGGCAGATAAATCTGGACTGCACCAGTCAAGGCACAGAGAAAAGGACAAGAGCTGTTTCAGTGAACCAGTACACTGACAGAAATTCATGTCCTTGTTTTCCCCTGAAGCTATTTCAATTCAGCTTGCTGTTTATAATTTATACCTGCCCATCTTCCCTCCTAGATGTCCAGAACCCGACTTCCAGACCTAGCAATCTCTCCAATAATTTCTCCCTGCAGACAGATCCCAGGAGCCTGAGGGAAGGCACAATCCCAGGTACATGATTCTAGCAGATAAAGGCTGAGAAAGGAAATACAGCTTTTGCTCTGCTCCTGGGAGTGCTGCCAGGAAGTACCGAGCCCTGCCCAATGCTGGGCTGAGCCAACCTAAAATCACTGCAATCCACGTGTTCGCAAACTGCCTCTGGAAAAACTCAGAGAAACGCTCAAGGAGACCTGCTCCTCGTGCCTCAGCGTCTCCTCGTGCGTGGATTAAAGTCTCTCTCTACTTGGGCAGTGGGAGAGAAACAAAAGCACTGTGATGGCTCAAGGGCACTCTTCCATCCTCCGTGCTTACACAAGGCCATGCAAGGAGACAAAGGAAAGCGAGGAGCCCTAACTTATCTCAGCTCAGCAAGCCACTGCTGTCTGACTTCAGCGTCCGGCCCTATGACTGAGACATTCCTAAGTCGCTCTCTTGGACCTCTCACCGCGTTCTGTTGCTAAAAATAGCTGTTCTCTTCCTACTCTTCCTTCAGTGCGGGCACACACAGGCTCCCTCCTTTACGCTGCTGCTTAACCCTGTAGCAGCGGCTCATGCAGGATGCTGGACACATCGCCACAGCACTTTCCCGCGGGTCAGGACAGCCAGAGCACCTCAGCGCGGGTCAGAACCGCAGCCTGGCCCTGTGAAAAAGCTCTAAGCCAAGGCAACGAGAGAACTGCCCCCATTACCACTCACAACGCTAACACACACAAACGCCTTCAAAATCTCACACTACTGAGAACCGCGTCCCCCGCTCCCACCCAGGGACGGCTCCGAGAGGGTCACACACTGACCGCTGCTGAAACCCCTCAAGCCGGAATTTAACCTTGCACCGAGCACGCCCTTGCCCCCAGCAAGGACCCCCCGGCAGAGAGCCGCCCCCGGGCCATGGCGCTTCCCGGGCGGGAGGCTGCGGAACGCCGAGGGAGCGGCGGCCCCGCGNCCGCCACCACCACCGCAAGGCCATGGTGTCCCCCAGCCCCGCCGCGCCGGCACCGCCTCCCGGCACCGCCGCGACCCGGACGCGGAAGCCCCACGCCGCCACCGCCCTTCGGCGGGGTGCCGGGCGGGCACCCCTTACGGCCTCTTTGAGGCCGGGAGACCTCAGGCCAGGTTCGTAGGTGACTCCTGAAGGCGAGGTCTGGGGACATGTGGTGGCGCCCCTGGCTGCTCGCCTGCCTGGCCTGGGGCTGTGTAGCCGCGCTGTGCGGCTCCCGCGGGCTCTGCCCGGCCCCGAACGCCTCCCGCCCCGAGCCGGGTCAGTGCCCGCGGCGCCGGGCGGCGGAGCTCTGCGCCTGGGCCCTGTCCTCCGACAGCCTCCTAGGTACGGCCTGCCCTGTCCCGGGGCTGTGTGCTCCTGTCCTGCCCTGTCCAGGGCTGTGTGCGCCTGCTCCGGGGCTCTGTACTCCTGTCCTGCCCTGCCCGGCGCTTTTGCTTGATGGATTGTAGCAGCTACTAAAGCCAGTAACTACGCGAAGACCTGATACGCACAGTCAAATACTAGTTTTAAGATTAGAACTAGATTTGTCATAAGGAACTTTTTTTTTTTTTTTGTTTTTTGTTTTTTTTTGTTTTTCCCCCCGGAGTCCCAATTACGTGTTAGTGCAGAGTTGATAACCTGACACCTGCCTGGAAGAACACAAAGCATTCAAACTCTCCTAGCTCTCGGGCATACAAAACTGCTTGTAATCATAATGATAATTGATATGATAACATTACAAAACTAATTGCATCAGGTGACACAATTACCTGTGACTATTTAGAAATAATAGTCAGTGATAAATCTTGTGGCAGCTGGCTGTAACAGGATTCGTCATTAAAGGCAGTGAGAAACATGTCTAGCAGCAAGGCTCCAGAGATGCTAATTAACTTTCACAAAACAGTGACTATGAGGTACTGGGATTTTATTATTAATGTGGAATTGTAAGAATGTTGCAAGCAAAAATCCGTAATGATGGTAAACCACACTGTTTTAAAACCCTATTTGCCCTTTGTTACCATGGAAAAGGGCGTAGAATAGGTCTGAAGGAAGAATGAAGCACAACTTCTGAGTACACACGTTGTGCTACAGCAAGAACTACATCTTCTAACCCATTCATTCACTCAGAAAAGACTTCATCTGTTTTCTTGGGTTGCTTGGTGATCACTGCTGCATGTGGACTGTATACAGCAGTTACTGGTGCATGGTGACTTAAATCTGTTGCACTACATTGTTCAGCTGTGGGAAAAGCTGAACTTCTCTGTCTTGTGCAAATATCTTTTAGTGTGTATATAACTGAGTGCAACACGAAACTGCCCTGAGACTGTTCTAGTCACAGTCAACTCAATCTATGCTTAGATATGGTTTAGATGTTAAAAGTAGAATGCCCTGGTAGATTCTTTAACTGCAGAATTCAGTCCTTTTCAGAAATTCCAAACAATAAAATCCTGAATTTATTTGGGATTGCTTTTCATGAAGGCTTAATACACATTGGTAAAGGGGTAATGTTTCAAGTTTTAATTGTTTTTAAAGCATTTTGGTTGAATTTAAGAGGAAACCTATTAAGAATAATATGATTAATTTTTTTAATAAGACATTTGTTGTCTGTTTCATGTTTACAGATCCTTTTCCAGTTGATGTGATCCAAGAAAATTATGTCCGTACTGTGAGAAACTGCATTTTTTCAATTGTCTATCCTACGCCTTTTAAATCTAGAGTTCGTCTTGTAGCTGTTTCAAAGGTTGGCTATTGTTTTTTATTCCTTTCTAATTAGTAGAAATTATTAATACATGTACTAAAATATAATTTAATATTTATATGCTATTTATTGTGAAACATTTTCTCAATATATACTTTAAACAGAGTATTTAAAACATATTGGGAGATGTCTTTTAATAATGAAATCTGTAGAGAAAACATGTTCTTTAGCACTGAAAATTTGATCATCTTCAAGTATTATTTTTTTCTCCAGGATGTTCTTGAAAATATTTTGGATCTTGATGTGTCTGTCAAAGGATCGTCTGACTTTCTGGAGTTCGTCAGTGGTAGGAAAGTGATATTTGGGTCTGTTCCATTGGCCCATAGGTATGGGGGTCACCAGGTAAGTACGGCACTCGTTCTTCCAGGTGGAATTGTGTAGGTCTTTTCTTGTGAATTACACCTTGATAATACCTGTAAGTACATGAATATATGCCTGTGAGTACATGAACACTTACTAACCTTTTGATTGCAGGTTTGTTCTTCATAAGGGCTGCAGGTGGAAAAGAACTATAATATCCTTCCACAGTACCCTGTTTACTTTCTCTGCTTTTGTTTATGCCTGAAGCAAATTATCTTTTTAACTTTCATTAGCTGCTGAGTCTGCTTAGCACCCCAGCAGCCTGGCCAGCTCTGATTTGTGATAGATACTAATAGCTCAGAGCAGTGAAGAAGGACAGAGCCTCACTGCAATACCATGATTACTAAGACTCCAGTTTCATTGAAATGGCTATGATTATTCATGGAGAAGAATGGTAGAATTTGATCTGTAATTTCCAATTTAAAAAAACAAAACAAGCCATGTGGGTTTAAAGGCTCATTATACAAAAAGACAGGTCTATAGCTGTACGTCACAGCTGGAAGGCAAAAAAAAAAAGAGGATTACTGGCTTTACTCTATTCCTGTGGTTTTCTGGTTCGTTTTTGGTGTGATTGTGGAAATAGAGCTTTAGGGATCAACATTTCAATGACTACATGAGCGAATGTGTCTTTTGTGAGGGCCTACATGTAATCTGTATTGTTTCAAGTATGATTTCTATAAATGATAGAGAGCAATAACTTGATTTTGATCTTTGTCAGTTTGGTAGCTGGGCAGGTCAGCTGGGGGATGGAAGAGCCCACTTGATCGGAGTATATACAAACAGGTGTGACTTCTTTTTAAGTGTCTGATTGAACTCCCTGTTCAATTTAGCTGATTCATGGTTAACCTGAGCTCTACTGTTAGAAATACCAATGGTATTTTTGCAGGCATGGTGAGAGGTGGGAACTGCAATTAAAAGGGTCAGGAAAAACCCCATACTCCAGGTAAGTTGCAGTTATTCTGTGTACTCCAAAACAGAATGTTTTCTTTTTGAAATTTGCCTTGATTCTATGACCTATTCCTTATCTCTCTGTTCTTGATAGGAATGGTGATGGAAGAGCTGTGCTTCGCTCTTCTGTTCGAGAGTTTTTGTGTAGTGAGGTCATGCACTATCTTGGAATTCCTACAAGCAGAGCTGCTAGGTATTTTTCTTTCCTTTTTCACAGTAGCCTAATTTGCAGGTAATTTTGTGATTGAGTTTCACTGAACATCAATAAAGCAGGATAGTTAGTTTCCAAGATGATAGATCTCTTCATATGTATGCAATCAGAATGAAATATGTCCTTCCAGTTCCATAGATTTTTGGATAAAAGTTTCCAATAATAATAAGCTCCAGAAATTAATTGCATCACATAGTTTGCTGGATTCTAGAAATCCAACTTAATTTTAGTGTAGTAAAGACTCATTTCTATAAAGTTAATCCAAATTCTAGAATCTGACCAACTAGGAAAATGTTGAAAGTGGCTATTTTTGTACTGTCATTTTTAAGATTGATGGGAAAATTTGTCAATCATATGAACCAACATTAATATTGGAGGTAGAACTGAATGTAGGCAATTGCCCTTAATTCTTTATGCAAACACCCCTTGAGCAGAGAGAGAGATTTCTTAAAAAACTAATTTAAAACTAATTCTGTCTGAACCAAAGGAGACTAACACATTCATTCATTTGGATGATTTTCTCAGAATCAAGTAACTGAATATTTTCAGATGATCGTGTTCAAAATGCCAAGTCCATTTTGTGTTCCAAGTAGTGTCAAGTCTGTACTGCAGTGTTTCAGGCTTCAGAGAAAGCAAATGTTCTGCAGAAAAGGCCTGTACTCAGCTGCCACATGGCTAGGTGTCTGTATTTGCAAAGTGTCTGCAAATCTCTTTAGCATTAGTTCTAACTCATTTGCTCTGTTGAAGTGCAGTGTTTGTAAATGACATTTTTGATAGTTTATTCAGTGACTTCATCTTGAGACTCTTTGCTGTTGGCTGTTAAGCAGAACTTTAAATCTGTCTAAATATCAGCAGGAAATTATTTGGCAGGTTAGAGCCTCTCTTTGCTGTCGTCTCAACAAATTGTTCAGTGCAAAACCAGTATGAAATTACCCGTTTACTGTGCACGAATTCTACTGAGCACACAGTGTGCTTTAGTTCTCTGCTGGCAGATTGGTTAAATGCCTGGCTCTCTTAACTGTTGTACAAGCTCTGCAGACTGTTTGCAAGACTTAATTTGGAAAAACCCCAGCTGACAGCCATATTCTTCCCGATGGGGAGCTGTTGTACTGAGGCTGGTGGGATGCACTTAACAGAGGTCTCGTCAAGTCTTGGCAGAAGTGGGAGGAAAAACCTTATGGCTTATCCCAGAACACCCAGCAGGTTGGTTTGCTCTATTAATTTTAAGTACTGTGTTCCCAATGGGGTGCTACAGTTTATGACTGTACTGCCAGATACAGAACACTTCATACAGTACCATTTTCGTCACATACTGGGACTACCAGTGAGCGGTGTTACGCATTAGGTCAAAAAAGTGAGTCAATGGGCATAGTTTTCAGAGTGGCCCTTGCTTGCATAGGGCTTGATGTTCATGCAGAACTGCAGGCAGAGCACTTGGGAGTGTAAAGTCAAGCCCTTAGGTGAGAGCCAGGTAGGGAGGGATATAATCCATCCATCCTTCTGTGAGTGCTGTTCCAGCTTCTTTGGTATAAGAGCAATTTTGATGAGTTCATTATGGGTTTTCAAAGGCCAGCAACCAGTAGGTTCATAGCAAGAGTTTATTCGTGGCTAAATCAGTTTTGCAGTTCATGGGTAGTTACAGCAGGTCTCATTTTCAAATGTTGGCATTGGCAGTAGCATAGCAGTTCTCAGCAGCAGCAGCATAAGATGACAAAAGTGCTTCCCGAATCCCGAAACTAATACATTATATTTCTAATTTACCCAATGAAAAGTTAACACAATTTTCAACACCCTCCTTGTTAACCTACCCAAGCTAAGTTCTAATTTACGATGGTAGTCGTAACTTTTGCACAAATCGTACACAAAATGGTTTTATCTGTTCTATCTAAAAATGTAAACTAAGCTAGCTGTACAAGTCAGTTTTCACAAGTCTAGAACAGAGTGAACTCTGCAAAAGGCAGAACTCGTGCTTTTAACTAGGTCTTAGGTTTCTGTGACTGCTTTATGCAGCTTGTTTTATACTTAAGGCACTTAATGTATTTCTGCTCACTTAGAACTAAAGCCTGCACTTTTAATTTGTTTCATTCCAACACAATTTCAGTGCTCTGTTTCCTGTGGTTGAGTGTACAGCTGGTCTGCTGCTGCCTTCTCTCCAGTAATGGTACTTACCAACTACAGGGACCACTGGAGAACTACTTTTCTAATGGGAATGTGTGTTTATGTGGCTGCTCAGCTACCTGGCCAGCTCTCAAGTTTTCGCGTCCATACTAACTAAACGTTGATGCTCCCATGGATTTTTTGTCAGCAATAGAAGTGCTGTAGGAATTCTGTAGGAATTTTGCTGAGAGCCTGCTAAGAGTTACATAGTAAAAGGGAAACAACCTTTCTGGCACAGGTGTGTTCGAAACGGTAAAGTTTAGTAGCACAACTTTTGTGCCTTCTGTCCCCTAGTGCTCTGCTGCACACTGTATTTTGTAAGTGCCTGAGGTTCGTTCCCTGTTTCTAATTTTTTTGTCTTCTCTTGAAGGGTTAAAATTTTCGTCTTCCATCTCATTTATATCAGAGCTTTTTATACTTAATTCTACAGACATGCCAGTTGGTTTCAAATGAGTATTTTTTAAAAAAAATCCCTAGTTCTACTTGTATCAGTACAGCTCCAGTAAAAGCAGCAGATTGATTTCTGTATATTTTTCCCCTCCAGAAAAAATTCACTGCCTGTTCTCTGCAGTTAACAGAACATTCTGTTTGAATAGCTACTAGGTATCTTCAAAAATACTGACTATAATAACAATCATTTAGTTTCAAACCCACAGCTACTGTTGCAAGCAGCTGCACTATGTTAGACTCCGTGCTATTTCTTTTCATGCCCCTTTTGTATGTATTTATACTTGTATGCATACCCCACATTTTTGGTTCAACTGAATTCTTTCTGAAATTTCAATGCTCAAGTATGTAAAACCAGAATCTAGTGTACTTTCAAAGTTTAACTCTTGGGAATTAACTCTGTGACTGTCTTCAGTCATATTTATGAATGGAATATTAGGTTTGCATCTTGTTCTTTGCTGTGTACCTCAAAGAAAAGTTTGGTTCTGTCTTCTCTGCTGTCTTCAACTACCTAATAGGTAGCAGATATAAGTAACTGCATTAAATATCAAATAGCATGCCACCCAACTATATTTTGAATCATGGAATCATAATTTCGGTTGGAAGAGACTTTTACTGGTCTAGTCTAATTCCCCCCTCAATGAGCAGGGACATCTTCACTAGATCAGGTTGTTCAAAGCCTCCTCGACCCTGACCTTGAATATTTCCAAGGGTGGGGCATCTACCACCTTTCTGAGCAACCTGTTCCAGTGTTTTACCACCCTCTGAGTAAAAAAATTTTTCCTGATATCTAATCTAAACCTGACCTCCTTCAGTTTACAGCCATTGCCCCTTGTCCTATCACTAGAGGCCCTGGTAAAGAGTACCTGTCCAGCTGTCTAGTAGCCTCCTCTAGAGACTGGAAGGTGCTATGAAGTCTCCCCATACTCCCCACAAACAGCCCCAACTCTCTCAGTCTGGCTCACAGGAGAGGTGCTCCAGCTCTCTGATCATTTTTGTGGCCCTCCTCTGGACCCAGTCCAATAGGTCCATGTCTCTCCTGAATAGAAAAATATTTTCCGGTTATCAACAAGCAAAGATAAAGAAGAATCACACAAAATGAGCTAAAGTATCCTCCTGCTAGTCTCTTGAACAAGGAGTCTTCTGTGCCTATTGAGGGGATAAGATCTCTTTCAGAAGATGCCACCAAGCTGGATTGTCAGTGTAATCCCAGTTGCTTTGGAGAGAAAACTTCCTACTTGTTAACCTTGGAGGAACATGATGCCCTTGCATAGTTTGTGAGGATTGATTTTTCCTGATAGGACAGAAAATACAATGAAATCATGTATTTTATTTCATAGAATTAATGTAAGTTGTGAAATAAAGCAAGTTGTACCGAACTCTCACAAACCTCAATATTTGGATAAACATAAAAATTTATAGGATGTGCAGAATTTTAAGGCAAATGAAAGGAAGAGATTGGTTTTAAAAACCCAAGTACCAGTAGCAGTGATTGCTAAGGGTCCCAGATCTGTCCCTGAAGTTTCTGAGACAATTTTTGGCTCATGTAAAGGGCAACCTCCATCTGATGCAACAATTTGGTTTCTAATTTCCCTGTCCTCAAAATTTCCATGTTGTCTCCAGAGAAATTGTGACTTACTTAGTGTTACAATCACACTAATCTGTCACTGAGGTTCCAAGTGAATGCACTACTCTTTTTGAGAGCAGCCTTCTCCCCAAGAACAGGGACAGTAACGAAGTTGGACAACATTGTATTAAAAACAAAATAAATGCATCTTGGTCATGAACCTTGGTAAGCCTCAGCATCTTCTTTGCTTGTGTCATTTGTAAATACAAAGCTATGCCACCAAAAAGATCTTTCTTTTTGTGAAGAATACGAGTTTATATAAAATATGACTTTGTTCTTCATTATGAATTATTATTGCTGAGATAACTTTTAATGTTCATTTCTTGTTTGCTACAGCTTAGTTGTAAGTGATGATGATGTGTGGAGAGACCAGTTCTACAATGGAAATATTAAGAAAGAAAGAGGTAATGAACGTATTTTAAAATAATATGTTACAACATTGTAACTTAATTCTCCATGAAAAAAAAGTGTAATAAAAATAATAAATTTATTAAGATATAAAACCTCTCCTGAGAAAATCAATCTGAAACATATCTTGGTTGAAGAAATGAAGCCCTCTGAACAGGTCTTCTATGATTGTGGCATATGTATTGCAAGAATATAACTTTGATTTTTCACTTCCCATTACAAAAATGACATTGAAAATTAGGGAAATTTTCCATTGTTTTGATAGCAATACCAGGATGGTGGGAATGCAGTTGTGGCCATGTCATTGCTACATCATCTACACTTACTCTGAAAAAGAGTGAGATGGCACAGCATGGGGAAAAAATCTGTTTGTGTTCTGTCTTTGAGGCCAGCATTTCTGGAGTAATTCTAGCATTAATGCACCAACAGAATTTTGCCTGTAGCTGCTGGTAAAGCAAATCAAGCTTTATCGTTAAAATGCATGTGTAGTAAAATAATATTATACATATTCATCTGTTATGTGTTAGGCATACTTACAAGTATATCAGTTTAACTGTGCATATATAAACTCTGTGTCTGTAGAAACAACACATGATGGCTTTTGCTATGGAACTGTTTTATTTTGCTGATGCTCTGTTTACATTTAAACACACTTGTCTCTATGTTTAAGGTGCAATAGTGCTACGACTTGCCAAATCATGGTTTCGTATAGGATCCTTGGAGATCTTAACTTACTCTGGGGAAGTGGACTTACTAAGGTTTGAATTTAATCTTCATAGTAACTATAATAGTTTTCTCTACAATCTTAGAATTCATGTATACAGTTGGGATTTAGGCATAAATTATTTAGCAAGTAAGATTACATAATTTAGAAAGGTAACCTATTTTTATACAAGCATACCAAAGATCTTACCTCACAAGGGTAAAACACTCAAGATGTTCTTAAAGGCCTGGATCTTACAAAATGAGAAAAGTGTTACACCTGAAATAGTTCTGGTAACTAAGCACTAGGGAGCAGTTGTTTGTTTTGGAAAGATATTAAGTTGAAAGTGTAAGTTCCTACATTTCTCAGTTTTCTGTGACAGGTCCTGCAACTTTTAATGCATACATCCTATTTCCCCAAGCCTGTCTTGTAGGAACGTGGAGCAGTGTTTTGGGAATGGCCAGTTACTGTGGAAGTAACCCTACTTCATAAGAATTCAGCCATAAAATTTTCTTTGTAAGAATTCTGATGTAGAATGATTATTCATTGTTATCTTATACTGTTGTTTTTGGAAATGCAACCTCTTTCTTTTCCTAAAAAAATGGATATTGCTGCATGCAAAACCAGGTCCTGGTGTGCTGTGGAGGTTTAATGTGGGAATAATTTTAACTGTGTGGCAGTTTCCAGTTGTATTTATGACTACAACCTATCTCTAAGCATTTGGAAGAGCCTAATATAATATTCATTGGAATAAATAGACCGAGTTTTTAAATAACTATTTGTGGCAAGCTGTAGATCAGCATTTTGCTGTTTGAAAACAAGCATTTTTAATGATGAGTTCTGAAGTACCAGTTTTGTTTAAAGAATTCTGTTTCTGCTGTTACAGAAGATTGCTTGACTTTATCATCCAGAAGCATTTTCCATCAATAGCTATGAACGATTCCAATAGATATCTGGTAAGTCTTTTTTAAGAGTAATTTTTATTTTCCAGAAGCATGTGAACAAAAATTACAGGAATGTCTTCACAATTTCAAGTTTTACAAGATTTTAAAATTTGAAGTAACTTCCAGGTTCTATTAGCAAAAGTTTGTTAACTCTCTGCAGTAAAAATCTGCGTCTTGATTTTTTTTGTTTTCTCAAAGTCAAATATGAACATTTTCCGCCAGTTTTCATTATGGAAATGTTTATTGTGAAGCTTCCATTTTCAGTTGTTTTTTGTTCTCTTATTGCTCAGGTTTTCAGTGAACAGTGGCCATGAAGCAATGAAGTGTGCTTTTGTTAATGTAAAGGTGGTATATGTAGTATATTCTAGTATACACCCTAGCATATACCCTAGTATATATAGTCTCTTTGTTTCTTTTTTTTTTTTTTAATTTTACTTCTTAATTTCTGTCAGGGCATATGTGTATACTTATTTAACTATAGTCTTTGCTGGATAAGGTTATTATGTACTCCCATAATTTAGAATGGGAATGACAGGTCCTGACAGACAGATATATAAATTTGAAAATAGAATATATTACATATTTCTAAAGTGAATAAAATGCTTATGTTTTTCAGTATTTTTGATACAGAGAACTTGAAGTAAAAGATGTATTTGATTTTAGGAATTTTTCTCTACAGTCGTGTCAGAGACTGCAAATCTGATTGCCTTGTGGATGTCTGTGGGGTTTGCACATGGTAAGGTACCAGATGGCATTGGCTTTAGGGGAGGGACACTTCATAGTAATATACTTAAAAATGGCTTTTATTTGTCACCTTGGTCTTCAGTTCAGCTGATGTCTTCACCCACAGCTTTATCTGTTATACAAGGGGCTTTTGTAACAGAGTTACAGTCTGATGTCTCAAAGCACAGCTGTGACAGGACGAGAATACGGAAGCAAGAATTCTCAGAGCTGTTGCAACAGTGCAGTGGACAAAGGCAGCGTACTGATGCCATATATAAGTTTAACTGCTCTGAATTTGGTCCATCCACATAAGCTCTGGCCTTTTACAGTGCACAGGAGGCAGAGCTGTCCGTCTCTGCTGCAGATTTGTGGGATTAACCCTAAAACAGCAGTGGGAGCGGAAGCCTCGGTGTCTTGCAGGGTGTGGGCAGAGGCGGGGGGCAATTTTCCAGAGTTTGATTCCTGAGAGCTCTCTAAATTCAGTGAATCTGTTTCACAGCAAATTGCCTAGAGACTGGGGTTCAGGTGGAATTTTAACTTCTGTTTCTCCTTTCTGTTTAATTGTAGGTGTGTGCAATACAGATAACTTCAGTTTACTATCCATAACAATAGATTATGGTCCATTCGGATTTATAGACTCCTACGACCCAAGTGAGTGTAGCACCTGTTTTGTTCGGGTTTTTTTTACTTAAAATAAACTTTTTATATAAAATTATGTAGTTTCCATTGCATGAAAACTGCTATCATTATTAGCAGAAAAACCCTAAGCATGTGTAGTGTTTGAAGAGCTTTAGGGAAAAAAATTGCATCAGTGACCAGTTTTATGATGCACTATATAGGTTGCATTCAAGGACTAAAAGTTTTGTTAATGAAATATTACTATTAAAACCATTTCCATGAGACTGTTTCCACTTGAACACCACCAATTCAACAGATGCTACAACAGAAGCCTAGAAAACAAAAAATTGTGTATTGCTGGAAGCAGCCAAAAGTAGAAGTGGAATACAGTAACTGCATGCATCAGGCTTTAGCATCAGTCACAGCAGCTGATTATATGTTGGAAGAAAAGAAATCACACCTACATAGTCATGGCAACCTTTATTTGAAAGTCTCAACTCAATCAGTCTGGTATTGATGGATACAGGTTCAGTGTGTACATAAATGTGTATTATAGAATATTGTTTATAGTTTGCAACTGAAAAAACTTCAGAATCAGCAGTGGTTATCTTGCTGTGTGTTTCCATGCCTGCAACCTCAGATTAAGGAAAATTTATGAGAATAAATGTCATATTGTTTCTATTGTATTGAACAAACTGGGGCTTTTTTGCTCTTTGATCTTTTTCTGAAGGGTGGGTTGACCCCAGCTGGCAATTAATGACCCACAGGCCACTTGTTCACTCACACTGCTGCGGGCTGAGAGAGACAATTGAAAAAGCAAGGCTAAGAAAAAGCTTCTGGGTCAAGATAAAGATATTTGAATAAGTCAAGGGGAAAAAAAGGGCAGGGGTAACCAGCAAGTGACGCAAAGACAATCACTCACCATATCACCATCACCAGGCTGATGCCAAACCAGTCCCCAAGCAACAGCTGCCTTGGAAAAACCACCCCCAGTTTTTCTTGCTGATCATGATGTTGTAAGTGTGGAATATCCCTTTGGTCAGCTGGGCTCAGCTGTCCCAGCTGCATCCCCTCCTAGCCTCTTGCCCACCCCAGCCTCATTTTCTGGGGTAGCAGAGTGAGAACAGAGAAAGCCTTGATGCTGGGTCAGCCCTGCCTAGCAATGTGTAAAACATTGCTGTGTTATCAGCACTGTTTAGTCACAAGTCCAGCGCACAGCCTGGACAGGCTGCTGTGAAGAGAACTGACTCCATCCCAGCCAGACAGTGCACCCTAGAGCCAGATGAGAGATGTTAGAATTGAAATTTAGATTTGAACCGCTCACCAGATCTGACGGATGAGTTATGAGTCCCCTCCTTAATGCTCCACTTGCTGTCAGTGTCCTCTGAGGGCTCGGGCAATGCTGTGTGCATTGATCAGCTTATCTGCATTTGATCTGAGCGAGGGGTTCCCACTGATCCCCTCAGAGACTGCTGCTGCAGATAGGCAGACATTTTTCTTCTGGATACTTTTAACTTGTATAACAGGTATTTGTTATCTCCCAGATAATGAATTTGTATACTGGAACACATTAGGCCTAATTTTTACGTGAATACAAAGTTTGCCTGTACAACTGAAACAAATTTTGCTTAGGTGGCCTATTAAATACATGTTTATTAGATGTGAGGCTTTTCCAGAAATACTTAAATCCTGAATCTAGTTGGACATTTGTTTGCTTAATGAATGTGCTAAATAGTAGCACTATTTGTAGTAAAAATACCGGTTTTAAGTGTAGAAGTGTCTTTTTCTGTTTAAAGATCTGAATTTGTTTTGTATCTTCAGAGAGGAAAATGTTGCTTGTGACACATGGGAACTTGTCTGAGAAGGATGCATTCCTTAGATTTGCAAATAATAGATCTTGAGTTAATTCACTTTAAATAAGCATCCTTGTGATCTGATTTTAAATACTTAGTAGCTTTAGGTCTTTTATAAGTTTGTTGTGTAAGTGTAAAAATGAATGTACTTCAAACTTTTAACATTGATTGTTTATTGTAATGACTCTGTTACGGAAAAGTAACGTTTTGTTTGAAACAGATTTTGTTCCAAACACATCCGATGATGAAAGGAGGTATAAAATAGGAAATCAGGCAAGTGTTGGGCTGTTTAATCTGAGCAAGCTGTTACAAGCTCTAAAACCTTTATTGGATCCCAGGCAAAAGCAGCTGTAAGTAATCCTTAAAATATCTTAATGCTTAAAAGAACTAGTGAGATGGGAGACCCTGTAATCACCATATGTTTAGGAAAGAAAGGGATTAGCTTTTAAAATATTTTATTTTTTTTTTAACTGGCAATTGATTCTGGATTAATTATTAGCCAGAATAAGATTGGAAGGTGGGGAGAAAAGTTTTTGTTGGTCATAAATAATAGTAAAATAGGACCACAGGGTGGTANATCTCCTTACTTTGTTACTATTTTCAGTTTCACAGAATTATTCAAAACAAAATTGGGTCTTCTTGGGGAGAATGAGAATGATAACTTTTTGATTGCTTTCCTCTTAAAAGTAAGTTTACTTTGTTAATTTTGTTGGCAAACATCTGAACTGATACCCCACACTTGAAAAGCACTCATAGAAGTATCTTTATTCACTAGATTATGGAAGATACAAAGGCTGATTTTACAATGACATTCCGAGAGCTAAGTGAAATTACTGCAGACCAGTTAAAGGAGCTCCATATTCCTGAGGTATAAATACAAGCATCCAGTCTTAGGAGTACTTAATATACAAAGAGTAAATCAAGCTGAACATAACCCTGATATAGTAGAGGCTATGTCAAGCCATGATTCATCATTCATTCNTGAGAAGGATGCATTCCTTAGATTTGCAAATAATAGATCTTGAGTTAATTCACTTTAAATAAGCATCCTTGTGATCTGATTTTAAATACTTAGTAGCTTTAGGTCTTTTATAAGTTTGTTGTGTAAGTGTAAAAATGAATGTACTTCAAACTTTTAACATTGATTGTTTATTGTAATGACTCTGTTACGGAAAAGTAACGTTTTGTTTGAAACAGATTTTGTTCCAAACACATCCGATGATGAAAGGAGGTATAAAATAGGAAATCAGGCAAGTGTTGGGCTGTTTAATCTGAGCAAGCTGTTACAAGCTCTAAAACCTTTATTGGATCCCAGGCAAAAGCAGCTGTAAGTAATCCTTAAAATATCTTAATGCTTAAAAGAACTAGTGAGATGGGAGACCCTGTAATCACCATATGTTTAGGAAAGAAAGGGATTAGCTTTTAAAATATTTTATTTTTTTTTTAACTGGCAATTGATTCTGGATTAATTATTAGCCAGAATAAGATTGGAAGGTGGGGAGAAAAGTTTTTGTTGGTCATAAATAATAGTAAAATAGGACCACAGGGTGGTATTAGATGTTGTGTGATCCATTCTCCTTTCGCTAAGGTAGGACCTTTGCCTGTAGTTTTCTGTTCTAAGTTTGTCTAGCTTGTTCTGTAAGACACTTATGAAGACTGTGCATCCTCTTGAAGTAACAAAGTGGTATTTTAATAATGTTAATAATTTATGAATCTCTTGTAAAGATTCTTATATGAAGAACAGATCCCAGCTGATTGAGAATATCAGTGTTTCTGAGATAGCAGGCAGAAGTTTTCATTATTTAGTGTACAGCAGGACTATACAGAGCAGCATTTTAGTTCCTTAGAACTTGACATTTATTTTGTTTTTCAGAGCTTCCCAGATTTTGGAGGGGTATGGTGAGCACTATTACAGACGGTATGCACTTTCAGAACTTATCCTTCTAATCACAATACTATATTAAAAATATATATATTATGTTATATATATATAATGTTATATATATTTTATATATATATATATAATGTTCACAATCTCCTTACTTTGTTACTATTTTCAGTTTCACAGAATTATTCAAAACAAAATTGGGTCTTCTTGGGGAGAATGAGAATGATAACTTTTTGATTGCTTTCCTCTTAAAAGTAAGTTTACTTTGTTAATTTTGTTGGCAAACATCTGAACTGATACCCCACACTTGAAAAGCACTCATAGAAGTATCTTTATTCACTAGATTATGGAAGATACAAAGGCTGATTTTACAATGACATTCCGAGAGCTAAGTGAAATTACTGCAGACCAGTTAAAGGAGCTCCATATTCCTGAGGTATAAATACAAGCATCCAGTCTTAGGAGTACTTAATATACAAAGAGTAAATCAAGCTGAACATAACCCTGATATAGTAGAGGCTATGTCAAGCCATGATTCATCATTCATTCTATGTTACTGTGTTATTATTAAGGGACAGAGAGACAAATACACCTGTGTCAGGCTACCTCCCCTTGTTAAGCCCGTGTCTGGTAATGAGGGTTATGTTAATGAAAATTGCTAATGAAAGATGCATTGATGAAGAATGCTGAACTCAGATTTTCAGCCTTAGGTACAGGTCCAATATGAGTAGTCATAAATACTCATACACAAGTGGGAATGTGATTCTCTTCACATTTAAGGTGGGTCTGCTACCAAGAACTTTCTTCCCCCTCCCCTCTCTTTTTTTTNTTTTTTTTTTTTGTTGTTGTTTTGTTTAAGAATACCTTTTGTCCAACAAGTGAAGTTGAACAGGGCTCATGAGGAAAATTTCAACCTCAGGTCAAGCAAACTATTCCTGACATGGGTTTCCTAGGTGGCCTAAACCTCTGCTCTCAAGCCTATTTGCTTATCTCAGTATCTAATGATAAGTGAGATCCCATCTCATCATAAACTCTTGCTAGAACTCTTTGCCCAGAGTGGCCTCTGCCCTTCCTTGAGCACGGCATTGGTTTTAAATGTAACTCAAAGCGTAGGAATACATTTTGCTATTGTGTCCTGCTCAGCCTGGTATCCCATCCTGTGTTAGTGCTATCTCAACCTAAACTTATTCTTCAGGACCAAGTATTAACCATATTGAAAAGACATGAGAGTATTTAAATTTTTTTACCGGAATAAACTGCAACCTTTAAAAGTGGAAATACAGCTGAAATATTTGAACTGGAGTGAGATGCTAGGCAAGTCATAATTGGATAAAAAAGCAAAGGGGAAATTCTGAAAAGGAAGCTTGTGATCTGGTTCTGAAAAGCAACCTGACCTGGAAAGAAAATAGCCTTTTTGCAAGAGCCAAAATGATATTTTTTCTTTTATTCTTTAATACAGTGCCTTTTCCATGTGATGAATATTGTTCATTTTGCCTTGGAAACTTCCTTGCCTTCCCAAAAAATCTGATTTATGTCTGTTTGTTTTTAAAGCCAGTTTAAAATGAGAGCAGGTAGGCTTAGGAGGTTGTTTTAGGCAGCAGAATGACTATGTAAAACACAGAATGAAAATGAGGAGTTGATGGTTCTTTTTCCAATTATAATTAAGTGGTTTTGACCAAATTTTCTGGTTTTCCTTGTTTTCGTCTGTTAAGTAAGAGGTCTATCCTGACCTTTTCTGTGAACTTGAAGCCATTAAGAGTTTAAAAGTTGGGATACTCTAGAGGTAAGCAACAAAAAACCCAGGAGCTGTAGCTTTGAAATTAATCATTTGCACAGGGGGGTGATAAGAGGATGGGGGTGTTTGTAAGAGAAAGTGTTTTTGTCATAGAAGCCGAGGAATTTTTCCATTTATGGCAACTCCATCTCCCCATCGTTCAATGTGTTGACTGAGGAACCAGTGATTGTGGTGTAGTAGTGATGCCTTTACCTGGGCTTGGAATTAAAAGCCCAACGCGGTTAGAGGGAAAAAGGGATTTTACCTCCGTGTTTATTAAGGATCCTTAGATCCAGGCAGGAGCACCCCGCAGGAATGCCCCGCTGGAGTGATGCACGGAATGCACGTTGGAGAGTGCAGACCAGAGAATGCACGGAAAAGCCCCCCCACGATGATTTGCTTATACAATTATAGACCTTGCACATTAGCATATCTATCATAGATTCCCCAATGGGAGGCTCAAGAGAAGCCCCCTATTGAGGAATGTCCTCCTTGCATGGGTCTATCTTAGTTTACAGAATGTGTTCTGGAGAGGACCTTGGATCTGGGGCTCTTTGACGCCCTAACTGCAAAGTTTCCAAGAAGTTTGGTCTCTTGGCTTAATGGAACTTTGGGTCTAAGCTAGTTATCAAACTTGGGGAATTCCAAGTATGTGGGCTAAAAGCACTTGGGATACATAAAAGCTGCATAAGAGTGTATATGAAGGAGGATATGAGAGGAGTATATGAAAAAGCAAAAATCATTATGGCATCAGTAGTGACCCTGTTCCTACACCGAGGGTAATTTCCAGCCTTCACTTGGTAGCAACCTGATCTCTTTTTTTGCCACACAATGAAATTATTTAGCCCACAAATTCTGAGTTCCAAAACTGATGTGGAAAAATACGTACAATTTTATGCTAGTAAAAGGTTTTAATTGTTTTAAAGAATTTCAATTTTAAAGTCATTTTGCCTCTGTTTATTTACACACCAACACTTTTATTTGTAGTTTTCATACTGATTTGTACATGACTTAAGATTTTTTCAGCTACATGCTAAAATTGACCTAAAAATGCCAGAATCCTTTGGAAATGCTGCAGGAGTCCTTATACTTAGTATACCCTGGAAACATTCTGAAATTCCTCCTAAAGCAGCCTAACTCTGCACATCTTTGAACAAATGCTTGATTCTCACACTCGCCTGTTATCCACCTGCCTGATTCCCAGCTCTTAGTCATTTCTGTGCACATTTTTATGATCAAATACAGTTTTCATATATTTTTTAGTCTTACTCCTTAAAAAAACTCCCAAAACCACAGATGGGATCAAAACTTCGTGCTTTTAATTTCTCTTACTTCTTTTTCTTGAATATGTGCTGTTTACCTCCTTTTATCTATGTCCATTTCTTCCTAATCTGCTCTTTCTCTGAAGTTCATTTTTTGTCTGTGAGCTTTGGCTGCTTTCAGCTGAGGAATATGAAGCAGCTGTTAGCTCAGTGTAAGCAGCCAGGGAAGCCTGGTTTGTGTTTGCTGTACGTCACTTGAGGCTGTAACCCCAAGCTCTGATTTCTCACTGTCTGCCTTTTCCAAGTTCTGTCTCCTCTCCTACTGCCTCTATTCTTCTCAGTCTTCTCTGTCCCTGTAGAGTTTAGTTTCTCTTTTTCTCCACCTTTTCTTTATCAACATATTTTGCTTATTGCATGATTTTTGTTGAAAAAAAATCTCTACAGATAGGTCTGACCCATGTACAAGTCTCAGAAGAGAGTAAAACCTGTAGTTATGTTGCTTAAAAAATTAAATAGGTTAGACAATAAGCCAAGGAAAAATAGGGGTGAAGTGCCAGAGGTGTTTAGGTAAAATTTGTCATAACAGAGATGGATTAATATGGATGTATCATGGTAGGAAAAAGAAATAATTTGAATACAGAGGAAAAGATTCTAGTAGAACATTTAGGGAGAAAATTCCTTGAAGAGTCATCATATGTTTGCCTTTTAAATCCTTTTTACTGTTCATTGTCCTGGTTTCAGCTGGGATAGAGTTAATTTTCTTCCTAGGAGCTGGTACAGTGCTGTGTTTTGGATTTAGACTGAGAATAATGCTGATAACACGCTGATGGTTTAGTTGTTGCTGAGCAGGGCTTACACTAAGTCAAGAACTTTCCAGCTGCGCATGGTGCCCTGCCAGCACAGAGCCTGGGCATACACAAGAAGCTGGGAGGGGACAGAACCAGGACAGCTGACCCAAACTGGCCAGAGGGATATCCCACACCAGTCGGTGTCATCCTCAGCAAATAAACTAGGGGAGAACTGGTGGGGGGGAGCCTGCTTGGGAGCTGGCTGGGCATTAGTTGGTGATCAATTGTTTTTTCATTTGAATCACTTGTTTCTCTTGGGTTTTATTTCTTGCTCCTTTTGATAGTTTCCTTTTCATTGCTATTATTATTACCATTACTATTGTTATTAATGAATTATTTCAATTATTAAATTGTTCTTATCTCAACCCACGAGCTTCCTTACTTTTAACCTTACTTTAAACCCTCACTGAGGGGAGCATGAGCAAGTGGTTACGTGAAGCTTAGTTGCCAGCTGGGGTTAAAACACAATATTTGTTGCTTACTTTGGTTTTTGCTTAACAGGAAAATCATTCTGATTACCTGCCATTAACTGTTTCTTTCTCTTTAGGAGTTCTGGGCTCTCCAGGATCTGGGTAAACACAAATTATTTTCAGAATGGGTTACCATGTACCTCCTGAGATTAAACAGGTAAGTCTGATTGCAGTTTAAAATGTGTATTTGCCAGAAGCAGGTGACTTCAATCTGCAATGATTTTGCATTGTGTTTAGTGGGTCTAATAAACTGACCCAAACATGGTTTCATATGCGTTTTTTGTCTTAATGGTTCCAGATTGTGCTGGATTCAACAGTAATTACTGTTGTAGTTCTGTTTTGACACACACGTACATAAAAACGACATGGAAGGAGTCGTCTGTATTCTTTGTCCTTCGTTGAGCACCTGATCAGATTTCTTTGGTTAACAATTTTTCTTAAAATACCAGTCCTACAGATTTAGTCCAAGAATCACAACCAGGCTTTGCAAGTACATAGGAATGAATAGTGTTTAATTACTGTTTATATATATGTATATATTTACTGTGTAATAACATTGCTTTATGGTGACAGGGGATGGAAGTTGAACAGTTGCAAATATACAGATTGTGTTTGGAAACCATGATGTTGCAAAGATAGGAACACACAGGATTCTTTTGTGTTAAATCAATAAAGAATCTAACATTTTTTCTTAGTTATATGTAATATACATGTTTTTTCTACTAGAATAGTAGTGAAAAGAAGTACATATCATGTACTTGGAAATTTTATTCAGTAAATACCATTCTTAGGGGAAAAAATCAGTACCAGACACAAAACCTACCTGTAAGTGTGCGGTTTTTTCCGGGTCTAATCATTCTTAGAGATTCACACTGGCTGCTGCTGAACACAAATGCAGAACTTAATGATTTTAATGAAAGTCAAATAAGACATTTCTAAAAATAAATCAGCATTACCCTCACTAGCTAAAATAATTTCTGTTTTACTTCTTTTGGTTTGTTTTTCATGTACAGTAACAAGGGTGATTCAGACACCAAAAGAAGAACAAGAATGACAAGTGAGTAAAACTATCCAAAGGAATCATATGCTTGCAGATGGCAAATATCTATTTGCATATGATTCTTTAGTGTTAGGTATTTTTCTTTTTTGGGTAGAACTAAAATACGCTTTTTTTCTGAAGAGGAGGAACTCTACACTGCTGCAAATCTTCTAACACTATACATTCATTCTATCTGTCTCTGTCCTTTCTACATGCTAAAAAGAATTCAGATTTCTGATAGGGACACACTTTTTCTTTCCATCACCCAGAGAAAAAACTCCTTGTGAAAGGACTATCTAGTCATAGAAGGCAAAGGAAGGTGCTTTATTCTCCAAGTTATTCTAAACACAAAATGGCAAAGGTACTGCAGTTAGGTATCACAACAGAAACAGTGGATATGAAATTCCAAGAATTGTTCAGCGGGAGATATTTTTGATCTGCAGTAAGCTGTGGTAAATCTGTGAAATTTGCCTATAGAAGACAATGAGCAACTGAAAATCAATGGCCAAAAGGGAATGAAGGAACTGCAGGATCCAATCAAACTCTGCTCAAGAGACTTCACAGTTACACTGCTTTCCAGGGTGCTTCCTGCAAAGCTGGATGGAAGTGGCTGCACTCTTTGTTAGATATTGATTGGCCACTTTCTTCTAAAGCTCCAGTCGATTTGCTAGCAAAATGGCAGGAGCTGGCACTGACTTTCAATAATGAGATAGTAAAACTACAGAGGGCACAATTTATGGTTTCAGGTTTGCATCCCCATTTTCTAACAAAAGCTCTATCTATTTTAAAGAACACTTCTGAAAATTCTGTTTGCATTTCTAGAAAGTTAATATGAAAAGAGCTACCAAGAAGAAAGATTTATTTTATTGTTTTTTTGATAGGGTTAAGAAGCTTAATCTCTGAGTTAATCTCTGAGTTTCTGAGGCCTTTTGCTCACTTATCATTTTGAGTTTTCAAGCTCCTCTGTTTTCCTCAGCTAAAATTGAATGCTGAAAACTGTCTAAACACACTTATTTTTCTGTATCTTTTGAAGCTGCTTTTAATGAAATTCTGAGGTTTTATTCCAAATCAGAAAGGATCCTAGTTTGTGGAAGATCTGCAAACCATCATCATGTTTTTCCACATGCACCTCAGAGGATCTTATAGTAGAGGAGACAGATGAAACATGGAAAAGTTTTGCCTCCAAAATCACACTTGTGCTAGTGCTCTTAGTTTTGGTAGCAGTCAAAACATATGCAAAGATTCATGGTTCAGGTAGTTTTCTTCCATATAATCAACCATCACTCCCTATTCATACTGCAGACCTGCAAAAATTTGTAACAAGCTACTGATGTTTGTTAATGTTTTATTTAAAGTCAACAAATATTGTTGGATTTTTGCTAGCTGTTCCATATTCCAGTGTGATTGAAATTTCTTATAGAGATCTTTGGGATTTTTTTCTTTTTTCCATTTTTTCATCCATGCATTTAAATAGACTGCTAAGATGCCTTTGTGGTCTCTTCAAACTTGTTTCAGTTTTTGTTTTGTTTGTTGTTTGTTTGTTTGTTTAAGCATTTGCTTGTAACAGCTGTCCATGTCCGTACAACTTCCAGCAGAAATCTAGCTCCATTCCGTCAACTCTGAATTTTTACCCAGCATTTCATGTTGAAGACAAAACTGTCCTGGCTCCTCAGATTCTCATCTGGGTTGGGAAGTTCCACTAAAATGTGTATTGTTGTCTTTGACTGACCTTGAATTATATTGGTATTAACACCTCATTTTTCATCACCCCTCCCTAATTGTTAGTAAGTGTCATAAAATATCTCACTTCTCAAAAGTACATTACCTTGAGTCTTTTGAAGTTGATCACTTACTCATTTTTTTTTTTCTCCCTTTATTTAGTTTCCAGTTCTTAGTAGCACTTTATCTTGCACTGCCTAAACTTAGTTCTTCTGGAGTTGATCAAAAAGTTTTGACAATCCAAGTCTGTAATTGTATTTCTTTACAAAAGAAGCATGTAAAAAAGTAGACCAGATCATGCTTATAAGGGCACAAAAGTTCTTTTGCTTTGTCCTTATCTGGCTTGTATTACTCTTTCATAATTATCTTGTCACTTGTGTTAAATACCGATATTTTTAATACCACTGTGAAACCTGTCAGTTTGCAATTGTTAAGAATTTATTTCTGGGACAAATATTCTCCTGCTAAAATGACTCACAGCTGTAATGTGAATTACCATTTTTTGAATGAGTCATATGTTAACTTTTTCACCTTTTAAGAATTCTTTTAAAATAGTTATTACACTTTACTATTGATAACCCATTTACTGGATTAAATCAAATTCTTGGCCAGAGCAAATTGTTTTGCCAAGTGGTAAACCACTGTTTTTTAACAGGGCAGGGTGTTGTTATGCCTGCGTAGAGATTATCAGGATTTCCAACAGACAGTTGTATTCACTGGCTTTTTTAACACGTGTAAGTACACACTGGACAGTGAGGATATGAAAAAGAAGACTGTCTTTGGCCCCTCCTAATATATTATTTGTAGATAAAATAATATAATAACTAATTGATTAGAGGATTGAGTAGAGGGAAGTTTGAGATGGTAATTTTGATGATTACTCTGCTTTCTCCAATACCCTCTTTCAAATATGTTGTAAGGGTATTTATAAGAATATTTTATAAAGCTTCATGGATTTTTTAAAAGAAAAATATAAAACTAACATTTATTCATATATAAAACTACTATATAAAAATTATATATTTATAAATATATAAAATATTTATTAATATAAAACCTACTGGGGACATCAGTGGAAAGAGAAGGAGATGAAGTTTGTGTATGTCCATAAATCACAGACTTTTGGTTTCAAGTGCATGGGTGAAATGCCTTTGGTATCACTAACCTCTTAATGTAATAAATGCCTACTGAATTGGGGAAAATATACAGACCAGTGTCAAATTAAGACGTAAAAGCAGGCTTGAAATGTTACAATAGTTCTGTAACATTGTTTTGATCATTAGTTAAAGGGAAAACTTTCTGAGGTAGAATTCTAGCCTTTAATTGCAAAACAAAAATAAGAATTTTGTTGAAATAATCTGCTAAAAAATTGTAATTAAAGCCATGTGTGCATATAAGAATTGTCTTGGCATACAGTTTGACAGAACTCCTTTTAGAGGTTGTTCGTGGCTCTGCTATTGGATATACCCTGGTTTACTAATTCAGCAGTTTCATTTTTAATGTCCCTACAATCTCTCTATTGCTCATTAGACACAAGCAGCCTGAAGCAAGGCAGGGAAGCAGTGCAGTTGTCATGAGGGTTTCCAAAAGGATACAACAGACAGCTGTGGAAAAAACTGAGGAACTCTGGTTGCCCCCAGCCAGGAGATTAAAAGGAAAGTTGAAAAAGTAGTTTCTAAAAAATAACCTGAAATGTAACATTATAGGCTTTTATGGCTAAGCTTTTGTTACATGACATAGAAGGAGGAATATCTAAGTACATATACTTTAAGGGCTATCTTAGTAATTACTTTAAAATTAAGTAATACAATATTCATTTTATGATCTCCAGGAAGGTATTGACAACATTGAAATCTGTTTTCCATCAATGTAGCAGAAACCTAGGCCACGGTGAACTCATCACACTTGAAAAACCTGCTGGTGTTCTTACCAGGAAATCCTTACTTATCAATGTCATCTTCTGTGCTACTCTAATTTCTGTTTGGCACTTTGGCACTACTGATAGTGCAAGTTTAAAAAATCCTTTTAGCAACTCACAGAATTAAGTAATTGATAAATTCCTTTTCCTTTTTATGCTTTTTTTTCTTGATCTGCAAATTTGAATCTTCTTGAAGATTTCAGTGACTTGTTTCAATGACTATTTTCCTTTTGTTGAATATGTCTGACTAAATTTAACGTGATTTACTCTTGATTTCAGCTGTTAATCCTAGATACATACTTAGGAATTGGATGGCAGAATCAGCAGTGCAAAAAGCTAATTTGAATGATTTCTCAGAGGTAAAACTATCATTTTTTTTCTTGACAGATTTAATAATAATTGGCATAATAGCTAATGAAACAATTTTTACATTTACACTTTAAACTGTACTACATTTTGACAAACATTGTACCATATAACACCAATTGCTATTTGAAATATTTACAAAATTATTAATAGTATTAATTACAACATAAATAGTAGCAACTATATTAATAGTAATACTAAAAATAGGAAGCAATTCATGTGATAGTTTCTGGAGCCAGGAGGGTGCATAAGGCAAAGTGGAAAAAAATTTCCTTGTTTACCAGAAAACATTTTGTATAAAAACTTACCCATTTTTAATTGCTTCCAGGTTCAGTTCCTAGAGCAGGTTTTACAACACCCCTTTCGGAGGCAGGAGGCTGCAGAGAGAGCAGGGTACTCCCTGCGCCCCCCAGCTTGGGCCAAGCACCTGAAAGTCAGCTGTTCGTCCTGAGGGAAATTCAAACAAGCAAGAAGAATGATCAAGGCCAAAGCTGAAGCCTTCAAACAGGGCTAATGGATCAAGCCACAGGAACTTCTCTCCGTTAGACTTTGTGGACTGGAATCTGCTACTGTTCTTGCCCAATTTGTAATCTTTAAGATTAGAGAAATGCATCACTGTGTATGGTTGCATCAGTAAATTATATTGGCATTGACAACTCTGCCTTTCACATTCAGCTGTGCATTACTTTGAGTCCTGATATTTAAGTTCTGCTGAACTGTCACACTTAACCTCTCAAAATTCATGGCTGATCAGCTTTTAGTGACTGATCAATTTAAAATCCACCTAAGCTAGTTTTAATAGTGCAGTATTTTAATGAATTTTCCTCTTGCCACACTGGTCAAATACAGTTGTATTCTGCAGACATAAATGTTCTCAAGTCTGGCAGACCTGGCACAGAGGATCATCTTAGACCCTGACACCTTTTCTCATCCTGATTATGTTTTGTCCCAATCAACTGACAAGAGATTTAAAGGAAATTCAGTTAAATAGTTAGCAAAGATATCTGTCTTGGGAGTGACTTACTCCAGAGTAAGTTTTGGTGTCTTGGCTGGTGTCAGGTGCCTATCAGGCCTGGACCACTGCTCTTTGAAGGTACATGTTTGATAGGATAGTAGTAGAAAGGTTATTGGTGCATAGATATGAAGTCTCAGGAAAAACTCAGTTTGGATATGGAAAAGGACTGCCTTGGAAGCATCTCACTACGTATGTAGTCAGGTCAATATACCTTTTGTATCCAGCCACCCAATGCTGTAAGGGACTAACAGAAATCTTGCAGGGAAAGTATTTAAAGTTCTACTGAAGCTGTAACATAGAAGTCCTCTGAGTAAGAGAGATTAGGCTTTGAGTCCTGGGTCTTGTTATTTATTCTTGTTTGAAACTCTAGTTCCACAAAACTTTAAGTGTATAATGAAGCCAAAAATAATACATCAGCAATCAGATCTAACATTATGCTAGAAAATTTACAGGAAAAGATCTCTGATTTGAGGGCTTTGTTACTTCTTGATCTTACCTTGTCTGTTCCCAAAACCAAAACTGATTGTTTTAGGATCTCCAAATTTTTTGAGTGCCAGTGATTCTGAAATAGAGGCTATTAAGTGGCATAATTAAAATTTCACAGATCTATTTCTCAAAATGTGGAAAAAAAGTATATTATTATAAATCTTTCAGGGACTAAAAGAATATTTGAATACCTTTACTTCTTAACTATAATCAACACAATTATTCAGAACAGTTTCCCCTCAGATATACAGCTGTTGAAATATAAATGCAGTTGTTGAAATGTAAGTAGTAGTATCATACGGGGGGGCACAATACAGGTATTTAAATACAGTTTTCTGAAAATCCAATCTGAAGTTTAAGCATGAGACATACATAAGCCCAGCCTGGGTTAGCATTCCTTGTGCAGGCAGTGAGTGCCCTCCTGCCATCACTGGGATTAGTGTCGGAGCTGGCACCGCCTCCAGGCCAGAGGTGTGGGCTGCTGGGGGCCTGTGGAAGCCCCTCAGCTCTGGGCTGTGTTCTGGCCTACTGGAACCCTGGCATTGATGTCTCTTCTGGGACAATTCCAAGTAAAATGGTGTTGTGAGGAAGTGTGGGAACATCAGCATTACCACCTGTGGAGGAGTGGGTCGCACTCATATAAGTGATGATGTAAAGAATATATTTGTGCCTGCAGGGTAAATGCAGCAGTACTGCAGCTTGGTTTCCAATTGGGCCTTGGTTTCCAATTGAGTATGGCGCAAGAACTCCAATTTATGTTTAACCAAACATCTGGGAAGTTTCTCTTGTGTGTGGGCCAAACATGGCTGCCTGTATGTCTTTACCTCATGGAGTAACTGAATAAATATAAAGCATTTCTATACGGCTTTTTTCTTCAAAGTGGTTTATACATGTTAAATCCTCCTAGTGGCAAGTGGGCCTCTACTGGATCCATAGTTACAGGTAAAGAAAGCTTCCAGCATCACAAGGTGAAACCAGAACAGCTCTCAAATAAGGAGCTGTTTCACAGAGGTATGTTCTGCTCCATGTGCCCCCTGTGGCACTTTTCCCAGGTTCTTAAAAAACATCTGAAAGAGTGAAGCAAGCGCTGAGAATTGGTTTCACATACTCATCTGGCTGCAGAGAGTATGGCAGCTCTTTCTCCTCTCCAGGAATTCGTTCGTGGACTTGGTCATGTCTTCTTGGTTTATGTGAAGGCGAATCTCCATTTTCTTTCCACTGGTTTTATATCATCTGGTTTTAGTAACTATGATTCTGATTTCATAATAGTCAGTAGTGACTTTTAAAGGGGATCAAACTGCCTGAACCTGTTCTACAAGAGCATGAGATTTCTAAAGACTTAATGGTACCAGATCTATGTTCTGCATGTTTCCCTCAAACAGAATATGTTTCCCAGTTACTGTGAGACTGTCAATAAATAATAGTTCTGTCCTGCAGTTTTGTCACAATTCATTCAAGTTTCTACCTTTCCATCCTCGAAGTGCCCAGCAAATAGTGCATGAAAAACATAAAGCATATGGTTATCCCAAAACTACCTTTGAACTATGTTTTTGTAGAAGTTGAGAAATGAGCCCACATTGTGTTCAGCATTTTGTACCACATTTCTGCTTCTAGATCTTAATCATTATGGTTTGTTATGACAATGTAAACATTAATACCATGCTTCACAATCTAGTCCCTGAAAATCCTTGGCTTCCACCTGCAGTTCTGAAGCTGCCTCATCTTTCATGTTACATAAACAGAGCAGTGATCCTGGAGCAGATGGGGAATAACAATACTGAGGCTGGTAATCAAACAGGTATTTGTGCTCTCATCCTCTTTCTCTATTAGAGGAGAGCAACAAAGGGGCAGCAGTGCTGATCCCCCACCTAAGGACTTTTCCACATAACTCTAACCTTTCTAATGCTAAGGACTGATCGAAAAGTGATTGCTTGAAGTAGGTCCTTCTTCCGCATCAGTCATACAAGAGCCCAAAAGAGACAACAGCTGCTGAGACTGCTTCCATTTCAGGAATGGAGAAAGCTTAAAAAGAACATGCTGCAATTTGAGATCTTTGCAGGCTAAAATACTCTAAGCTCTAGTGATGTACAGACCATTTATATGGCAATAGGTTAGGTAGAGGTGGAAGGATTAATTTCTTTTTATACACTTTAAATTACAGCACTGGAACATCATTTTGTATTTTGTAGCATATTTTAGTACTTCATCAAGCCAGATAATTGTGTATCAATAGGAGTCAGCTTTGTTCTTTGAATGGAGTTTAAGTCTTACATTTTAGAAATTCAGAGTAACCATGTACATACACAAAATAGTTGATAGAGGTCTAATTATCACAGCATTTTACTTGATTTCTGGAGTTTTCTGTAGGCTTTGATTTTTTTGTTTTGTTTTGTTTTGAAGAAAGTTCAACTTCTTTTGTGTAAGATTAAGTGCATGAATTATGATTGACTGCAGATGTAAAATGTATAAAACTGATTTTATTGTGTTGTAACAAAAGAGAAGGGAGGAAATAGGGTGGGAGGCTGAGAGTTCTGTTGAGAAGAGAGAATGCTATAAAAGCCATATAAAAGTTTCAGTGCTTTTTGACCTTATTGTGCAACATTTTTCTAAGGACATGTTCTGCTTTATTTTGATGCTGGGTGTATAATTCATAAAATTAATTTCATTTAAAAATAGTTGACTAGCAGACAGCTGTTGTCACCTAAGTATGTCAAAAATGTGCACTCCTAATACCTTGTCAGAAAATGACACCAAGCTCTTCAATGAGTCTGTATAATGCTTACTTCAGTTATACATGGAAAAGGATTGGGATTGGGAAACAGTAATCTTTTCCTTTTTTTTTTTTTTTTTTTTAAATAAACTCCTAGTTTTAACCCTCTTACTTTTAGCTAGTTGGTATTTTGGTATTTTTTCCCCTGCACTTTGAAGTGAGGCTTGTACTAAACGTATGAGCCTTGCACTGGTCTTGAGAGCATTTCTCAGTTTGGCAGTTTGAAGGTGCTGAGAGACCTTTTGAATGTCCCAGCATGTCAGCTGAAGACTTCCAGGTGACACTTGGTTAGTGGTGGGCATAGTTCTCTTGGTGAGAGCTTTTTGCTCAGTTCACCTGAAAGCAAGGGAGCTCAAAGACCAGTAAGAGCTGGATGGACTCTCTCTGTGTCAGCTTAACACAGTGTTTAAAGCAAAATCATTTCAGGAAGGCATGCATGTGGTTCCAAACATTGTTTTCAGCTTTAAATAAAATAAAACAAAACAAAATGAAATAAAATTTTTAAAAAGAAATCATTTCAAAGGGAAAGGTTCTTTATGAAGACATAGTTACAGCTTTATTATTTCTGCAAAGCTTGTTATGCAGGTATGTGAGCATTGACAAACCAACCTTAACCCACAAATAAGACAAGAGATGACCCAAAACACAGGCTGTGGCACTGCCACCAGTTTGTCATTCTCTTGCCTAGATCCACTTCTGGATCTAGGAATCCATTTTGACAAACACAGCATGCTCACCCCCTGTATTTATTTATTTAGACCACACACTTTGGTTTTTATGCTTTTTTATTATTCAAAATACAGAAATATATTGCTGATGATGCCTTAAAAGGTCAAGTGTGCATGAAAAGAGGAAAAGACCAGAATAAATAAAAACAAAATCTAGAACATATAGGTAAAAATTCTTTAAAATATTTGAAGTTTCAATTGCCAGTAAAATGCCTGTTCATTAACTGTAACACTTTGTACAGATATAAAATAGAAGCTATTTTTATTAAAGAACTAACAATGAATGCTTCCTAAATGAACAACGGAGATTTAAATGGGGAGAACAAATGAAAAAAATGTAGGAGGAGGACATTCCTATCAGGTACAAGATAATTACAAAGCCCTTCACAAGACAGATAATTTCTAGGTACAGTTTGAAGACAAATGTTAACCTACAGGAAAAAAAATCCCTGCTCACCATGGAAGCATACATGATTTCAAAATAAATTTTTTTCTTTGTCTAAGGTAACCAAATAAGTGAGATTTCAAAGCAGCAGCTGTGAATGCTGACAGGTATGACTGAGTTGCATATAGAAACAGGAGTGTGTAACATTTGGGGTGATACTGTCTGGAAATGGTTGTGGCCCTGACTTGCGTCTCACAATAATCTAGATGAGGTTTTCATTTTTAAAGCAGTCTACTTAAAAAATTTAAAACATCTTTTTACTGGAAGAAAACTCCCCATAGTTGGGAGTTTTCTGATCAAGAACTTTTAAAGGCAATTCTGTGAAAAGGGATCTTCCTTCCCACCCCTCAAAATTTGCACGAGGACATTGTATTTTTCCTTCAACTCCAATTCTACTAAAAAGGCAGCCACAGGTGATGCCAGCATTTCACTTCCTGAAATGGCTGGCTCCAGAGTGCTGCTTCACCATCCCTGGCTGTCCTTGTGGAGGGAAGCAAGACTCTCCAGGTAATTCTTACCTTGGCCTGGTGCTGGAATGGGAGTTAAGAGCAGGGGACGGTGAGGTGCAGGGGGAAAGAGCAGGTTACAGGGACAAAGTGGGGGACAAAGGGTGCCCCACTTTCTTGAGACCCCCCCAAGAGGAACTCTGAAGAAGAATTCCTCTTGGAGAAGCCTGATCCAGTGTGACCTTCCATGATGCAATAGAAAACTAGTTATGTCTTAAAGTCTACCCACTCCCAGAGCTCAGGAGCTGTTGCCCCTTTTCTTCTCAAGAGCTTTCATTAGGTCAGACATGAAATCCGCTTGCTTGCCTCCCCCTGCAATCAGAGGTGGCCCTGATGACTGTGGCTCTCCATCTTGTCCTGTGTTTGCCAACCTCTTTGGAGGAAGTGGCACAGGTTTCTTCGTTGGAAGTGGTGGCGGCTTACTGGAGACGGCTGGAGGTGGAGGGGGTAATGGCACATCTCCATTACTGCTGCTGGAGACTGGTGGTGGTGGAGGCACAAAATCAGGAGGTGGTTCACAGAAATCAGATGGTGGTGGTGGAGGAAAATCAATCTGCAAGGTAGGTGGTGGTGCTGGAAAGCTCTCTGGATCTGTTAGGAAAACGCCGCTGTCTCGTTTTGCTTTGGAGGGTAGAACTGGTGAAGCAGAAATAGCAGATGAACGCCTTTCAGGTGGAGGAGGAGGCTGCAGTGAGGTCCTCTTACTCTGGATGTTCTTTGGCCTCAGCAATGGCTGTGACAGGCCAGGTGCACTGACATTATTTGTTTCAGCCTTTAATAGGCAGAAAAAGAAAAGGACAGACACAGTCAGTGAATGTGCAAACTAATGCCACTGCCTAAGAACATAAAAAGATGTGAAAATACATAGGAAGAGTGTAGTAGACAGGGAAATGAAGTAGAGTACAGTTTGCCTGAAACGTGAAAATATTATTTTATTTTCTTCCTGGAGCTGCCTGCAGAAGTTTGACAGTGGAAACCTCCCTATTGACAGTATTCATAGTGCTTCTTTGAGTGCTGTTCTCAGAAGATGAGTACTTTTAAAATTTCAAATAATTGCAGTTAGTAAGACTATCATAAAGGAGGTATCTTTGGGCTGCATTGTCCTTGAGCCTGGAGGAAATGATCCTTGAATATCAACCACCTCTCTTGGATCCCTCTTCCCTTCAGGGCCTTCTCTCATGGGATTCTTCCAAGAGGATCCCTAGAGATGCCAAAGTTAGCTCTCCTGGAGTCCCTGGTTGAAATCTTGCTTTCTGTCCTTGCCCTCAATAATGAACTCTACAATCTCATGGTCTCTGCAGCCAAGGCTGCCTCAACCTTCACATGTCCAACAAGGAAGTTTTCATCAGTGCTTTCCAAGAACTTCCTGCACTATTTGTGCTTCACTGTTTTGCTTCTCCAGCACATGTCAGGGTAGTTAAAGCCCCCCAAGAACCAGGGCCTGTGACTGTGGGGCTGCTTCCAGCTGCCTGTAGAAGGCCTCATCCACTTCCTCCTTCTGATCAGGTGGCCTGTAGCAAACACCCACAGTGGTGTCACCCTTACTAGTCTGCCCTTTTATCCCAAGCCATAAGCTCTCAACTTGCTCACCATCCTCACCAAGGCAGAGCTCTTTGTACACTCCAAGTGTTGCTTCACATAGAGGGCAACTCCACCACTTCCTGGTCTGTCTCTCCTAAACAGCGTGTGGCCCTTCATGACAACATTCCAGCCAGGGGAGCTATCCCACCATGTCTGTAATTGCAATGAAATCGAAGCCCAGTGGCTGCACGCAGATCTCTAGTTCCTCCTGCTTGTTTGCTGCTTCTAGAGAAAAGTGCTCTGCATCCCTGCAGTCAGCAGCACTAATTCTGGCATGAGCTAATTATAACATGTATGCCTCCTCTTCCTCACTCCTTGCCTACAAACACGGAAGTAAATCAGACACAGGAGGAGGGAACCACTGGCTGAGTTCTGAGAATGTGATCTGCTCCAGAAGGAAGTGAGGTTCAGAAAAGAGAAACAGGAGGGACTCAAAGACAGAAACAAAAAGCATAGAACATGTAATGCTGGTGGCAGAAAAATCCTAGGAATTTAATTTAATTTGTCCTGTTTTTTTCATGCATGATGGAGAGATTGAATAATGAACTGCAGACAAATGCACACTTTTTTCCCGTATGATGTTCTTGAGGTTCTCATATTGTTGCCTATGATATTTTTACAGCCAGATACGGTGCAAGTACACAAAATTTGGAGCTTAACCACGAAATGCATTTAGAGCCTAAGGAAAACATGTAATGTTTTCCCTTAGTTCTTTACAGTTTCTCCTTTCTTACACACTCATCTTCAGCTGTGCAGTGTTCCCTACTGAAAACACTACTATATGCCTTGTGTTTCTACGGAAAGACCTTTTTTTTTTTTGGCAGAGGCAGAACACAGCACCAAGGTTCTGGCAGCACAGACACTTCGAGGCTTTCCCAGCAGGCACATTCCTATTCCTGCTACATGAACTCAGGGCTGCTTGTTCTGAAGAACAGAAGCAGTGGGTGGCTGTGCCCTCACCTCCCATCAGAGGCTCCTTGCTCTGCACAGCACACACACTGTTTGCAGTGTGCAAAGCATGAGGAGGGGCAGCCACTTTTCCCAGGAGCCAAATCCTTCTCACTGGCACTTTGAAGGGGAAGACAGTGGATGAAGGAAAACAAACTTGAAGAACTCATTCACAGAGGACATTTAACTGTAGTAACTACTCACCCGTACTTCGGATGTATCCACTTTCTGCTGAGTGTCTGGAAATTCTGCACTGGAACGACGAACCATTTGGGGAATCTCTCCGTTTGACTGAGCAGTACCTGGGACAAGGAGAGGAGCCAGAGGGAAGACAGTGTTATGTTTTTGTGATATTAACCAAATCAGGGAATACCCAACTAAGAAAAAGGCTATAAAAATTTCTTTACAACTTCCACAAGGAAACACTTGTTACAGGGTTTTTATACATAACTCAGTAAAATACGTTTTCTATTTCAAGCTCATTTTGTGACTTTTCATTTTCAGTTCATTACTTACGGAAAATAAACGAAGTACTTACATTAAAATCTGTAAGTACCTTATATTAAAATACCTGTCTTTCGTAACAGTATTTTGAAGTTTGCAGTGTGCTGTAGTATTACTACATTCCAGTTTTTATTGCCTTTTTTTTTTTTTAATTTTATTTAGGCTAAAGACTAAAAGCACCATAGTTTCATATCAATCAGTCATGGGGGTGGAAGGTCTGAAATCCTACAGAGGCGCTGATCCACTTTCTTTAGTAAATGAGCTAAAACACCTCCCCAGCTCTGAAATCTGCCTCATTTGGAATCAAAAAGATCTGTGAACTTCACTGTGTCCTCAGATTAATGCGGATCTGGAAGCTGGCTAAATTAAAGCTCTGCAAAACACCTGCCCACAAATTCTGCTTGTATAAGGGATATGCATAAATAACCCAGTACTGTCAAATGGAGTAAGTGAATGTGAGACCAAATGACAAATTTAAAAGTTTAATTACAAAAAATCCCTGGTCCCTGTGTTGTCTGATGAGGATTAAATACTCCCCAGTTTAGCGTAGCATTTTTGAAAGCTGTATGTGTCAAAGTAGTAGACAGTGTTTGGTGCCTAGAGAAATACATTTGTAAACATTAATGACTGCCTTAGCTCTATTATAATTTACAGTTCTGAGATCCAGTAAAGTTCCACTTATGTACTTCTCAGATGTTAGTGAACCCTTAGCTGTCTGCAGTGTAGACTAAGCACAACAATGGCTTTAATCTTAACGTGTACTTTACTGATTAGCAAAGAGGTCCTATGAACATGATAAGAAATAAAATAAATTATTTTTATTGCCATGCCTGCAAATCACATGACTGGCAGAGAAGCAAGACTAACTGCAGTGGGCCTAATTTGCTAAGGCTATTTTACTTAACGTTATTGAGGCTTCAAAGGATGACAGGTGGTGGTCTGACGTCCTTAGGTTTTATGCCTGTGGCTGCATGTTGTTCAGCATATTTAATCGAAAGCACCATTTGGATCAGTCAGTCTACAGTCTTGTGGTGTTGAAGGACTAACACAGAAGTCAACAAAGAGATAAAATTAATCTTGTGGGTCTCCTTCCTCAGTGGAAGGAGATGTAAACCCCTGGGTTCTGTGCCCAGAGGGGTTCTAAAAAAAAAGGTAGAGCAAGTTACTGTCTCATCTCCCTCTGTCTGCTGTTCACAGCAGAGCAGGAGTTTGGTCTTCACCCTGGTCAAAGACGTTGCTGCTCTCAGTCATACTGAGATTTAACTAAATGAAGGAGAGCAGAGAGAGAGCCACTCTGTCTAGTGCAAGGTAAAGTGTTCTACTTGGCAAAAATGATACAATAGAATGGTAATCTGTTTCTTCTTCTGTTAATGGATTTCATAAACTATGCAAGACTTGATAGCAACACTTGATACATCATCTCCTGCCAGTCCAGCTAATGGACTCCCAGACAATATAATATGTGAGCCCATGCATTCTATTCTCAAGATTTATTTTTAATTTAAATGTCATAGTATTCTTTACAAGTCAACTTCTTCAAAATTTTATGGTGAATTAGCATTTGTTTTACAGAAAAAAAAAAGGTAGTCCAAATAATGCAAAATATAGATATCCAAATGCAAAATATTTATCCTTGTAGTGATCAGGAACATCTGAAAAAAGCAACATCTTCCATCTTTCAAACATCATGATATTGTGCAGGACCACTACATACACTGATTTTTTTAGTCCCCAAAGGCACACGGTAAGGCAGAGAGGGAAATAACACATTTTGACTGAGATGCACCTGGGGCACTTCAGAGTCACTGACTACACAGACTGTGGTATATGTGCACATACAAATGCTGATTACAGCAGTGTGTGCAGGGAATAGTGGCTACATGATATGTGAGAACAAGAGTTTCACCTGCCTTCCTTGGCTGCCACTGAAGTTAACAGAGTGCAGCCCCTGCTCAGTTCACACAAGACTGTAGTTTTCTATAGCAGATTTTAGCCTATACTGAAGTCAGGCCATACAAATGGCTATACAGCCATCTGAAAAGGAGAAATGAACATGCTTTGTTACATTTCCAAAACAAACCAACCACTGCTCACAGTCAGCCAGTTCTAGTAGCATAGTCAGGCCCCAGGTTTTATATAGGGCAGCTGTGACAAATGCAAGATACCCAGAACCACAGTGACTTGCCTCAATTAGAACACTAATGATCCTTCAGAGAAATTTCCATGGAGACAGTATACATGACTATAATCCTTCCAGGCTACTTAACCATTTAATGCAATCCATTAGTTAAAATTAGCAGTATATTCTATTGAACACATGCAGTGTTCCTGGATTCTAGTAAGGAGCTGAAGTCACACAGATGTATATACAGCCTTTATAAGGCCTCAGTCCTGCCCATATCCAGGACAGATGGCAGCACCAGCATGGAGTCTCCCTGGCCAGCCACCTCTCTACTGCTGTCAGCACCTGAACACAAATGTTCCATGACTGTCCCACCCACCCTCACTCAAGTAAACTTCCTCCTGTCAAGGGCTGATGCTGGCTGGATGCCAGGCACCCACAAAAGCTGCTTGCTCACTCCTCTCTGCAGCTAGATAGTGGATAGAAAATTTAAGTAAGGGTTCAGGGGTTCAGATAAGAACTAGGAGAGATCACTCACCAAATATTATCAAGGGTGAAATAGGCTCAACTTAGAAATACAAAGTGAATTTATTACCAACAAAATCAGAGCAGGATAATGAGAAGTAAAACAAGCCCTTAAAAACACCTTCCCCCATCAGGAACCTCCCTGATCTCAAAACAGTCTGTTACTGCATCTCCCCACACCAGACATGTATTCATTAACATTATTTGACTCCAAGGAATAGTAGGAAGGCCACCCTCTATCTCACATGTACTCAGAAAAGGTGAACTGAAGCCCTAGAAAGGTGTTTGTGTTGTCAACATAAGAAGTCAGAATATTAACTGCCAACAGTGATTTTGACTTTGCCTGTCTTACGACAGTAAGTACTTGGCCAGCATACCCTTCCTAATAAGACGTATCTTAAGCATGTAAACTAAAAAGAATTATGCAAGTTACAGCTAGTATCCTGCACTGTTGTATTTGTATAATGATTAGATCAATAACAGCAGTACGATGAAGCTACTGGAAAAGTGAGGGTGGAGTATAACCCAACCCTTTCTTACTCTTGTGCCGTAACACCCACATTGCTACCATGGAAATGAGTGAAGGGCTTGGAAAGAGAGTGGCTCACCCTGTAATAATCTTTCTATAATGATCAATCTCAGAATATCCCACTCATCCCTTTTGCTGATCAGAAGAAAAACTCCAATACATGTCTCCACTGTAGACATGGGCAAACAGAAGGTTTCAAGACATGAACCTTCAGTCTGCAAAATGCAGATGGAGGATAAAGGATTCAGATGCTGACAGAAAAATACCTTATTAAGTTATGCAGATTTAAACTGATCTTCAGTGAACTGTCTTTGTATTCTCCAAATTCTAACTCTTAAGTGAGAGCTCTGCTGCTGGGCGTAGTCACAGACCAAAGCTGCACTGGCCTGTCCATAAAAAGACATCTTGCTGAATCCATGGGATAGTTTTCTGAACAAAGACTATGCAACATAGTAGAAGTGGGCAATAAATGTGACTTCAACTGCTGTGACAGTGTCAGTACCTGCTGATGAGGATCCTGCAGGGGCTGCTGGTTCCACCACTTTTTGGTTTGCCCACCGAGAGGACAAGCCAGCTTTCTTCACTGCACATTTGTAATTGTCATAGAGTGTCTTGCCATACTGCAAAACAATCAAAACCATACTATGAGCTTGACACAGGCCAAACATTCTTTTTGCTCTTGGACAACTTTTCTGATCCTGTTTCTTCTTATCTAGTTTTGTTAAAAAGTATCTTTCTACAAGTAGTGTGCCCTTTTCTGTGTAGGGCCAGGTGGAAAGCATCTCTGTAATAGCACAATAAAACATGAATCCCCATGACCAAACACAGTCCTTGGCTTTAAAATCAATTTTTCTCAGTAAGTATATTTTTCCAGTTGTTTTCCAAGTTCCAGTTGTTTACATTTTCAAACTGCAACATTCAGACACTGAATTCCACTCTGCTTTTCTAGAGCAAACAGCTCTATCAGTGTAAGACACAACATTAATTTGATGTTCACCCCATACCTTTGTTATATGTCGCCCTGCAGCAGAACTGTCAGGAAAAAGCCCAGACTAACAGATAAGAGGAGTGGGTCTGTAGAGGAATATACAGCCAATACCAAGGCTATGTATAAATCCATCTCCCTTAATATTTTGTACAAACCAAAATGGGCTGTCCATTAGGATCTTTTTGAACAGAGTGAGGCAGACAGTTTGGGTAGGACTGTCTGAAAAATGTCCCAACTAGACTGACCAGAGCTTGCACATCTTTAGCCACAGCACATTATTATTGAGCCAGATAACTGTGCAGTAAGTTTTAGGAGTACATGAGTTTTACAGCTACTGAACTCCTGTGTTAATAAGAAAAAGACACTGATAACTAAGGTGCAGGGACATTCAGCAAATCGATCCTCATCAGGCACTTCTGATCTTTGTTTCTATGGCAAAATTAGCATGAATGTCCATTCTTGTCACAGCATTTCCAGTTGAGGTGAGTAACCTGAAGAAGACTTGATTTTACAGAAAACATATTAAAGCAAATTTACTTTTAATCTCACCTTGGCAATTCTTATTCCTGTTACCCACTGATGCAGGGTTGCTTTATCATCACAGCACAAGTACTTGATATATTGTGACTCTTTTTGAATCTGGGGGTGCTGAAAGAGAATAATTTATAAAACAAGACAAACACAGAAATTTATTCACTATACAAAAGTCTGAAGGCACCACACAATGACCCTGCGAAAACACATCATGAAGATGATTTGGAAAAAAAAAAAGGCAACAAAAACAGAGTATAAGAAAATATAAAAAACATGGTGATTATGAACTATACAGGAGTTGCCATGGGCAGCTTTTGCTTAAAATCATTTAAATGCAGTGTAATATGAATTCAAGGGCTTCAGAATTCTAACAGTGATCTAGAATTCAATGAAGTCTACAATTGCTCTCGTTCAAGGTCTAACACGCAATGTACAAACACTAGAAGGAAGTCTTCCTCATTTTGTGGTTTGTCATATCTGAGGCACCCAGACTCAACGCTGAACATAATTAGTTTTCAAAGAGTATGTTAAATTCGTTTAAGTATAAACTTTCAGCTAAAACAGATTTTTCTCCTAACTGACTGCCTTTCTTTGGGCTCAATTCTAGCTTTCTTCCTATACATTTTTTTTCTGCTTTACTCTTGCTGTTTTTGCAAAAATTACATATAAAACTGTAGTATGTTTTAGATAGAAGATCATTCAAAATCCAACACCATCAAAAGTATTCTTTTGCATTTGTTTGTATCAGAAACCTCTACAATACTTAAACTTTTTTTTTTAAATTTCGGACAAAATTTAGGATCTCCTTCCTTTACTGATCAAGGCAGTATGGGTATGTGTTGACATACCTTTGCAACTCCAAGACCACCAAAATGCCAGACTTTCTACTTGCCTAGGACTGACCATTCTCTCTAAGACTCTGAAGGAATTTGGTTTCCCTGCTAAAGCAGAGAAGGATGTAAATCTTTAGTAACTTGGATGGAAAAACATACTGCCACCTCTTGATACGCAAAGAAAAGAATGCACCCAAATGAAAAAGCTTCATCATCCCTCATTTATGTGTTCATTTCTATCTATATTCTTAAAAATTGTAAGTGCACAGTTAGTGAAATATTGTGAATGCACAAAGAATAGCTAAATATGCTTCAAGGATTCACTATTGTCACACCCCTCTCTTTTCAGCCTGTGCAGTTAAAAATTCAAAGTACACCTCCACCTAGCAGCAAGGACACTGGGGTTATATGTGTCACTGAGCCCCTAAAGCAGAGCAGTGCTGGATGGGGGAAACTTGGCAGGGTCCCTCCCTCACAGCACAGAGTGCTGCCAGCCTCTGGCTCACGTAGGTGCCATCTCCTCACAGATGTCTGCTGGTGGGCTGGGACATCCTGGTGCAGAGGCCAAACCCTGCCCACAGCTGGGTGGCCCAGGGGCTCAAAAGCAAAGCCAAATACAGAGAACTTGCTCTTCAGCCATGTGTCCCTTGCTCCCTGCTCAGCACTGCAGACACCAGGTTTCCCTTGCTTGTGCTGATCCAGCTGCTCAGGAGGCCATATTCTGATTAAAAAAAAAAAAAAAATTGAACTGGTCTGGGTTAAATAGAACCCATTTCATCATGCTGTAGTTTTGGTTCATATGTTTTTAAACGCAGCAGTACACAGCATGACCTCACAGACAGCAAGGGGATAAGGGACATTGTAGCTTAGGGAGAAAATGATGGGCAAGGGGTGGATGAGAGGATGGGGCCACACAAGTCACTCTTGCTGCCAAAGCCCTGTATCATCAAATTACGGAGTGAGAGGGAACGTACCACGGAGATAACTGTGAGGAAGAAAAAACCGAAGGGATATTACCCCTTAAGAGGTCTCACAGTGACAGATGCATCCCAAGGCAGTGCTGTGGGTAAGCATGTTACAGGTCCCTGCATGTTTGCACTCACCGGCTCACACAGGTCACACTCTTGGCCATTCTTCTGCAAACACACAGCTGGCCAACTCCCCTGGACAATGAACACACCAAGTCTGCTTCAGCCCCCTGGAAGTGCCTGTTGCTACCTTATTCTATTACCTTGCTCTGGGGCACTCCCAGGTTGAGAGCTAGGGACATCTTACAAGCCCAGAGGTGCCAGCTCACTGTCACCAGGTGCTTTAACTGCAGAGCAGGCACCATGGCCACCTCATGGAGCCTCACCCACCTGGTACACTCACCCATCACCCCTTTACACAGTTCAGCATACAGGGCTGTGTCTTGTTTTTATACACCTCTGTCACACTTCAAACAGAGGCAGTAACCAGGCCCCCGGACAAAGAGCCTGCTCCAGCTCGCAGCATCTGCCTGTCCATGTCTCCCACAGCCTCAGAGAGCCTGGAGGCTGCTCAGAGAGGGCTCTGCTAGCACAATACTTGGCTAGGACACAAAGCCCCAAAATCCTTATTTCCTTCCACTATTCTCCATTAGGTGACCAAACACAGTGAAAATCATTAGAGAATTTAGCCTGAATAGTACCTTTAAAAGGGAACTGTAAGCAGGAACTTTTTCGTGTGACAGAGTACACCCCATATACCTGGGTTAGTTTATCAGCAATGGAGACAAAAGAACCAGGAGGTGCAAACGAAAACATTGCAATCCTCGGCAAATTCAGTTCTTCAGGCACTTTTCAACCAGCAACTAGCAATTTTGCTCCAGTGTGTAAGGTCCTACCAAACCCAGCAGATGGCACCCAAACCTTTCAAGAAGGAAAAAGGTGAGCTTTTTCATGACAAGACGTTTACTGCATCTACATATATTCCCCATTTTTAAACACCACACCTACCAATGTGTGTTTTTATTATAAGAAAAAATAGAAGACTTCTATCATTTAACAAATGATTCATGCAAACATTTGGAAGAATGTCCACACTGCATAACGAGGCAGAGGAGGTCATGGCACAGAGCAAGTGAATGGTGCTGCACACACACACAGCCCTGCCACTGGGATCTGCTTCTGGGAGAGGAGCTGCTGCACACCTCTCCTCTGGGGCGCCCTATGGAAGTATTAGTTTCACAAGAACACCTGTACTGTGTCAGATCAAAGGTCCCTGAACCCAGTATCTGGACTCTGAGAGTAGCCAGAAATGGGGGAAGAGAAAGAACAAGATAAGCAAATATGATACTTCCTTCTCTGTACTCTGTCTGTCTACAATGATTTTCGGGGATTTTCTGAGATACATGGGGTTTCTCCGCAATTAGGTTCTCCTGCAGGTACTTCTTCAGTTTTTTATTGAGCACCAAGGGAGTTCTGGCACCCACAACACCTTTTAGCAATAATTTCTGCAGGCCTGTCACACACTCTATGAACTACCTCCTTCTCTGAACCTGACTGCCACTAGGTTTGTGTAACATTTTTGTTTTGGAAGAGACACTGAATGCCTGACCCCTAGCCACACCTTTCCATGCCATTCCTGAGCCTAGAGATTTGCATCATAGTCATGGCAAGCCATCTCTCCTTTTCAGCCTACAGACTTCTAGTCTCTTCATTCTTCAAGTCAAAGTAATTTATAAGCTTGTCTTATCCTTGTTGCTCCTGCTTGATACTTTTCCAAGTTTATTATATATTCTCTTTGACATGAGAGGACCAGAACTGCACAGGTGAGGAGAAACCACGAACTTGTGCCATGGTAAAGCAACATTTGCTGTTTTATCATCTATGCCTTTCCTAATCATTCCTAAGGCTTGATTTATATATCTGACAACTACTGAGCACTGAACCTCAGCCTCACAATGGCCTTCCAGAATTATTCAGTCTGCCCTTTCCTCGATGATCTGAATAACACAACATCATCAGCAAAGTTTCCTCACCTCGCTCCCTACCCTGACTGTGAATATTTTCAGACTGTGGGGTTCTCACCATCCTGAGAAGTTGAGGGAGAACTGTCAGTGAATAAGGTGACAGTGTTCCTTGCAGGATAATATGTGAGTTACTCACTGGCTACCCTTTACCCAATCTTTTCCTGGCTATTGTCTCTACTAGGCAATCCATCTTAACTACTGATATTCACCAGTGGGACTTAGTCTGAATTGCCCCAATCAATTCCTTGATTAAATTACTCCAATCAGCAACCGTGATTAAGTGCACAGTCACAAATATATGCTGTCAATTAGGGACCAAACTAGCAAGCTGTTGAACCCCCAGCTCTGAGAAGGAAGGTCAGACACCTCAGAGCCATGCAGGTACCCTGTATAATCTCTTTGTTACAGCTGAGAACTGTATTGTCTCTCATTTTTCCAAGAAGCAGCAGCGGCAGCACTGGCTCTTTTTACATGTAACTTTATGAATGACACATAAAGCTTAACTTATTACTGGATCCCCAGCCCACTGAGGTCAACTGGAAATATCTCCCTTACCTCACATAGGCCCAAGGAGGACTATTCCAGGCTGCCCAGTGCAGAGGCTGCCTACAGCGGCTGTCTGCAAGGCCAGACCACAGGAACAAACACCAGCAGCACCAAGCTTAGCACTAAAGGTTTATACCCATACAAGATTAGTAGTAAGTGGCTCAGATGAAGACATTTGGCTTCCTGTGGTTTTTAGATGCATGAAGCATGCTACTTTAGGTAGGAAGGTAAAATGTTTCAGCCAAGAATTTTCACAGCCCACTCACCCCACCACTTGCTTGCTTGGAGGAACTGTATCACAGCAGAATTGCTTCGGCAGTACAAATGGCAGAAGCCTCTGCTCTCAAAGCTGACCTTTACAAGCTCAACAAGCTAAAACCTTCAGACAAAGTCTACTACGGAGTGCATAAAAATGGTGACTCAGAATAAGCAATTCAAAGAAGAACCTAGGCGGCTGGAAGTGTCTGGAAATGCTGACTTGGTATGAAGATCCCTAAACGATTCTATGATTCTATGTGGACCAATTTCCTCCTTTCACAGCTCCGGTGTCTCAGGAGAGTGTTCAGTCCAGCACACAGACATAAGCAGCTGCAGTCACTGCGCAAGATTCAGAGCCTCTTTAATAACCTCTCTGTCAGACTAACAGAGGTCACTAACATCAATCATGACACACGTGAGAAATACTGTACTTTAAGGCAACATAACACTAACCTCAGTATGGCACACCTCACATCCAGACACAGATAAATTATTTTGTTATAGGGTGTATATCATGTCCTGAAAAGATCATTAAAATCATCTGACAGCAAAATGAAAACATCTTCTCTGGAAAGGTTTAGCACCTTTGCCTCTGAAATATGCAGCACCAAAATGAATTATGAAAGACAACTGCTTAAACAGCAACAACTCTAGAAGTCATAGTTAAAAGAAAAGTGGAAATAGGCAAGTAGAAAGGGACTCCAGAATTTTTCTCACATTGAAAAAATGGAATAGTGCTTTGAAAGAATATTGACTACAGTGAACTTTCATCTATCCATGTCAAAACTCTTAATAATGATGAATTAGTCGCACCATTGAGCCTGATTTTGCAGGTATTAAGATCTGAGCATCTCGAACGTCAGGCTGCAAAAGGATGTGCCATGTTTCACCCAGAAAAGCACTGAAAAGGCTTATAACAGAACCTAGTATTGTCCCCTGTCCCACTGTCTCCTCTGTAACTATCAACTGTCTAGAGATAAAAAAACCAGAAGCACTAGAATAGAAAGAGTTTGTTTTCTGAAGAGGTTTAAAAAAATATTTGTCCACAGATAACATTTTCAGATATAAAGTAAACTCTTTGCCTAAGGAAAAAAAGATAAAACACATTGAAAACCTGAAGAAATGGAAACTGAATGATGTGGTTTCTATGGTGTCTGCCAAAACAAATGACTGAAGGCCATGTGTGCATGAAATTGGAGATTATCCCAATAAAATGTTCTTTTGCTCTGCCTTCTTCTGACACTGAAGATGAAAAGTAAACTGAAGTTATTCAGGCATCTCATTGCATTCCTTGCCCCAAAATATATGGATCATTGCTCGGTCTCTGAGGCAGAAACAACAGCCAGAAGCATAAAGAGTGACTAACTTTGAATCACAAGCTTTGGCTTTTGGCCGAATTTTCACGAAATGCTCAATGTTTTTGATACCTTAACTACTACCGATGAACTTACGCTGTGTTGAACTAGCTTCTCTGAAAAGCTGAGACTCCTCTGGCTCCCATGACTGAAAGTAGAATTAATACTCAGCACCTTTCAAAAGTCCCATTGAAATGGTTCAGATTTGCAATTTACTATTCATTGTGGTCAAATTCTGATGCTAGGCACTCCTTGCATGAAGATGATCATGCTTAACTGATCTTTTGAAGACGTGTGAACTCTACAAACAAAAGAGTAATTGCCCTATTATAAGGAAATTATTCTTTTGACCTACGTTTCTCTAATGACCTGAGGCAAAATTTTTTAGGTCATTAAAAATATATGTAATAGCCATTGTAACTAAAGAGGTCTGCTTTATGCAGGAAGTAATATTTTCCAAAGCTATAATATTCAATTTCTCCCTGTCCGTTCTCTGTCTTTATTCTCCCCACTGTTTATAGAATGATCTAGCAAAACTGTGCATGCTCGACTGTAATCACATACCTGAAAGTGTTCTGCAATAAAAAGTATTCTACTTTTGCTTTCTCAGTTTATCTAGTAAATGAATTTTACTCTGAAACTCTTATCTGAAGTACTCATACTAACACAATTTCCAAATCTTTCACATAAAGAAATAAAAAATCTCCTGTTTTCTATCTTTGTTTCCTGCACTAGCCATTTGTTTTACATAGATGTTATTCATAGCGTTTTCTGTCTCAAATGTTGCTAATTCTCATCTTCTACCTTTTTAACTGTCTTTGTGTTGAATGCATTACATACATGACTCAGCCTGCATGGAGCGCACTGGGTGTGAGGGAGGAGGGAATCAGGAGAGAAGCAGCTAAATACCAAATTACCTGACAGAATGATGCTGCTATTGCAAACAAGCTATTGTTTTTGAAAATTTACTTCCAAAATTGTTTGGATCATTAGAACTTTTTTTTTTCAATCATGATGTCAAATGATGCCAGGAACACTTAACTGTTTTGACTGCACAGGAAAATGTACCCAGCTGTAGAAACAGAGGATGATTCGCCTTTGTCTCAGTTCATCCCCAGGAAACCAATTTTTTTCATCCTAGATTAATTCAGCATTATGCACCATTACCTCCAGATTACTCAAGCATAACCAGCACCAATAAACTATAATTAAATCCACTCTTTGTCACAGGCACATCAGACTGACTAAACCAGCAAATTTGCATATAGATTACCTTGCTATTTGTCTGCTCTGAGAGATTTCTTAACATGGTGTGACAAAATCAGCTCCTGGACGAGCATGCGTGCGCATGCACACACAGAGACAATCCACAAAATAAACATTACGTTCACAGTTTCAGCTCAGTGCAGTAGATGCTGTTGCTAGCATAATGGACAGATCCCTTCCTTCCTGGTGAAATACCTTATTTTTGTGGACTTTCAGTTCCAGAATATTAAATAAATCATGAAAGGTTTTATTCATTTCTACAGCATTTCCCATGTAACATAGTAGATGGTGAATGAGAAAATTTGCAGGGAATCTAGATATAAAACCACACATTTTTAAATGCAAAGGTGGCTCTGAGGAACCCAACCATTCCTACTTGCTGTGTGCAGTGTGTGAATACATTTTTGCTGGAAAGGAGAGAGAATTTTGTTTCCTTACCACTGCTCTCCCAGGAGCGGCCAGCACTCTGTGCAGTGTGGCAGGGAGAGCTGTGCTGTGACCCTCTCCTGTCAGCTCTGCTGGGAACAGAGTGACAAATCTGAACTTGACAGAGGCAGGTTTGAGTGAGGGTCTTTTTTCAAACTTGGCTGCCCTTTCCTTTCCTCTTCTCTGCATATGGAGGTCTCTATTAGAAAAAGACTCATTTTGTCTGATGTCAAAGAGAGAGGTGGGATCTTTAAATTTATGTAAGCATTAGACTAAGGCTGAGTACAAAATAGGAAGAATCTGCAGGAGAAGCAGGAAATTGGACAGAAGTTGTCCAAAAAGTATTTGTTACACTCAGAGGCTCTGTTTTTAATATGCTGAGGGTTCTTTTCGTTGTTTCTGGGTTTTGAAATGTGAGACTTCCTTCGAGGGAGGAAGACTTGTTTAGCAGTGGTACAGAACAAGTGCATTTAGGAAGGTTAGAGCTCAGCACAGACCAAGTAGCCACTGCGAAATAAAACAGTTCTTCAAGTTTTATAGTTGCCCCAAAGCCTAAGGATTCCTGAAAACCAAGTCCATCGGAGCCTCTGTGCCAGGCTGCACTCTCATCCTCAGGACCCAGCCATATCAGTCCCGGTCTGCTGCACAGGCACAGCTAAAGGTGACCCTGCTCTCAGATGCCAACTAGCCAGCTATGCTCTTTCTGGATGGTCACAGCTGGGCTTTCTGCCACCTGATATGAGGAAGTAGCTGCTTTGTTCTGTTATTGCAGTTGTCTCCTGAATCATCCTGAAAGGAAACTTCTGAATAAGCTTCTGAAAATGCTCTCTCTTTTGCTAGTAAACACTGTGATGTTTAATTGTTTCTGGCACCCCACCTTTTTGCCCATTATTTCCTCAGTGTCTTGATTACTAAGAAATAAGCAAAGCACAGCCCATTTTTGTCCTGAGGTAGAGTATATACAGTGGGGTGCTGACATAATAGGAACAAATGATACACAAGGAGCACTCACAGCACATTGTGCTTCTATAGCTGTAAGAGGAATATCCTACAGGACAGATCTGCAGATAAGAATATTTATATTGAGCTAGTTTAGGTGCAGCTCCAATATCACAGGCTGCAAAACCCACCACAGCTTCAGGATAAGTATCAAAGCAACCTGCCCATGATGTGCATGATCTTGTTGTTGCTACACTTACACCAGTACCCAAGCCAGCATTAGCTACGTAACCCTGGTATGATCACTGAAGCTGGAATGAAACACCAAGATTAAAAAAGAAACAGGACAGACGGAGCCGCCAGCATGCATGTTAGCTGGGACAGGCCCCAGGAGCAAAGGGTTGCGGTCTCTGCAAGCCCATACCTGACTGTAGCCTAGGAGAAGAAACTAGAGAAAAAGGCCACATCCCATTTAGAGAGATCAAAGTGAAGCAACATTCGAAGAAATGTCACGAAGACTTTGAGGCAACACCCATAATATTCAGGGCTGTGTCAGACAACCTGAAAAATCTCCTTGTTCTGGCTAAAACCAGGTCACCAGGGTTGTGGTTAACATTAGTTACAGTGTTTACAATCTCTTTACACTCTTGGCAATGCCTGGAACACAGATATAAAAATGGCAGGAATGCTCTGCTCATTCTTGTAACATTCCTTGAGTGCTCTTCCCCCCATAAAGACACACCATAAAGATGACCAAGACTGGGGGGAGGCAAAAGGAAATTTTTTCTCTTTTCCCTCTGCTAATAGGTGTTGCCTTGGGCTTTTGCTAAAGCTTGTTTTTTTATAAGCCTTCTGTTTTTAACCTTGGAGTCAGATTTTCTCACACAGAGTTATGTAAATAGAGCCAATGTTTACTTAAGTATTGGAATGTGTATAAGAATAATGTAGTGTTAATAAACTGTACCATTTTGCTTTTTTCTGCTGAACTTAGCAGGTGTAAGAGCCTCGTTATTGTGTCCCCACGGACACAAATAGGAGACAAGACCTTCACAGCAGGAACAAATGTTACTGGGTTTAGCCTAGTTATTTGTTTAGAAGGCTCATCATACAACTGGGGACTGGAGGAAAAGAAAGAACATTTCCTTCAAGTATGAGGCTATATTCAACTCCAAACCAGCCTACCCTCACTGGCCATTTGCTGTCATTTGAATGAAAAACCAGCATGCCCCTGCTCTTGAGGTACGGATGCCAACAGCATAACCAGTCAGATATAAATACAGTATCTTTTCAACTCAGTGCTCAAAGCTGGGAAAATATGGTCCTGAATTCAGCAGGATTTTCCACCTAGCACAGAAGCAAGGTACTGCTGAAGCTGCTATGCCATCACATTTCTCCTGCACTATAAAGTACAAGCTGGTCTCTTGCCTCTGAGCTGGACTGGTTCTTTTGTTATGTTTGAAACACAGCAGAGCAAGTAACTTAGCTGATGGCTGCTCACTGTTTTCACACAGCAGTTCCTAAGGGGGTCCTCAGAAAGCAACAATTCTTTAAAAAATGTGGTGGTATGCTATTCAAAAACTTGCCAAGTGGCATTACAGCTTGCTGGGGCTAATACGGGCTTGCAGACTAACATTTTCCCTCACAATATTTTCTTTGCTTTACAGCCACCTCAGTAAACAGTTAGTATGCGCTGTGGCTGCTACTCTTCCAATTACCTTCCCCTATTTGTTGTAAGAGAGATAATCTTATCCTGCCCTTTGTGGCAAGGCACACATAGAGGAATGGAAGAGCTGGGAAGACACGGGAGAGCCTAGGCTGTGAACAAATTTCCAACTGGCCTGGACTGAATTGGGTGTCCAAACTCTTTCAAAATTACTAGGCTTCCAGTGTAATAAAAACAAATATTTACCCATTAAATCCACTGCCTTTTGTTCACTGCACCTGTCTGCAAGAATACTGTTATTTCTTCTTGAGGACTTCATTTTCAAAATATGTCAGGATGAGAAATATCTCAAGAATGATGGTTTATTTTCCTTTGACATGTCAGGACAAGTGTCTCCCAGCAAGAGAGATATTTTCTTCTGGGAGACTTCCAGATAAAACCAAAGAGGAAGAAAATGTGACTAAGTGTGATAAATGGCTCTATGTTACTGTCCACACACTTTTGTGTCACCAAGGATCCAATCAGAGAGACTGACATTTAACTCTGCTCTTTCCCTCAGCCCACCAATCTCGAGATGTATTATATCCTCAGCTCCAACCTCTAAAGGTAAGACAAGGCTATAAGCGAACTAATTTCAGCAGCATGGCTTCAAAAAGTAGAATTAATACTCTATTTATATACAGATTTAAAATTAATGTACAGAAATTATAATAAATGTTAAACTCTCCACTGCACCACCCTCAGAAAGCCACCCTAAGTGGGAGACTTTCACTTTTGAAACAACAGAAGATATGGAGATAACAATATTTGCCTGTACTTCCTGACCAGCTCCAGCCACTGCAAGTCAGCCATGAAAAAAAGTCAAGTCTGAAACTGAGTGGGTAAAGAATCTACCAAATGATGATTTGTAGTAATCAAAATGAAAAAAAAGCACTGTAACATAATCTATTCATCACTAAGTCACATTCAGAAATAATTATATTGATACAATATTTATTCTTGTCTACTGCAAACACATTTTAGAAACATCAGAGCAGTTTTGCTAAGTAGGTTTCATACATTTATAAACCTATTACACATAAAGCTTTCCTGTGTGAGCATTTGATCTTGTTCTTCCCATTTCACATGGAAGTTACAGCGCTAACATCACACATGAAATTAAGCAAGAATTTCAGCCGAGGTGTGACTTGAGTATACCTAACTACTGTGAACAGTTAAACACATTGCTACATACATTCAAAAATCATGCTTTTATTTTCATCTGAACAGAATGTAACTGTTATTAAATTAGTCAGATAGTTCTTAGACCAGTCATCTGTTTAGAAAATCGACTTCCCCATATCTTTTACATAGCTCCCCTTTTCCTTTTTTTTTCATTACAGCTTGTACTTTTCAGAAGCAATGCTTACCTGTTAAATTCTGAAAGCTCACCTGGGTTTCTTGCAGAGTGTTTTGTGGAGGACTACAGTATTAAAACTGTTCATCTGTGTTAATTAGACACATATGTTTCAGAAAATAAATCTGTGTCTATAAACCACTTCTGCTTGGCCATATGTAAATCAGGCTAGCAGACATTCTGGAGCTGAATTAAAAAGTGCTTTAAGTGTGCAACTACAGCCAGAAATGTGGTACTATAATTGACCTCTGATGTGAATGTTTCCTGTACTTTTTTTCCTGAGAAATGATACTGCATTTTCTAATACTTTGTTGGCACTGCATGCCCTTAAAAAGAAAAGCAGCAACAAGATTATCTTCTGTCTTGTACACAGTGAAATGACAGATAGCAAGAAAGGCCAAATTACTGCAACCTCAAAGCTTCATTTCTGCTATCCGAACTAGGTGAAAAGCATGGGCTTCTTCTCCTTTCCTGAGTGGAATGCAGAATTCCCAGCCTATTTGCAGTGCTATTACCTGGAGAGGCAGCAATGAGATACTTATTCAAGAGCAAGCATTGATTTTCATGAGTGGATGAGCAATGTATTTTGCCTTCCTGCCAGAAAGAGCGGTGCAATAAAATATGACAAATGAGATGCCTATTCCTGCAAAATTTTGCATCTCAGTTCAACAAACCCCTCAACAGGTATGACTACACCACAAAAAAAGTAGACATGCTTTTTAGTGTATAATCCATAGTGGTCATAACATCAAAATTAGGGACTGCCAGACTTCTCATTATCTGACCTGGGTGTCATCTGCCCAAACACGTCCAGTCACCTGAACAGTCAGCATATTCAACCCTGTTTTGAAGATAACTTTATAGATACATGGTAGACATATATCATAGGACTATCAGTAATAAAATTAAGAGTCTAAATGTATGTTGCTGATAACAATGAAACAAAGAAGAAATTACACATGATTTTGCAGGAGTTATTCTATCTCATCAGGATCCTCGGAGCTTCAAACTTAAACATGTTTACATATAAAAGAAACTGTGTGACATTTGCAGAACGTAATTTTCTTGCACATTACCTTTAAGACAAAGCAGTGATCTGTAGGTGCCTTATATTTCACTTTGTGTTGATAACCATAATACACATTCACATTCTCAAACTGAAGGAAGCAGGCCAGATCCCGTGATGTCTACAAATGAAAACCAAGCCCATCATTGTTAGAACAAATTGAATTTTGATGTGAAACTCATTAATATGACCTTTTTCAAGTGCATGAAGGCCAATGATTTTTATTCCTGTAACTCTTAAGAAGCTGACCGAAAAAACAAAGATTAACTTTAAGCGTCTGCTTTCTTAAAATAAAAATTGGAAGGGGGTCAGTACATATTATGAATAATCTGTAACACAGTTCAACAGTTTGTTCTTGTTCTGGTTTTGCTGTGCTTCATTGCTTTGTGTCGAAATTTTAGCTTATGTCTAATATGACCACACAGAACACCACAGTAGGAAACCACACCCTAAAAACCCTGAGTTGAGGAAGAAGATTTGGGGTTCTAATTTGCTTTGGGAGCTTGTTTTTCTTTTGTACATGTAACAAACAAACCCTCATCAGGAAATAAACATATATTTAATCTGTTTTGCTTTGAATTTTCTCAAATTTCCTGGTATCATTCCATTTCTGTTTATCATATTTGCTTGTTCACAATATATTGCTAAAGTTACAAGGTTTCTGTTGCTGGCATGTTTCTCAGTGAAGAATTCTGCATACAGTAACTTTTGCAATCCTTTGGGTGGAAATGCAAAAGTACCCATTTCACATGGTCACTGTTGGCTAAACTGAGAAATCAGGAAATTGTGGGGGGAAAAAGGAAAAAGAAAACAACAAATCACAAGGCCCTTCTAGCCCTAAGAATAGGGTATGATATGATATGGGGGTATGATACAATATGCATATGATGGTTCTTGTCTGCTGTTCTCTTTCTTAATGATATTTTCATTACAATATACCCTTGAGTTGGCTTTATTTACAAATTGAGTTTGCAAGTAAGATTTGTGGGGAAACACTTCCTACTGGATGTAGACAGCTTCTCCCTCTCTCTGTCTCCACTGCGGCTGATGATGCCAGAGATTTTGTCAGTGAGTGTGTGGACCTTGGTTTTTCAAACATTTTAAAGTTCCAAAATGTGCTCAAGTCCGTGCAGTATAATGTTCCGTGCAGTTCCTTTCCTTTAGGGACCAGGCAATAGTGATTAAGACCAATAGGAATGCAGTTGCTACTATCTTCTAGGGAACAGACTTTTATGTGATGGACAAAGGTGTTTATCACAAGTATTTGTGCAATGTTAACATGATATAGCAATGTTAACATGACATAGCAACGTTAACATGACAAAGCAACACAATTAACAGAAATAGATTTTTAAATTATCTGTAATTCTGATGTTTTTGTTTTGTGACCCTGTCCATTAACAGCATGTTTTTGAATGGGATGTAAGTAGAGCGATGCCAAAGAAAGAAATTAAGACAGCAGTGCTGACTGGTGCTGATTTGTTAACAAATAACCCTGAAACAACAAAAACCACCATAAGCATGTGTGTAAAATTATCTGAACGTGCCCCTGTATTTTCACCTCTGCTGTGTGTTTTACAGCCAGGACAAAGTGCCAAAGGTATGCCAGACTTCTTTACTTTTTTGTAATAAGTGAAAACAACAATATATATGATGAATTTTAAAACAGCTGCAGCAGCTGAAGATACTGTTGTCTGCCAACTGTTTGTTTCTGTACCTCAAAGAAAGAATGACTCTACCCACAACTGAACGATGTGCAAGGTGCATGTGCAATTTTCATACCACCCAGACAAGGGATGAACTCTCATAATTTAATAACTGAAGAACACTACTGAATTCTACTGCAGTGCTTTGAGATGTTTAACAATCTCACTGCATCCTGCTCATGTCCCAGGGATTACTATCTCCACAACAGACACGGGTACCTGATCCTCAGCTGTTCCAATACAGAGTGTAGTAATCACTTAGATCACCATTAAGCACAGATTTGAGCTAAGAGACTTTCTCTGGAATGGCTAAGACATGGACATAGGCATCCTTTTGCTGAAGGCTGTTACAGATGCAGGAGCAAACAGTTGACTGTTCTACCATTTTAAAGAGCCATGACTATCTCCTACAGGATTAGACTCATGGTAGTAATATAGCGATTTTAAAGCACTCACAGTTCCTAAAAATGGCTCACTTATAGGCAGGGTGGTACATAGGCTGTTACACAGGCTTTAATGACAAACAGGCAGTAAAGTGTTAAACAGCTATTACAAGGGGACTGGGTGGCTCCATCTGAGCCTATGTTTACAGCCTACCGACTGAAAAAAAAAAGCACTTTCCTCATTTGCACTATGATGAAAAGTCACCGAAAAAAGTATCACTGGATGATGAGAAACGGCTGAGTAACTATGAGGACATGCTTGCCTTGCTTTAGCACTGTACTGCTGGTAACTCTTGGAGGCGTGCTACAAGGAAATGTCCAAGATGGACTTGGCACTTGACTATTCTTTTACTTTTTCCACCTTAAGTGCCTTCTAAATAGCTTTTTAGATCCCAATTGATAGGATGTTGTGTGTACTACCTGATTTGAGGCATGAAAGCCATTATCTCAGGGTCAGGTTAAGTCAAAATAAATTGCCGTGAAAGCAGCAAGGTGATCTGTATTTCACTGTGGTTCGATTATAAACACAGGTCACTGGAGCAGCAGCATGACATTCCTTTGCAAGATAATTTTTTTTCCTTTTTTTAATTTAGTCAGGAAATAGCAGAAGAATTAAGTTGCAAAGCACAAATCATAACAGTAAAGCTTCACCAGCAGCAGCAGCATTTCTGAATACGAAGCATTATTAAAGCTGCAAATGGTAACAGAAGTGGTTTTCAGAATACAAAAAAATAACCACCAGTCCCAGAATCCACCATTCTGCTTTATCAATGTGGAAATGAAGAGCCAGCTGCCCTTATGTGCAATACATCCAGTGCTGGCAATTCAGACTCTTTAAATATTCTGTAACACTAAATGTCAGTGAATTTGATTTAGCCAGGTAGATGCTTCTGTCTCACTTCTTTCTACACAAAGGGCGTCTTAAAAAGTCATAAAAGTGCATCTCTAGGTACAGATCCCTGTATTAAAAAAGTATAGCATTTCATATGCTGGTTACTGGTGCAGAAAGTCAGTATCGAGCAAAGTAAAATTCTACCTTTTTTGTGACAAGAAATTGGTTTACTTCACAACTTTTTAAGACATACTTTCACAGGGAACCCATGTAACAGTGAAGTATTTTGGCAGCACACCACCAGCTGACAGGCACTATTGCTGTTTTTCTTTACCCTCCTGCTTTCCGGAGGAGCACTAGTTTATTAATGCTTTTATCTATCCCTAGAAATCAAAAGGAGAGAAACATGACAGGATTCAGTGACTACACTCTAGTATTTGCACAAGTGGTGCAGTCAAAGTTGAACCGTGGATCCACCTCTCAGATGCACCAGACAGTGCTCTTCAAATGTCACCTTGGGAGTTCTACACTTTCACCTCCATGAATTGTTTTATTGCTAAAAGGATTATTTGGCTTCCTGACCTTGGTTTTTCCTTTGGGTACATAATAAATTCCAGAAGCTCGTAGAAGAAAATAACGCCTCTTCCAGGACTTTTTTCCATCTTCTTTTAAATAAAGAGCCCCTTCAAGCTCTGGCACAATGACAGATGTCCCACAGAAGCTTTCCTGTGCAACAAGAATAATAATGCACAATATAAATCCATTCAAGCACAATCCTATCAATATATATCAGAAAAATGCTCCCTTGAAAAATAGAGACATTTCTTGTGACAGTGAACATATGAACGTGGGGAATGCAGTTACTAGGGAGATAAACACCTTAGACAGGCAAAGGAAACTTTTCCAAGCTAAAGCTGGGTGCTCACACTGATAAAGAAGGCTTGCAAAACCTCCATCTGTTAGGGTCAAGCAAAAACCTACGAAGACTTTTAACTAGACATAGATGTGCTCAGTGAAGGCTATAGAACAGAGTGGCTGGTACTGTTGTTGGGTTTTTTCTCCACTGCAGTGTTTATAGGTTCTATAGAGAAATACTTTGGTAGAGAGATTCTTCAGAGACTGCTCAGAGCTCTAAAAACAGCTCAGTCTCTCTGCCTCCACTTTGAAATACATGCTAGCACTTAAAACACTGTTTAATCAGATATACTAGTTGTTTGCTTGGAGGACCTACAGTTGGGTAATTCTCAATGCCAACACACTTATCACTTAATGTTTTCATTTAGAATTCACCAAAACTCCTGCTAGTTAACATTTTGGTGCCTTCATGAGATGCACTAATTTTGAAATGTGACTCCTCAGTCACTTGAGAAAAGCATTTCCTTTGTGAGCTTTCACCAAACTGCTTGCCTGGAGAACTGTGGTAATATTTTCTTTCAAATAACTCTGGATTTTTCTCTTTCAAGCATACATCTGAAGCAAAACTTCAGCAGGAAAGGCAAGAGACTAAACAGACTTTCTGGAAAAGTGAATAGGTCTTTTTCTGTTGTAGTACAGCTAATAAGTTGAGAAGTAAATCCACTTCTAACCTAAAGATAATTGTTCGGTACTGATCAACTTTACTAACAATAAAAAGTCCCAAGGGCTGGCCTAAGAGTGAATAATCTGCATTTTTAATGAGGAGCAGCAGATGCAGAGGAAAGTTGACATATTAAACACGAGATAAAAAGAACCAGTGATCACAGAACTTCCTGTTGTTACACTATTTCCCACAAAGAACTAAATGCTGCTATTGCAGAGCAGATGCAAATTGTGCAGTTCTGGCAACATTTGCATCATCAGCCTAATAAGTTGGCTTACCTCCAGCAAAGCCTCTTTGTTTTTATCATTCATTTCTTTGCTTTCTTTCTTCCCTTTGCTTGCCAGGTAGAAATTCTGATAAAGACACAAAAGAAATTCATGTTCATTATAAAGGCAGCAATACAATTAACTAGACTGCTACAAACTCACTCAATAGTTACTGAGTCTTTCAATACTAAGTACCCAATTGGCAGGTGCAAGAGACAGATGCTTATGGACTCTTCTCACACAAAGTTTAATCACACCTGCCTGCTCATGAATTTTAATTCTTTATTCTGAATATAATTCAAAGGTAATACAAGATTATTTTTGCCCATGTATATACAGCCTCCAAAAATTAAAACCAGTGGCTTATGTTTTTGGCTGTTTGTCTGGATCAGTGGGTTTGAGTTTTAGCATTCCAATTTTTACTGCTTCCTATACTGTTACAGGTTCTATTAGGTAGAGAACCTAATATTTGATTGCATGCTGATATACAATGAATACAATGCAGTATCAAAAGGCTAGAAAGCATTTTCCCTACAAACCAATTTAGTAAATTGCTTGCTTCGTATCTTGCACTCTGGATATAACACAGCTCTTAATTTTTAGCTGAAGTGCTTATATGTCAAAGCCTTTATCCAAAGTTACTACTTTCTACTTTTGTACCCCTAGTCATGCTCTTAGAAGTACTTTTATGCAGTGAAGAAATTGTTCAGAAATCTAGAAGAAATCTGAAGAAATGATCACCATGATATCTTGGGACACATGCTCCAGCTTACTGAAAGTAAAGCCTGCACTCCTCTGTTTCTGTGCCAGAGGGCCGTGAATCTGCAGCTGCCCTCAGAGGACCCGGTGCCTGCCTGCCCCACAAACAAGGAACTGTGATGCCTCAAGGACACGCTCACTCATAAAAACAAATTCACCCACTGTTAAACAGCAATAACCAGTCTGCATCCGTCTGCATTGTACACATAGACAAAAGGACAGCACTTGGATATACGTGCAAATTCTGACAAGTGGGAAGGATGCTAGGACTTGTGTGCTGGAGCATGTGCAGTGGCTTTGCTCCACAGCAAGTAGGGCCAGACGAGCAGAACCAGCTGCCTGCAGACTGTAAGGTAGCTGGGTGTGAAGGAAGCAGGGAGATCATGGATGGATGCATTAAGTAGCATTTGAATCCATGGCCTTCAGGCCAGAATGGTAACACTCAAGAGTTCTTATGATTTATAATTTTTCAGTTTGTCTGACTTTTCATCTCTATTTTTTCATGTCCCAAGACTATGAGAAAGTGACAACATATTTACATGCCTAGAACTCCTCAACACCTAAACTGCAACATAAATGCAAACATTACCAAAATACAAATAAGAAGTGTATAAATGAAGGAACACACTGTTGCCATAGTATAAGAAAGAAAGAAACTAGCAGGAAATCTGCCCTGCAAGCAGACCACATTTACAGCAATGTAATTTATCTGAAGTGAAACCCTGCTCTTCCACACAACCACATCTTCTTTTCCAAGCAGTGCTGTGAACAGCTGTCTGCCAGAATGCAAGCCTCAGAGCAGACCGTTTTTGGAGGGGCACCAGGAGAGGAAGCAGAAGAGGTCTGGATCTCAAAACCAGTTCTTTAAAAACCGCTTTCTTAAAAGTTCACATTAAGTCAGACAGGGGAGCTCAGAAACACAGACACCTGCAATTTGGCCTATGCTGATACCATGTCTATGGTATGAGAAACTTTAACGTTCAATACAACAGACAGTTATCCTAGGAAATGCAGCTGGCTTCAGACTGCCTGGACATATTTTTAGTCCTCAGCTGAAAGTAAGCAAACACCAAGGACCACAGCTTTACAGCTAAATCTAAAGACAATATTCAGAGTGGAAAAAAACCCAAATCAGCTCAAAACAAAACCCACTTAAAAGTGTGTACAACAGAGAGCGATGCCTGTCTACGCAGTCCAGAACCATAGATCTGACTGAGTGACAATGCCTCGGAAAAAAGATACTGTTCTGAGCAACTGCAGCCCAGTGCTCTGTGCATGTGCAACAGCTCTTCTTGACAGGCAGCATTATTGCAGCCCTGAAACCTCAGAGGGAACTGTCAGGCTGGGTTGGGCCTCCAGACCCTGGCATGGATTTGGAAAGTAGAGGGACATGCAAGCTGTAAGGCTTCTTCTCTAGGCTATTATAAAGACATAGTACAATCCCTAAAATACACAATGAAAATTTATCAAGGTAGGTACACCTTATCACTGTCTCAACAAGGCTTGGCTAATCAACTTTATTACTAGTGGGGAGAGCATCCATCTGACTCAGTCAGCCTTCTGTGGATTGATAATACGCAAACAAAGCTCCTCTGATTACAACTGATTCACATTCAGGCATCTGGCATTTATTTAGCAGAAGCCCAGACCACCCTGTACTGACATAATCGGAAGTAAAGAGAGAAAGTTTGTAAGGATATCCATGCTGGATCTCTAATGCCACAGCTTTTTCATTAGGAAAACAGAGCTCTGTCACCTAACTCAATGTTAGACAGATGTACACTGTCATCTTTCACCTGTCAACACACACTTCATTTATTACTGATTACCTCCTTTATGTCTCTGTTTCGAAATCTGGAAGTACATGGTACTTATTATTTGTCAGTGCCTAAAAACCTGGGGAGCAGACTGTACACTGTACTTGTTTTATCACTGTGTGGTCTCCTATTTTTGATCGGAAGCGTTGATCCTATGGGAGGCGAACCACATGTGTCCAGAAGAGGTCATTTCAAGTCCAGCAGTCAAAGGTCATGATAAAAGGCAAGCTCTTCCCTCTGTGAGGACACCACTGGGAAATGCATGTTTGGTTTGGGATGTCAGGTCATTAATGGGACAAGATGGAGCTACCAGGCAGCTTTCTACAAATATCTACAGATTTGAGAATTAACTATTTCTTACATTCGAAAGACAAATCTACGCATACAACCTTTCCACTTAGGGATACAGCCTTTTGTGTGGAAAGCCAGGTAAGAAAAAATCAGGCTGTATCTTTCTGCATTGTATAACCCTCAAACAGTGGAAGACAGAAAGTGTTTTCAGTAGTTTCCAAGAACATCTATGTTGGTATGTAAGCAAAGCAAATCTGGATCATGGTAGAAACATTAGCCTTAACTACTGCATTATCACACTCTGCTTGGTGTTTACGTCTCTGTTCTCAAAAAATAAAATTTTAATTTAGAAATAGCACCTCTCTCACACCTTTCACTTTTTTTCCATACACAGACCCATCCAAGGACAAATGCTTGTCAGCACATAGCAAAAAACAGGTACTCCAAGACATCATGCTCCCTCTGCTTCCTCTTACACTTAGGTTGTATTTTTGCTTTCAAGCTCTTGAAACTGACTTTCCAGAAAATCTGAAAAATCCACAACAGCACAGATCAGACAGTGTGCATAAAACAAGGCAGCTGCTTCATACTCATGACTACCTTCTCTGAGCAATAGGCCGCCTGCTTATGCTCATCCAACCTGCACAAAATACTAGGCAAGAACTGGCCAGCTCACATCCCATTTCAGATCACTGCAACTGCTACTCAATGCAGCATGGTTTGTGCAGAAAAAATAAAACAGAACACGGTCATATCTGCAACTCATAACATGGCGTGTCCCCTAGAAAACTACACATTAAAAATGTTAGAAGATACCTATAACTGCTCTGAAGATCATGAAAGTAAAAGAATACATGAAGCTAAAGTTCTTCTGAAACCCCAAAAAAGAGAGAGAAATTAAGATTACTAAACAATGGGAGTATAGTGAAAAACACCTCCCTTTTCTCACTTCTATTTCTCTGCACTTTTGCCAGCATACTCAATAACCAGATTCCCTGCCACCCTTTTATGTTTTCATCACTGGGTAACCGTGGCGACAAAAGGAAAACCTTGATTCATATATGTGACCAAGCTGGTGAAAAACAGAAGTATCACCGAGTGGATAGTAGACAAATATCCAAGCATGAAACTCACTATAGCTGTCTTGTTATGAAAAACATTACAAATTCTTACTCCACCTCCTTCTGACACTGTTGAGAACTCTTGCTTTTCAGGAGAAATAAAATATCAATTCAGTGTATGGACTCTCCATTGGAAGGTGTAGCTCTGGCTTTTGGCTTACATATGAAGGAGCAAAAGCATAAAGTTCTCACTGCACAGACTTCCAATGATTTTCATAAATACTGTCCAATAATAATAAAACAAACAAACAAACACATGTGCAGGTGGCATTGCCTGACTGTTTGATTTTATCAAAGGGAAACCACAAGAAATTGAAGTTCATGCAAACAGAAGTAAAATACAAGGTTCTAAGAGCATGACCAGCATTTATGGCAAGGAGTTTAGATTCAGCTACACTTTAAAAACAATAATTTTACTTCATTTTTCTTCCTTTTAGATTATCTTTTAGCTGAGAATTATTCTTTGAGTTTTTTGAAGAGATGTTGAGACCTGACAACCTTTCCTTTCAAGAGAAAACCAGCCATCACTCAACCATACGACAAGGCATCACCTTTCCAGTGTTATAAAGGTTCTCTTTATTTGCCCATGTAATAGTATATATTTTCATTTCACTCTTTAGTCACAGACTTGTGATTCTCCCTCTCTGCAAATAAGTCACTGATGGCACTCATGCAACAGTCTTTTACTGCAAGTTCCCTGCACGGTCTATTTTACCGTGAGCAGAGGGCAAAAGTGTGCCTGTCTTCATGGTGAGGGGGACATCTGAGAATTTTGCAGAAGCTTTTTTTAAGAGGCATTCCAAACACTTTTAAAAATATTTCAGAAACAAAGCCACAGAAAAATACTACCAAGTGCTGCGAGACAAGAATAACACTCTTCAAAAAAAGCCACCAGCATTAACTGAGCAACATACTGCCAGCACATAGAGAATAAATCCTGCATTTCTGAACCTCAATTTCCCCTTAGAAAATGAAACATATTTAATTAATTGTTGTTTAATCTATACCAGGTCTATAACTAGTTCACAGAAAGAAACAATAAACGCTGGCACAGGTCACAGATCTCCAGAGGTCCACTTGTTTTAGGAAGGCATCTGCCCATCTTTATAAGATTTTTTTAAAGCACTTAAAAAACGTGTCAAATCTCTGTAATGAAAATTTTGTATCACTAATTTGTCTAAGAATAAACTGTAGACACCTGGCCACCTTAGGAATTTGACTTCTTTTTTCCCCAGAAAAATATCTGCAAGTTAAGAAACTGTAAGGTTTCCACAAAACACTTCCAACAGAATGAGCACAAAATAAAACCAACAAGGAATTCAACTGCTGCTGTATTAGCACCACTGGGTGGGCAAAGAAAGCATTCTGCCATTTCTGTACTCCCAAAATGAGTTTTACATGGCAGCCTTGATTGAGCTAGAAGGAAGTTGAATATACTGAGGATAGTCTCAGAGCACAAGATTTCAGTTTCCCACTGGTTACACCATAATTTCCATAAGTAGTTAGCTATGTAAGCATACACCCTACCCCCCACAACTCAGCATATCCACTTGGTTTACCTTCTCAGGGACTCACTGCAGATCATGTATTTTACCATGCTTCAGTATCAAGCGTGAGCTCTGTACAGTAGTGATTACTTTCTGCCACAAAGTGCTGATATGACTGTACTATTCTGCCCATTCACAACGTTTGAGTTTACCACGCCTGACAGATGGTCAGACTTTATTACTGGCAAAATAATTCAATAGTGTCATAGTAACAACTGATCCAGTTTCCCTAGACTATTCATTTTAGAGCTCATCACACAGGGGCTAAAGCTGAAGGACTGCAGACATGTCCAGATCCAGCTGAGACATGAGGACAGAGCTACATTTTGGTTTGGTTTTGGTTTAGGTCACATTTATTTCTAAATTTCATTGCAACCAAAATGCAATAATCATCAGAGCAGAATATTCATCGAAGTTTTACTTCCTGTTTGAGGTTCAGAGCTTTCCCCTAAGCCACTTGCCCAAATAACACTGCAGTGTACAAATCAAATGTGCAATCAAACCTCTGCTGCTGGGTAGGTTTATGTGCTCTAGAAATGAGGACACTTTGAGCCACCATGTTTTATTTCCAAACTTGGCTTTGCTGTTTCATGTTAAAAATCAACATTAATCCATGTACACTGCTGGATAAGTTTTCCTTCCCTGACTATGGATACTTATGTCAATGAAAGAAACTTCTTTTCCACAGGTTTTATTTGAAACATTGGCTTATTCTATAAAAAACCAACTTCCTAATGAGCAGCTTGGTGATTTGCTGCCAAATTACATATTTGACTCATTTTTTTGGGCAATGCTGAATTGCTCATTTTTCTCTTGTGGCTCTCAGGAACAAACCAGATGCTCAGTGAGCTAACAGTCACCTGACATGGGGAAAAGATCTTGTGCCCCAGAATCCAGCAATTTTATGTTCTGGGATGTCTGTACATACAGGTTTAACCACATAGCACAAGAAATAAAACAATTTGTATATACACCTTTCTAAATAATTTGATGCAGTTCAGTGTGCAGACCCTCCTTTACAAATCTAATGTGTCCAAGTTACTCTTCATCCAATTCTTCTCCTTAGTATAAACAAAATCCAGTAAATCCTCTGTAGTGCTCAGTATACTCTTTGTGAAGTTTCATGTACAACTGGCAAAAACTGGACCTTCAAGGAAATGTTGATATTCATCAGCAGAAATAGTGGAGAAGCTGTAGTAGTAACAAAGGCCAGGTTTTTACAGCTGTGCCATCTCACCCAGTTCTAAGAGCTGTGCCCAAGCAGTAGCTCGCACTAGATGTGAACTACATGCTTCAGTTTTTGCCTCTACAGACAGGACTCTAAAATAGTATCAGAAAAAAATAGAAAACACCAATTTTCACATCCTTGCATTCAAAGTTCTGGAGGGGTTTTTGCTGAAAATACAAGTTTTGCTTTCTCTAATTCTGAACTGACAGAGCTGAAAGCAAATTATTAATGCAATAGGCAGCATGCAGACTAAGTGACCTAAGTTTAGACTCTTACCCAAATACCTTGTTAGCTTACCTGTGGATTTTTAAATAAAGCATATTTTTGACTTTTTTCCAAAAACAGAATCTTATTCTCAGCGTCTCGAGTCCAGTCTGATAACACTTCAACAACATTTTCATGGTCTTCAAAAAACCTTTCTGGAGAGATAGAGAAGATAATGTAAGACATTGAAACTGTTTCTCCCCTCTCCTGGGCCTGCAGAAATTCCTGTGTAAGAATGTAATCATTATGTGATGTTCACTCAGGGCTGGACAGTCCAGCAGTCTTTTCCACTGCACAGATGGGTGCAAAACCCACATGAAATCATGTCACATGGAAGGGTAAAGCAGCTACAGAAGATGCCTTATGTAGCTGTGTCATGCTCCTGGATTCCTCCTGCATCTCTGTGCTGTTGCTTGAAGACTGCAAGGGATGGAAACAGTGACCTACCAGGAGTAGATGGTTACACTCATGTTTTTCATGGCTTTCTGTTTTTGATTGATTTTGGCTTTTTTAATGTTTGCAGTATCACAGACTGGGGGGAGGGAGAAGGGGTATATATTCACTTCGGCTAATGAAATGAAAAAAAATGTAGAAATTTATTTCCTTGTCTTCTTGTTTTACCTCTTTTACAATGAAAATTTGCTTTGTGTCAGCAGGAAAAATTCTGTGCACTGAAAATAAAATGTTTCGTTTCAAGCAACTGTATTTAAAACCACAAATAGCAAAACAGAGAAAATACAAAGACAGATTGAGAACTGATGTGAAGGTATACTGGTTCACCCAGCAACCCCGTAGTTAGAAACCTTACCAGGGATGTGAGAGACCTAATGTCAGCTCTGTCCCTTCCTAGTCTGCCCAGTCTTCCACCCAGGAAAGCCACAGGGTGTGGTGAGATTAGGAAGCTCCAATCTCTTCCTCTTCTGTTTCATTTATATAAAGTAGCTGAAGAGTAACATAAAATCCCCTTTAAAGGAAAAGGAATTCAGCATAACTTGGCAGTCATTTTGGAGGGTCTCAACCTGCACTTTTCTACAAATTCAGTACTGGGATAGGGAATTTACTTAGCTCCAATTTTCAGTATGATTTTGGCAGTTTCCTGGGAACAGCTGTACTCCCATTTCAGTGGTCTGTGGTGATCACATCTTCCAGTGGCCTAGACTGGCCTAGCATCAGAGAAGGTAACAGACCATACATTTTGTAGGCTTTCTTTAACACTTCTTACTTTTGACAAGGTACATCCCATCCAACCTATATTTTGTGAATTAATTAAATTCACAGAATGTGATTAGCTTCAGGACCAGTTCACATGTACATGGTAAGGTTTAACACCAACAACACAACACTCCTCATTTAGCAACTGATACTTCTGCAATGCACTGGAAATAGAAAGCATTATATAAAATCCAGCTAATGGTTTAAAGGGTGAACAGTACCTTATAGCTCAGGATAGCCATCAAATAATTCTCGGACAGACTAATTTTTGCCACATATATTTTTGTTTGCTCATTTACTGCACCAGGATTTTCTTGTATGAAAGGTGTGGTTTTATCATCCTCAGGAAGGTCTTTTTAATAATTATTTTTACCTAAAAATGTCAAATCTGGATGCCTATTACACGACAATAGTCTTTATTGCAAAATACCTGCTGGTATGTATAGCCCAGTGTTACATCACCATCTCACTACTGAGATTATCTGTGGTAATTAACATGTAATAATTCTAAAATTGTAGTTTATTTTATCTGCAATGATAGTCTTTCAAAATAACAGTATATGTAAGACAACTTAGGTCAAGGATCTTGTGATATAAAAGTAGTTCGGACCTTCAGTTCAGCAAGAAATATTTGCTACTCAGGTTTGCTTCTTAGAGTAAACGTAATTTATTCTCTTTAATTCTAATGTGGAAAGCAGGCAGAAAGATGAAGTGCAGAGAAGTTCTGTCTGTGTTGATAGTAATAAAGCTATCTAGAACAGCCAAGAAGTATACTGACAAGAATAAAGAATAGCTCACATTGTTCTGATTTTGAACAAAATTAACTGCATGTTGCTGTGCACTGGAAGCAGAACATGTACCATTCCACTCATATTGAAACTGCCTTCTGCAAACAAAAAGGCTCCATTCTCAGCAGACCTGGATCCGGTAATAGATTACTACATCAGGAGTTAATAGATTTTTCCTTTTTTCTTGAACCAGATACAGATTTATTTCCTTTGGTACTTTTCTTCTGTCCTGGCTTTAAAAATAAATTTTATTCATTATGAGAGTAATTCCTTCGTATACCAATACCCTAACACTAACCAAAAGCACCTAACATCAGCTGGGACTACAGTAGCACAACTAATTTTTTTTAAAAAATTCTAAGCACTAACCCCAATGTTTGTAGCAAACAATCTCCCCAATACCTTCAGTTTTAATTGCATGATGTGAAATTCAAATGTCTATCCAGATTATGAAGACACACAAGTACATTTTTTTCCATGACTGTGGAGATTCAGAAAACAATCTGTTTACGTGCTGTCATCCTAATACTCAGACATGTTTGTCTAAGTCACGCTGGACAAAAGGGGGCAACTTTCTTAGACAGGAAGACACTCCAAAATTATTCAGTGACTTTTGTGACATTTCTAGGGTCAAATGACATTTCCAGTCTTTCCTTAGTTAAGATAAGCAGGTACAAAAGAATGCAGTACCATTATCTTAATCAAGTAGCAAGAACAGATTGGCAGTAAATTTCTGTGCCACTCTTACAAGTAGATGAGCATCTCCTTGCTCATGACCCATCAGGCCTTTTTCCAGTTATTTTTAAATTTCTTTAATTTAGTTCAGCAGAATGACTACACCTGGGGCTCTTTTGAAGTGCAATATTGGTATTTGACTTTATTTGTGAATTTTCTCAGCTCTGCTGGGAGACTGTAAACTGAGAATGTTAAAGGCTGTTTGACAGTTTCCCATTTCTCTAGGTCAGATGTGAGTCTGAAAGAAAGCTGTGGCAATTTTCCTTTTCCTTTTGACATCCATACTTTTTCAGTTTGGAAAATAAAAAGATTCTGAAATAATTCACAATTAGAGAATACTCTGTTCTTAATGAAAGAAACCTTGAAGCCTTTTTCAAACAAGACCCATGTTGCACAGAACAATTTATATATTTTGCACAGCTGTTTCCTAGGACCTGGAGGCCAGGTTAATTATTCCATAAGTCATAACTTACCATCAGCAGAGCTGCAGCCCTATCACAGAGCAATATCCTGTACGCAGCTACACTTAAGAAAATGATTACCACAAGTGAAAAGCATTAGAAGTGACTGAAACACTTCTCACAGAATCTTGTTTAACGACATTTTTTTGGCTATGATGTAACATATGCCTGCTGACAGCACTCCAGCACTGCATCCTCTCTTCAAAAAGTAAATTTGAGTACTGGTGTGTTTGGGTTTGTCACCACCTTGAAATTCACATGGCCCCTTCATTTTGTGTAAAATAAAATAATGGAAATGGTGATAAGCTAGGAGCCTTCTGCAGGTCACAGCACAGTTGAATGGACTCATTTCTACAGCAAGAACAGACCAAATATATTCCTGCAGCATCCCTCAGCTTAGAGTCTGTGATGTTCCAAGGCCAGGGGACACATGGGCAGGAGAAATGTTATTATTTTTAAAGATTACCAACACTTACCTGATTTTTCAAGATTACCAGCACTACATCTATTTGCTATGTGCTATGTCACCACTTACCAATCTGCAGCTCTGGGTACACCTCATACAGACACCAGTCAACATTGCAGTCACAATGGGTTTTCTCAAAGAGATTGTCCAAAACATCCCGTGCCACCTGACGCTCATCCACCATTAGAGACTTTGTGCTGTTATCGTACATGTGCACCTTGATAACAAGCTGAGAACAAAGTCACAGAAGAGTCAGTTAATTTCAGAAGCAAGAAAAAGACTAGTCTGAATCTGCTAACACAGATAAGAAAGATTAAGGCTGAAGGTTATTACTGATTCAAAGGCATCCTGTCCCACAGCAAGCTGAGAGGATAAAACAGCTCAGAAATTTTCACATTACAATGCCACCAAAATAAAGACCTTTTCTCTAAAAATAAAATTGAACCTTGTCCTATGCATGACTTCAGGAAAGGTGAAATTGCTGTGGAGAAAAAGCAGAAGTTAATCTCTTCTCTATATCTACTACATGTGCAATTAAGGAAAATGCTTGATAGGGAAACCAAGTACAAAAGGACAGAGCATCCTTAATGCAAGCTACAAATGTGGAAAATTTAGTTTTAAATAGAAAAAGAATGGAAGAATCTTGCCATGCCAACAGAATAACTTGAAATTGGATTGTACTAAGATGGGCCATAGTCCAACAGTCATCAATAAGAAAACAGATGAGCTCACAGAATATGCTGAGTTGGAAGAGACCCATCAGGATAGAGTCGAACTCCTGGCCCTGCAGAGGACAACCCCAAGAGTCACACCCTGTGCCTGAGAGCATTGTCCAAATGTTTCTTGAACTCTGTCAGGCTTGGTGCTGTGATCACTTCCCCAGGGGGCCTGTTCTAGGGCATTCCCTAGGGTTCTGTCACTGGCCACCACAGAGAAAAGATCAGTGACTGCCCTTCCTCTTCCCCTCATGAGTTACTTACATTGACCAAATTAACCTAAGACACTCATTACTTCTTAATATGGTGAAGTATCTGTTTAACAAGAAATAGAGTGAACTTTTTTCAGAGAGGAACAATGCAAGAAAATGCTGAAGTACATAAAATGTGATAGAACTGGAAATACATTATAAGAAAGTACTTAAAATGCTCCATTAGTACTGAAAACAGTAGAATAGTTCTCTACAAGGTCTGTACATTGCTAGTGAGTTGGGAGGACTTTTCCATATAGTCTCGTTTAAATAGCTCTTTATTTAAATATGTGTGCATAAGAAGCTTTGGTTCTGTAGAGACAATCTGCATAAAGGATCAGGTAGAAGCAGAGTTATGATCCCCAAGACAAAATCTACACTATCTCTGAAAAGCAAAAACTAATGTAACAAAAGCCATGAACTTGTTTTGATTCCAATCCTTGTAAGAAGAATCTCCTGTAAAATAAGCAGCCGAGCCATAATGCAGATTACAGAGAAAAAGAAATGTTGTACATGCATAATCTAACATGTTTAAGGCAAAAGGGGATTTTTGTCTGGTTATAACTGACTGCTCAGAAACATGCATGCAGCTTCACAGAATCGCAAAACAGCCGAGATTGGAAGGCACCTCTGGAGGTCATCCAGCACAGCTGCCTGGGCAAGCAGAGGCACCTAGAGCCTGTTGGCCAGAACCCTGTCCAGATGGTTTATTATCTCCGAGGAGGGACACTCCACAATCCGCCTGGGAAACCTGTGCCATGCTCAGCCACCCTCACAGTGAAGAAGTGTTTCCTGGTGTTCAGAGCCTCCCGTGTTTCAGTTTGTGCCCATTGCCTCTGGTTCCATCACTGGGCAGCACAGAAGAGAGCCCGGCTCCATTCTCTTTGCACCCTCTCTTGAGGTTTTACTCGAGATAGACAAGCACCAGACAGAGCCATCTCTTCCCTAGGCTATCTCAGCCTTTCCTCACAGGAGAGATACTCCTGATCATCTTCATGACACTTCCTGATCATTTTCCACTGGGATGGAACTCTCTTGAGTTCGAAGGCGGTGATCTTTAAATATTAACCAGCTTTATTGGTCCCTTCTTCCCACCAGGGCCTTATCCCATGGGACTCTTCCAAGCAGATCTTTGAAGAAGCCAAAGTCTTCTCTCTTGAAGTCCAGGGCTGTGAGCTTGCTTTTCACCATCATCCCTACCCTCTGCCCTCCACTTTTGGTAGAAGAGAGAAAACCAGTTTTCTTGGCAATATTTTGTCAATTTAGAATTCAAGAATGACATAGTAATTTCATTATAGTGGTATAGTCACAATATTGAACCTTACTTCTACTGTTTGGATCCAAATATTCAGGGTGGGAAAAAAAGTTGGGGAAAAAGAAGTATCCCGAAGGAGAATTACTAACATTACAAGGAAAGGAGGGTGACCAATGAGCAGTCATAACTTTAGTTATAGAGCTTTATAAAGTCAACATCGGTGAAATCCTCCCAATGCATTCTCTCAGAAGTAGCATTTGTACATGAACATAAAATATTCTGTGGGAACCGTCTCAAGTCTGGACATTCCCAAATTTATTGGAAGCTTCTATTCCTCCTGGAAACTCTGTAGACTCCAGCACTTCCCATCTCCTTTGAGCATGACTGAAAGGTCATGACTGTTTTTAGTTCACATCCGTTATTCAGAGTTACTGAACACCTGCAGCTTCTGTTGAGTTCAGCTGCAACACTAGTTTAGGATGAGTGGGCATAATTACATGGTACACTGCAGCACAGTGCAGACACTGGCTGGAAGCTTTCTAATTTGTTGGTCTAAAATAATTTATATTACCCTTGTACATTACTACACTGCTGTGAAAAGATTTAGCAAGAAGACCCTCATTAATTTAATAGAGACTAGCTAAATCCACATCACTGTAAAAGAAAACTTTAATACTCCTGGAATCAGCACAGCATAAGTAAGCAACATTTTCATGTACACTCCACTTTCTCTAAAGCAACTTATCAGAACAATGAGCTTTTCCCCAACAGTGAAAAAAAGAAAAAGAGGCAGCACTTTCCAAGTCCTCTAAAAAATAAATGCTACCTCCAAGACTTATGACTTGGAGATAGCATTCTCCCAGAGACTTCTCTCGAGGTGGATGACAAGAGCTCCACAGAATATCTTTACAGATAAAATATGGAAAAGCCTAGTCATTTTAGTAAGAACTTAATTATTAAGAAGAATGTTAAGAGACACTTAGGTTGTAGCTCTTATGGTAGCATTTACTATGTTAAGGCTCACCTTTTTAACTTTGGCTTCCTTCAGTTTCTCCAATGCAAGTTTAATCTTGTCGGCTTTAGCCTTTGCCTCTAGTTCTTCCTGAAAAGACACAAGATATTTGGTATATTTCTTGTTAAGTAACCTCAGCAATTTACATCTACTTGAAAAGGGCTGTTTCTTGATATTTACACCCTGAAGATAAGGCTTGTCACAGCAAACTTCATACACACAGATAATCCCCAGCTTTCCTTGACCTAATATCCTTCAGCCAAAGCTTTGAATTACAAGTCCAGTACTGTTGCTCAGTCAATATGTATCGTTCTTACATGATGTGTTCCTCGAATGCTACAGGAAGGCCTGAAAACTGGACTCTTCTAAGTGTACGTACAGATGATACAAAAGAGAAAGTGAAGGAAGACCTAGCCTGAGTGAAACAGCATTGTGGATGCAGTTGCTTGGAAGAAAACTCGCTTCTCAATAGAGTTAAGAGAACTAGAATTTGTAGGATTTTACTGAAAATTTGGCTTGCAATTACACCACTTATAATTTCATACTCTAAGTACATTAATTTATTTGAATGCTTTCACTTGCCACATATGATCTCTTATTGCACAGATACTCACTGAGAGGAACACCTCCACTAGCTGGATGATACCATGGCTTTTTATTCTACTAATGGACCTATTCATACTAACACAGACACAGTTAGACAGAGCACACAAATTCGTTCCAGCTTTTGTTGAATGCCACAGTAAGAATCCCCAAAATCCCAGTATCACCCAGCTTTCCCTTTACAAAGCAGCTCTATCAATATCACGCCTCTCTCTTAATATCAATGAGGTTTGTGATCCAAGAAGATTCTGGATCCCCAGGTGCTGAGAATTTTAGGTACATGTACCAAATGCCAGTGCCAGCTGTCACCTCTGTGACTGCTGTATAGACTGGGACTGTTCCTTTATGCCATCTCTCTTCCAGAAGTCTCCTCCAGTCACATATGGAGTTGGAAAAGCACATTTTGGACAGCAAGTGACTGTGGTTCCTGGGGTTGCCTTGGACTCTTAGTACTACTGGAGGGTTTGGTTTCTTTCCAACTTTGCATCCCTGTTACCTCTAGTGAAGACTGTCTTGTCTTGCCTCTTTCTTGACTCTTTGATGATTTTTGCTGCCCATGTTGCTCTCTTATTTTCACACTGTCCTTTGTTTTAAAGGGGTAGGATTTTGTGCTACACTACTCACAGGCATCCAACTTCCAGCTGAGGACCGAGGGAGAAAGTTCCTGTTCTGCTTCCACAAAAGGTTTTTCTCTGTTATCTTCAGCATCCATTTGGTACTCTAAAGTCAAAATCTTAGTGGTCTTTGTACCAAGAGAACTGGCTGCAACTCATGGAATATGCACTTGCAAGAAACTAGGCCTGATCACATGGCCATCACTTCCCTGTTACAGAGATATCACTAAATCATAGCAAAGAAAGAGCAAAGAAGGTTATCTTACTCATTCCAAGTTTTGAGGCATGTTCAACATGCCTCAGCTAAAGTACTCCTGACATCCCTCCTGCTGAACTAAACATCTTTTGTTTTATCACTGCTTCAAGTATGTTTCCTGTTATCAAATTCTCCACTATAAATACCACGCAATCAGTTAAAAATACCTCTTTTTTTCCCTGCAGGTGTGGAAATTTGCATTGCTATAGCTCAGCAGTGCTTAACTTAGAGAATCCAAAAAAAGCTTCTGTAGCTGAACAGGAGCAGTTGCACAAAGGTGGCTGCTGCAGTGAGGCTGACTGTTGTACAGAAGGGAAAGCACACAGCCTCTCACGCTGTGGCCCTCCCCTTACCACCGCTCTGCAGCAAGCAGGAAAAGCATCTTAACCAAAGTGGTTGATTGTGGTGTGGGCAGGCTTTCTGATGAAAATTTAAGCAGGTATACATCAGGTTTCACCTGCATGTGACTTGTGTTGAACAGAGTTCACACACTATAAATCTGTGCAACAGAGCTCTCACCTGACAGCCTTCATGGTTTCATAAGCTTTGACTTACTGTAGAAAAAGGAAACAAGCTGTCAGATGCAAAAGTTTTGCATCTATGTTAGAGAAATGCTTTGACAAGCTACAAGATTTGTTTTCCTGCTACAGTACCACCACCACATTTTCTGGATCTTTAAACAGAAACACAAAAAGTCATCATGTCAATAGCAAATAAAGAAGCTTTATTTAGCTTAAGGGCAGTTTTAAAAAGAAATGTCAGAGGTGATGGAAACTTACGAGACAGCTCTAGGCTTCCCTGAAAGAATGGCCATACTTCTTTATTTTGGCACATGTAAAGCTTAGAAAATAGGGCCTTAATATCATGGTTGCATTGGGAATGACAAACACTATTCTTATTTGATTGTGGATAACCCCAAGTGTTAAACACAACTTCAGCCTTGATTGGCTCAAGAAACACTTATCAAGAATCCTGGCTAACAGGAACGTGGACTTTGATGACACAAAATACATTCCACTTACAGCTGAATTTCATTCTACTGAGCAGAAATGTCATGTCAAAACAAATACTAATCAAGACAATGAATATTAATTTGAAATAAATTCTTTCCATGTTAATTTTAAATGGTTATTACCTCCATCATTCATACCGCAACCTGTGTAATAGCCCTGTGGGCAATTCTGTGGACAGTAAGCCACAGTGGGTATGTCATTAGTATTTGAATATAATCTGTATCATAAAATGAGGCAAAGGCTGCAGGAAAAAGCAGAACCAATGCCCTAATGAGGAAGTAAAGTACTGTAAATATATTCCTTAGAAATGCTTCTACAACCTGTTCCTATCCTTCTCTGACACTTCCTGAATCTCGAAAGAGACCAGGGAATATCATTAGAGATCAGTCTCAGAGGAACAGTTCAACTGAGGGAGAAGTGACTTTCAGCTACATTTTTTCATATAGAATTCCAGTTGTGTTTAGCAAGTATATATACTCTAAAATCTTGTTTGACCCTTAGGTAATGCAGGATGCCAGCTAATAAAGAATTAGCTCAGTAAAACACTCAATGGAAAGAACTTCAACACTGTTGATTTCAGTGATCTTTAGATCTCAGCATCATAAAAATGCTGTTTGGAAGAGAGGTCTGAGTGTCCATAGTCTGGTTCCTGCCCAAAGTAGGATGATCAGCAACATTAGATCAGGTCAGTCATGATTTTGGCTGGCAAAGTTTGGAAAAACTTCAAAGAAAGGGAATCTGGGATCTCTCTTGGTCACCTGTTCCAGTGCTACACCACCATCTGAAGCAGAAAATGTTTTCATTATGTCCTGTCTGAAACTACAAAGCTGTAACATGTAGCACTTGCTCTTTCCACGTTAGTGACCTAACACTACCATGGGAAGAATTTAGCTCCACCAGCTTTGCATCTACCCTTCAGGTATTTTTGCGCTGTCATTAGATCCCTCCCCAGCCTCCTCTGTCAGACTGAACAAGCACAGCTCCCTCAGCCTGTCCTCGCTGGCCCCTGATCACTGCACGCCTCTGGCCATTCCACCAGCTCTCTGCTGGACACTCTCCAGTATCTCTACATCTAGAATGGAGTGCAGTATTCCAGGAGTGGGCCCACCAGTGCCAAGAGAAAGGAATAACAACTCCCTTTGTTTGCTGGCCATACTCCTCCCAACAGAGGCCAGTTTCCTCTACTGAGATGATCTTTCACTCACGATTCTTATTCACTGTGGTATCCAGCAGGATCTACTTTTCAGCAGGGCTGCTGCTCAGCCTGTCATCTCCCAAACTGTACAAATGGTTATTACACCCCAGGTACAGGACCTTGTACCTTGCTGGGTTTCTCAGAGTTTTGCTGGCCTAGTCCTCATGTTTTGAGTCCCCTTGCATTGAAGGTCTGCGATTGATCTTGACAGTCAGTGCCCTCAATTAAAAGCATCTTCAGAATATCTGCAGGTGGGTTTTTCTGTCATCACTCAGGTCACAGATGAAAATGTCAAACAGTATAAACCCCAGGGCTGATTCCACTTGCTACCAGCCAGCAAACCACTGACTACTAGCCCTTGAGTCTGGCCTGTCTCAGCCCACCTAACCAGCTACTATTCCAGACCATACTTGTCAGCTTACAAACCAGACTACTTAGAAGCTTGCTACTTCCGTAAAGATCATGAGTCTAAATCAAGATGGGGAAATGTTTGAAGGAAATGGATAGAACTCATCTTGATAGCATCCCTTCTATATCAGTCATACTAATTAATAAAATACTTCAGCTTCTGAAGCTGTTTAGCTGATATTTTGCAAATGTTGATATTCCTTTAAGACAGGAAGTTAACTATTATCTTTGAGATGCAGAAAAATGGCAAAGCTTCTCCCACAGGTTTATGAGTTTCAGTCTTCAAACAGCTTCGAAAGGTCCTATGCATCAAACAAAGCTTTATCCAGTGAATCATTTGTTATGTCATTAGAAAGGTCCCCTTCCTATCCAACTTTCTGTTCCTTTTGCTGAATATGCCTGCTGTATGATTCCAAACACAGGGGCAGCAGTGATGGTGAGGTGATTCATATTCAGTTCGTGTGGGCTTTTAAACAGCAATTAATTGACCACGGTTTTAAGCAAAACTGACTGATACTTTCCACGTTCCCTAAAATATTTCTGTTCACTAAATATAAACATCTTCTCTCAATCAGAGTTACTGTGAACATGCATACTGAAAGAGATATATTTGTATATTTCTTTATTTCAGATTCATTTTTTGGGGGGCTGCATCACTCTTTTAATGCCTTCTCTTCTCCTCACAGGGCTGTGACAGTATGAGAATTCTGCCCTATCTCTCTCTCTGCAACCTCAAATCAAAAAAACACAATTAATATCACATTTTATTTCAGTTGTTAAAACAGCTCTGCAAGGAGGAGATTGTGGTAAGTCTGGAATTTTAGGTACAGGTGAGCCAGTTATTTGTAAATAGTTATAAACAGGTACCTACTGATAACTTTGGCACCTCCTAAGAGTGTTTTTCCCCTATTGCAGATTGTCTCCAATACTTCCTTCCAAGACAAGATCAAGAAGAGCAGAGTGATTCCGTGTTAGGACCAGGAGAGGTACTTCTTGTGCTCATCCTGCAAGTGGTCACCTAGCAAATGCTGAGTTTTACACAACTGAACAGCTTTTCCTATTGCAAGAAATCACTTAGGCCAGGGATGGAGCTGGGAAACATCCACAGAATTTTCTCATCAGTACAACTAGCACAGACTGCAATGAACACACACAGTGATGTCTTTACAAAGTGGAGAGATCTTTGACCATGCTTTACACTGATGCCAAAACCAAGTTCTCTATAAGAAGATATTAACTGTTTAGTGGTTCTTTAAAAATTTAGTGATAAATTTTCTGTTACAACAAACCATTTGCAATGATTTATGCCTGTATTGGGCTATCAAAATGATGATTAGAAAGATGAAGGAATGGGCAATAGGTAAAGGAAAGGGCAGAAACTGCTGACGCCAGAACAGCAGAAATTTCACTCCAGAGTTCATGCACATTTCATCACTGCAGAACCTTCCCAAGATGTATCTACCTGGGAGCTCCACTGGTGTTCCAGTGCCAAATAGCACTTGCAAAATGACAAGAAGCAGTGAACGCTTAGAATAAGGTTTCACTCAGACTTACCTGGGTAAGAGGCTCAGGAGGAGGTGGTGGCAGTGGTGGTGGAAGGTCTGATTCAGGTTCTGGAGGTGGAGGTGGCAAATCATCCCCAAACTGTCCAGTAATGGTAACATAGGGACTTACTTTAGAATAAATGTCACTATTCAAGCCTGTTGAAGACTGAGTGACTGTACTTTGCTGGTTGCAAGAAGAAGTTTTCTGGGCTTGTAAAGTTTTCTGTTCAACATCATTTAGATCTGCTACAAGATCAGCCATTAAAGCATCCAGGTCTTTGTCCTCTAGGGCATTTAGCGATTCTGTAAAGAAAACCAAAAAATGTGTCAGAGAGTGAGTGCAATGCACAGCACTGTTTCCAGTTCAGCAGAGATTAAACCATTGCAGAAGGCATGGTTACAGGGTTATGGGAAAGGAAACAACATTTTGCATGGGTTCAAGAAATAAACGTGCTTTCAGAACAGCCATTAATCTGCTCATACTGAAGTTCAGAGTACAAGGAACTCTACGAATACAAATTAAACAGAACAGGAAGCTTCAGTTCCAGTGATACAGTCTCAGGCCCTTACGATGTTACAAAACACGGCCCTGATCCAGCAAGGTTACTGGGTACATGCTTAGTGATATGAATGTCAGAAATTCCATGAGCTCCCATTAGGCTATAAGTGCATACATAAATGCTCAGCAAGTTTTGGCACAGCACACAACAAACTGTGTAACTGAGGCCTAGATCAAGAATATCTCCATATATTATTACCATTCTACAACTCTAAAATTAACATGAAGCAGAATCAAAGAATTCTATGACACAAGAAACTGTATGGTATCGTCTGTAGCACATCAGTAATTGTGTGATCTGTAACATACCACATGGGTGGTACATCACACACAAGTTTTTGAGGATCCTTTAAGCAAGGAACAGCCTAGAAAGTATCTTTTAAAAGCATCTTATAAACCAGATAGAAATACTGTAACTTCTTTCTGTTTTCTACTCTGGGAGAGTTTGTGGTCCTTTGAACTAGCCATGGTTTAAGAGATACCACAGACTAAAACCCTGTAGGATGATTTAGCTTCCTAGAAGACAAGGGTTCTTTAAGACTGAACAGTCACTGGTTTAAATCTCTTTGAAGAGTTCAGTTAAGAAATAAATAAATAAATCACAAACTGGGAAAACTTTTAAGTGAGATCTTGAGACAGATGGAGAGCACTGAATTAGATATTCAAAAATGCTAATATAGTCCAATAAAGAATATGTAATTCATCAGACTAAGTGTTAACATGTCACTAGGCCATCTCAGTTTACTCTGCTCTCCCCGTTATATTAATATAATATTTAATAAGTTTTTCTTTACAGAGGGAAAATTGGCTTATGATTGTCTCTATTAACATAGCTTTACCCACTTTGCTGGTAGAGTTCTTTAGGAAGCCTTACAGGGTGAGGCTTCCTAAAACTGATCCTGTGAGAAAACCAGAGGTTAACACCAACTCAGACTAAGGCAAACAACCAGCCCTCAGTCAAAAAAAACAACAAACCAACAAAACCAAAACCAAAACCAAAACAAAACAAAACAACCAAAAAACCCCCCCAAAAACCAAAACAAAACAAGAAAAAAAAACACAAAAAAACCCCCAACAACAAAAAACCAAAAAACAAACAAACAAAAACCCGCCAAAACCAAAAACAACAACAAAAACAAAACAAAACAAAAAACACTCCCCCCCCCAAAAAAAAACCACCACGGAAAAAACCCACAATCACAAACAAAATCAAAGGGGGGGTTCTTATTTCAAACTCAGATAAATCCCCTCCTTTAGTTTGCCATACAGCCTCAGCAAGCAGCTGTACATGCAAAAGTGACAGTGCAAACCAAAATGAGAATAAGCACTGAAAAGTAGAAGCAGCTGAAGCTGATACTTCCACTGGACAGAAATGCTTACGCAGCTCTGACATCACACTGGGAAACTGTCTTCCACCAAGTTAAATCTTTACATTAAAGACACTACATTTTAGAAAGCTATTTGGGAGACTTCTCATTTTTGTTTTCCTCTATATACTCAGACATTTTTAAAAGTCTGACTTCTACTTAAACTGAGTAATGCCCCAAAAAATTGTTCCCTTTGAAGTTTCCTTAATTGAGACACAAAAATATACCTCCCCCTATAGGGCTCAGGAACAGGGTTCTTTTGTTTGGTTTGGGGTTTTTGATCAAGGATATGTAAAGATTTCCTTCTCATTTTTTGCTGGGAGGTATTTTAAACAAGTATAAAAAGCATGAAAGAGTTAATTCAGCTACTTACCATTTAAATCTTTAAAACCAACTGTAAAGCTAAATTCATTGTTGGACTCTTTGGGGCATGGAGGTGGTACAGTCTCCACTCCTAAACTCTGTTAAGATAGAAGAAAAAACAAGTATCTGATTATAAAATTACTATTACATACATTAACAATTTGAAAATCAATTTGAAAATCTGAATTTATCTAATGAAATTAATTCTTCTTCAAGGAACACAATGACACACACTGGTCTCTGAGATTATGTTAGACTGGTAAACTAACTAGGGCCAGGAAAAGGGTCTCAGACAAGCACTGTCCCACAATCATGGCAAGGGTTTTGCATGCTTCTCAATCCATGATGGCAGCAACTCTTGTCAGGGAACACCTGAGCTTGGTGTGGGGAACCGCAGAGAATTGGGCTGTTTCTAATCGAGACAGTGGGCAAAGCCAGACTGATTTTTAGCTTTCTTGGGTTTTTTGAAAGAGGGTATGGAAAGAGTTTAGCTGTGTACACATTTGAGTCACAGTACTATTTTCTTTCCAGAGTGCCTAATTTACTAAAATAAATGAAACCTAGCTGTTGGTTTCTCCTGTTGTTTGAAAAAAATCCAAACCCAAATACAACACAGAAAACCTCATGCTGTTGCAACATAAACTGCAAATCTGTGTAAATACAGAATTCCTAGTTTGTGGCAGAAAAGGCCAATTCTGAATTTGCATTTCTTTTTCAGCCCTGTTATGCCATGTAAAGGTATCTCTGTGTGCACCTATCATTTACATTTATTTTAGGAACAGACAGACTGGTGAAAAAGTGTGAAAAACTATCTACAGTCTTGTTTAAAAAGTTAAGAGCCTGAGGGAATTAACACATCCAATTTAGTTAACTGAAAGTCTTCAGGCTTTCAGACACCCACCTCCTTGTCCCATATAATGCTGATTTGAGAGGTGATGCCAGAACCTTAGAGAGGAGAAAAAGCCTGTCTCCATCTCAGGAACACTCCATCCGACCCAGTACTGCACCAGGGAGCAAAGAGACAAGAGGCTCACTCTCTTACACTCTTTGCTCCACCTGCACTTGTAACAGTGCTGTGTCCAAATTGAGGAGGTAAAATTTATCACAAGCAGTCTTTTGTTCTTGTGAAGGCCTAATAATGAAATGGGATTACCATAAATACCTCCTTATTTTATATAAATATAAAAATATATAAAATAAATATGCACAATTATAAAAAGCCCTTAAAGAGCAGAAAGGATACCAATACCCAGGGACAAAGTATTGTGATTTGACAGCTAAGAACGCCATGTGAAATCTTGGCTTTCACAAAGTTTAAATACAATTTCTATTCTGTGCCTCTGAATTACTGGTATTAAATTTGTCAAGCACTGGGATTCACCAAGAAAAAAGACACCCTCAAACAGAGGCTGTAACCAAACTCACACATCCAAGATGACAACTTAAGTGTTTTCAATCATGTATTTATTAAAATACAACAAATTTACTCTCTTTGTAGATTTTTTCTAGAAATAAAAATTCTCCTTGCTTTTGCAGGAAGTATTTCATGACTAGAGCTTTAGGAAAAGGCTCATGCTGTTTTATACTCTCAAGAGTGTATTCTGCACTGGCAATAATATCTCTATGAATTCTTTAATGCCACTCTCACTGTAGCTTAATATTTTGCCATATCTAGAGAATACTTTTAAGCATAGATTCAAAATGTTGCTCTCATTTCCAAAGTTCACATTTGACAGTCAGGCTACAACTCATTTACCCATGTATGCTAAGCATTCATACCTGAAAATTTAGACTCAAACTTTTCCTGTTTTTACAGAATCCTTTAATTTCTTTGGACCAAGTCCAGAGGAATTTAAATTGCTGGGCTGGGGTTTTTTTCAGAAAATGTCTTTCACAAGCAGTTAGATCTTTTTAACAACCTAGCCTGCACTGATATTACCTTATTCTTCAGGCCGCTTGTTTTAACTATCACGCAAAGAAATTCAGTTGAAGGTTTACCAGAATAATGTAACTGTATTTATTCAGAGTGGAAGTGCATGGAAAATGTAGAAAAGTCCCCTCTTTTCTCTAACACATAATAGCTATTTTTCTAATCTTGATGCAAAAAAAGAATTATTTACCTGAGTCAGCATGTCCATCTCCCCAAGTAAATTGCTGAACATTTCATCTATATCATCACAGGTTTGCTCCATCTGAAAGAAAAAAATCCACAAACAAGAAATCATCAGAAGTTCATTTCAAAGCCAGCAATGGTTGAAACCACAAGATACACAATGCTCTTTTATAATGCGTTCACAAATAACCTTAAAACAATTGCTCATGGCTTGCAAAAATCTGAATCCATACCTTAGAAGTAACTACTGACAGTTCAGAACCTCTATCCTCTATATGCTTAAACACACACTTTGGATCTAAGCTCATCAGAAGTGCCAACAACCTCCTTTTATCATCTACATTTTATACGAAGTCACCAGCTAATAAACCACGGCTGTATCTTAAATGTCAAAAAAAATGTAGCCTATGAGAGATAGAGAGGGAAACAAAGTGTGATGTTGAGAAATTCCTGAATGTTTCATCTTGAAAGCCTTTTTTCTTTGGCTTAGATAACTAATACTACAGGAATTTATTGGATGTTATCTAGTGCAAAACCGGGTTATGGTTAGGTACACGACCAACTTTTTGGCTCAATATTTCTCCCTTTTTCTTTCAAATATTACTGCATTGAGAGAACTCCAGTCTTACCTAACCTTAAGACATCTGAGGGAGTGCACTGAGACAAGGAAAATGGGTACATGCTGCATGACAGTCAATGGCAGCGCTTGTTGCAAGAGGGCAGTGTGAGGACAGGATCACACACTGATGGTGCTGAGCCATGGGGGAGACACAGCTTCTGTAATAATCATCTTCCTCATAAATCTGTCCCTTTGCAGGGAAAGAAGCAGTGTAAAAGGGTGTCTGCCATGGAACACTACCAGAGATAAGAACTAGAAACATCATTTTTTTAAGACACTCAAGCCTGCAAAGGATTGAAAACTGTGGTATTGAACACATAAAACCAGGGTTCAAACTAGGGCCAAACTTTGAACTTTAAACATGTAAGTAGTCCTATCGGTTCTCTGGGTTTGTGTGCACCAGTATTGTTTTTTGTGACAAGGTTTTGGGAGGGGGGCTGCAGAGGTGACTTCTGTGAGAAGGAAGCTCTCCCCATGTCAGAGAGGTACAGTAGTTTAAGCTGGCTCCAAGATGTACTTGGTGGCCAAAGCTGAGTCCATTAGCCGTGCTGGTGGCAGCTTTGTGACAACACACTTAGGAAAGGGTAAAAAATGCTGCACAGCAGCTGTAAAAGAGCAGTGGGAAAATGTAAGTGAAATAACCCTGTAGACTCTGAGGTCAGTATTGAACGAGGGGGAAATGTTCCAGATGCCAGAGCAGTGATTCCCCTGCAGGCCATGGTGAAGCCCCTGGTGAAGCCCATGGTGAAGCAGGTTGTTCCCTGGCAGCCCAGGAAGGCCCATGCCAGAGCAGATATTCATACTGCAGCCTGTGGAGGACCTCCCGCCACAGCAGGTGGACATACCCTGAATGAAGACGCATGCCATGGTGTGCCACACTGGAGAAGGTTCCTGGTGGGAATTGGAGCTTGCGGAGAGGAGCCTACACAGTGCAGGTTTTCTGGTAGGACCTGTGACCCCATGGGCAACCCACACCAGAGCAAGCTGTTCCTCTAAGACTCTACCCTGTGGAAAGGATCCAGGCTGGAGCAGCTGTTGAAGAACTGGGGGATGGTTCCATGCTGGAGAAGTTGATGAGGGACTGTCTCCCTTCGGAGGGCCCCCATGCTGGAGCAGGGAAACAGTGTGAAGAGGAAGGAGCAGCAGAGACAAAGCATTATGAACTGATTGCAAACCCCAATTCCTATCCCCCTGTGTCACTTGAGCGGGTAGAGGTAGAAGAGTTGGGAGTGAAGCTGAACCTGGAAAGAAGGGAAGGGTGGGGTGAAGACCTTTTTCATTTCTCCTTATTTTGCATTGTCCTATCATTTTATTAACTGGCAATATATTAAATTAATATGTTGAGCTTATTTTGCTCAGTGGTAGTTAGCAAGTGATCTTCCTGTCCTTACCTCAACCCATGAGCTTTCCACTGTAATTTCTCTCCCTGTTCTGCTGAGGAGGGGAAGTGGTAGAGCAGCTTGGTAAGCATCTGGTAGCCAGCCAAAGGCAACCAACCACAGCACCTCACAGGATGAGGACCAGGCTGATGCAAGAAAGCAATCAACTGAGGGCAGCAACAACTCTAATGACTATAAAGACTGTCAAGAAAAGAAAACCAGCAAGTATCCCATTCCTCAGTCTTAATGCTTTTCCTTTAATGTAACATCTTGAGTCATGTAACTATTCCATGGATAAATTACAAAGGCCACTGAACCCTAAAATCTGTATCTGTTGTTTGAGAATTATGATGTAACTAAATGTCTTGGTTTAAAAGACAGGTGTCTGCTTAAGGAAGGCAGTAGCCTCCCTTGGAATGGGAAAATGCAACTCCCCTCCCTCCAAATTTATAATTTTGAAATTAAGAGGCTTTCAGGCAGA